>VZQC01014778.1:0-249164 GCA_009823505.1 Rhizomys pruinosus | reverse complement strand
TCTCTCTCTCTCTCTCTCTCTCTCTCTCTCTCTCTCTCTCTCTCTCTCTCTCTCTCTCTCTGGTTCCTGTGCTCATTGCAAGATGTGAACCTTGGCTTGCTGCTCCAGCCCTGGCCACCACAATGGATTCTGATTCCCTGGAACTGTCAATCATAAGCTCAAATAAACTCTTCCTTTTATAAGTTCTCTTGGAAATGGTGGTTTTATCACAGCAACAGAAAAGTGACTAATACACTAGGAAAGGATGCTACTTACTGGCTTGTGTTGCTGGCTCATGTTCAGTCTATTGTATACAATATAGAAATATCTGGCAAAGGATGGCATTGCCCACAATGGGCACAGGCTAGTCCAATGAAGGTAATTATTGAAGTTTCTTAGCTCAGGTGTATCAAGTTGACATTAAACCTATGCAGTAAGGCCTACAATTTGTTATTTAATGTCTATAAAGGTCATTTAGGTACTCAAAGTAGAATGGATTTAAACCATGAAAGCCAAAAAGAGTTCTAACATAGCCCATGAAGCAATCCCAAGATAATAAAGAGGCTAAAACCAATACCTTCTAGGACCATTTCAAATGAGGCCGTGCTACTTGTCCCCAGATTTTGAATTATAGCTTTGAGAAGGAAAAGAAAGGGGGGGGGGCATTGTAACATATAATTTTAAGTATATCGTTAGGTAAATTAATGATTTTAACAAAATAATGTAAATTATCAAACACCAGCACATCTTTTGCTGATGGAGAAGCATACTAAGGATATTCTAAATATGTACAAGTAAGAGCTGGTGGGACATGACAGGTGCAGAGAACAGGGATACAAATAGAACATGACAGAAAGACCATGGGTAGTAATAGACTACAGGACAATGATTAACTCAACCTACAACTGAGCACAATGAACAACCCCACAAACCAGGCATGAGATATGGCAGGCATATTGGCAACTTTTTTTGTTAGGTCCAATTACCTAACAATTTAAGGGAATAAAGGGTCATTTGAGCCCACAGTTGAGGGTACAGTCCATTTGTGCACAGAATGCATGGTGGGTGGTGAGTGCAGATTTCTTCAGCTGTGCTGGCAGATGAAAGAAGCAGGAATTCACATTGTGTCCTCAGTTGAAAAGCAGAGAGGGATAAACACCAGGGCTCAGCTCACATAAAAAGCTTTCCTTTTTCTTCACTCTGGGATCCCAGCCCACGGGACAGTGTTGCCATATTCAGGGTGAGTCTTCTTGCCTCAGTTAAGTCTCTCTGGAAACACCATCATGGATGCATCCAGAGGTGTGTCTCTCAGGTGGTTTCAAATCCAGTCAATCTGACAACGAAGACCAACCACCACACCAAATTCTTGCAGCTGTAGGCAATAATGAAACCACTGCAAACCAGAGCAGTAACATGAAGCAGCACACAAGTAGAGGTTGGATTAATGACAGACAAATGATTTCTTGAGAAGAAGGGCTTTCAAACAGAGATCAAAGTCAGAAGAGAATCCCAGAGTCCTTGAAGAACATCCAGGGTTGGCAATACTAAATACTCAGGCAAGCAATCATTATTATAATAAAACAACTGTCACTGAGCCCCAACACCAAATACTTTAGACATATACATATTTAAGCATCATAATAACATTATCAGATAGAGGTTGCTATTCCCATTTTACATAGGAGAAAACTGAGGCTCCGGGGTATGAGCCTCAGGTAACTCGCTATAGGTCTCACAGCAGATAACCAGAAGGTGGGAGACTTGTCCCTTTAAATACTGACTCCAGAGCCCAGCTTCCTACTGCATAGATATGTACAGTGTTCATGACTAATGAGCAGTGGCATCAATAAAAGGCTGAGCCTGAGGTACATAGGATGGGGCCTGGCCCTGAACGTTAGGCTATAAATTGATGGCTTGATCTTCTAAATTAGCATCTCCAGTTTTCATTAATAGATCTTTGTCAATGTTCCAAATCAGAATATGCCCTCAAGTGTGTCAGTTGTTTGTTTTCTTCATGTTTTATTAATACATTATGAATTTCATAAAACATGTACAAATAGCAAATGTTTTAAAGGAACAAGACAGAAATTGGATTAGAAGTTCCATTACTTTCTTCTTGCCCTCCAATAGGCTGCCTTACAACCATTGCTTGGGTGACATCCAGGTCAAACCCTTTCCTCGTGATTTTTCTCTTCCTTCAAATGCTAAGGACAAATCCTTAGGCAGGCCTATAAATTCAATGTCAGCTGGAGTCTTGGATTTGCTTGTAGAGAGGAGTGTCCTTACCAGGAGGAAATCTCAAACAGTCCCATGTTACAGAGCCAGAACCCAGGAAGTCCATTTCCTTGGCCTTTCCTCCTGGGACCCTCCTGAGCTACAATCCTGCCTGTGCACAGGAAAGCCCCCCACCTCCACCTGGTTCCTGTAGCACTGATATGGATGTTCTAAGCACTTCCACACTGGAAAAAAAGTCCCCAGAAGTCAGGCTATATCCTCCCTGTTGCCATGGAAACAGGAGAACATCAACCATCAATGGTTGTTTTTTTTTCCCCCATGAGCAACCCTGTAAACAGTAACTAAACAACCTCACCAGCCTAGAAGCCAATTTGCAAAGGGCACAGCCTACCCTTCATGGATAGACATGGGAATTAGGACCCATTTGTTCCTCTTCTAGCACATTAGCAACACCTAGATTAGCTTTAATAATCCTCACACTGCCCCACATAGCAGGTGGATTTGCTTTTAGAGAGGAGTGTCCTTACCAGGAGGGAATCTCAAACACTCCCATGTTACAGAACATGCCTGAAATACACCCACCATGAGGCTGACTAGCTACCAAATATTTTCTTACAACTGGCACTTGACTTCAAATCAATTCACCCACCTGTGGGTCATCACCCACCCGAGACCACTGCTGTAAGGAAAGCCTTGATCTCTTAATCCACTGGTGCTCTGTGGGCATCCATGATTAAGTGAGAGTTGAGCTAGTCTGAAACTGAAGGGCAGGCTGACTTGGGTTACATTTCTGGCTATGCAGCAAACTAGCTGTATTCATTTGCAAGGGCTATGGTAACAAAGTACTCTATCACAAACTGGGTGACTTAGAACAGAAATTCACAGTTCTGGAGGTTAGCAGTCTGAAATCACAGGTTGGTATGGAGACCTCCCTCCAAAGCCTGGACAGGAGGATCCTGCCCTGCCCCTTCCAGCTTCTGGTGCTCAGAGATTCCTTGGGATGTGGAAGAATAGCTCAAACTTCTGCCTTTCTCCAAACTCCACTGCCTTCTCTGTGCGGGGTGTCTTGATCTCTCTTTTCTTATAAGAAAATCAGCTTTGTTTGATTTAGGACCCACCCTACTCCAGTATAACCTTTTTTTCAGATAGAGTTTATGTAGACCAGGTTGACCTTGAACCCCTTACGTAGCTGAGGATGACATTGAACTTTTGAACCACCTGCCTCTGCTTCCTTGAGTGCTGGGATTACAGGGCTGTGCCACGTGCCCAAGCATGCAGTGCTGGGGATCAAGCCCGGCATTGTGCATACTGGGCAAGCACTACCAACTCAGCTGTACAAACCCCCAATGTAATTCATCTTAACCAATTGCATCTTCAGCCACTGTTTCCAAGTAAGATCATATTCTCAGATACTGAGACAGGAAGGAGGGTAGTTTCAGCATAACTTTTGGAACTCACATACAAATGAATTGTGTGATGGGGATGACAATTGGCAATATTCAACTAGGAGCTAAAATATCAATGTTCTTTGGGCAGGGAGTTGGCCTCGGATATTTACACTGAACATCTGAGCTATGTACATGACAAAGATATTCACTGCAGTATTTCTTACCAAAGCAGCAGAGTCAAAACAGTTTACAATTTACAGTATATTTGCATATAAAATACTATGTGGTCATTAAAAGAAAGGTAGTTTCTGTATGAATATATGAAATGATTGCCACAAGAGAAATTCAAAGGAAAAAAGCAAAGTTCAAGAAGGGAGAAATGAAGCAGTGCAGAGAGTTTTTAAAGCAATGACCCTACTCTGAGCAGCACTACAATGGTGGAGACATCGTCATCACTGGGAATGCTGTGAACAGCACTACCATGGTGGAGACCGCATAATCATTGACATGCTCTGAACAGCACTACCATGGTGGAGACATCATGATCACTGGGCCTGCTCTGAACAGCACTAACATGGTGGAGAAGTCATCATCAGTGGCTTGCTCTGAACAGCACTACCATGGTGGAGACATCATCATCACTGGGCCTGCTCTGAACAGCACTACCATGGTGGAGACATCATCATCACTGGGCGTGCTCTGAACAGCACTACGATGGTGGAAACCTCATCATCAGTGGCCTGCTCTGAACTGCACTACCATGGTGGAGACGTCATCATCACTGGGCCTGCTATGTACAGCACTACAATGGTGGAGACGTCATCATCAGTGGCCTGCACTGAACAGCATTAATATGGTGGAGACGTAATCATCAGTGGCCTGCTCTGAATTGCACTAACAAGGTGGAGACGTCATCATCACTGGCCCTGCTCTGAACAACACTACCATGTTGGAGACAACATCATCACTGGGACTGCTCTGAACAGCACTACCAAGGTGGAGACGTCATCATCATTGGGCCTGTTCTGAACAGCACTACCATGGTTGAGTCGTCATCATCAGTGGCCTGCACTGAACAGCATTAATATGGTGGAGACGTAATCATCATTGGGCCTGCTCTAAACAGCACTAACATGGTGGAGACGTAGCAATCAGTGGCCTGCTCTGAACAGCACTACAATGGTGGAGATATCATGATCACTGGGCCTGCTATGTACAGCACTACCATGGTGGAGACCTCATCATCACTGGGTCTGCTCTTAACAGCACTACAATGGTGGAGACATCATCATCACTGGGCCTGCTCTGAACAGCACTACCATGGTGGAGACGTCATCATCACTGGGCCTGCTCTGAACAGCACTACCATGGTGGAGACGTCATGAATATTGGGCCTGCTATGTACAGCACTACCAAGGTGGAGACATCATAATTGTTGGGCATGCTCTGAACAGCACTGCCATGGTGGAGACATCATCATCACTGGGCCTGCTCTGAACACCACTACCATGGTGGAGACGTCATCATCACTGGCCTGCTCTGAACAGCACTACCATGGTGGAGACGTCATCATCAATGGGCCTGCTCTGAACAGCACTACCATGGTGGAGATGTCATCATCACTCGGCCTGCTCTGTACAGCACTACCATGGTGGAGACATCATCATCACTGGGCCTGTTGTGAACAAGACTACCATGGTTGAGACCTCATCATAACTGGTCCTGCTCTGAACAGCACTACCATGGTGGAGACGTCATCATCACTGGGCCTGCTCTGAACAGCACTACCATGGTTGAGACGTCATCATCACTGGGCCTGCTCTGGACAGCACTACCATGGTGGAGACTTCATCATCATTGGGCCTGCTCTGATCAGCACTACCATGGTGGAGAGTTCATCATCACTGGGCCTGCTATATTCAGCACTACCATGGTGGAGATGTGATCATCACTGATCTGCTCTGAACAGCACTACCATGGTGGAGACGTCATCATCACTGGGCCTGCTATGTACAGCACTACCATGGTGGAGACTTCATCATCATTGGGCCTGCTCTGAACAGCAATACCATGGTGGATACATCATCATCACTGGGAGTGCTCTGAACTGCACTACCATGGTGGAGACGTCATCATCAGTGGCCTGCTCTGAACAGCACTACCATGGTGGAGACATCATGATCACTGGGCCTGCCATGTACAGCACTACCATGCTGGAGACATCATCATCAGTGGCCTGCTCTGAACAGCACTACGATGGTGGAGACGTCACCATCACTGGGCCTGTTCTGAACAGCACTACCATGGTGGAGACGTCATCATCACTGGGACTGCTCTGAACAGCACTACCATGGTGGAGACGTCATCATCACTGGGCCTGTTCTGAACAGCACTACCATGGTGGAGACGTAATCATCATTGGGCCTGCTCTGAACAGCATTACCATGGTGGAGACGTCATCATCAATGGGCCTGCTCTGAACAGCACTACCATGTTGGAGACCTCATCATCAGTGGCCTGCTCTGAACAGCAGTACCATGGTGGAGACATCATAATCATTGGGCCTGCTCTGAACAGCATTACCATGGTGGAGACGTCATCATCACTGTGCCTGCTCTGAACAGCAATACCATGTTGGAGACCTCATCATCACTGTCCTGCTCTGAACAGCACTACAATGGTGCATACCTCATCATCATTTTGCCTGCTATGTACAGCACTAGCATGGTGGAGATGTCATCATTACTGGGCCTGCTCTGAACAGCACTACCATGGTGGAGATGTCATCATTACTGGGCCTGCTCTGAACAGATGTCTTCATCAGTGGGCCTGCTCTGAAAAGCAATACCATGTTGGAGACCTCATCATCACTGGGCCAGCTATGTACAGCACTACCATGCTGGATGGTCATCAACACGTAAGCCTGCTGCGCTAAACAGCAGCTAACCATGGGTGGAGACATCATCAGCACTGGGCCTGCGCTGAACAGCACTACCATGGTGCAGACCTCATCATCATTGGCCCTGCTATGTACAGCACTACCATGGTGGAGAATTCATCATCACTGGGCCTGCTCTGAAAAGCACTACAATGACATCGAGACGTCATCATCGCTGTGCCTCTGCTCCTGACAGCAATACGATGGTGGCACCTCATCATCATCAGTGGGCTACTATGTACAGCACTACTACCATTGTGGAGAGGTAATCATCAGTGTGCCTGCTCTGAAAAGCACTACCATGGTGGAGAAGTCATCATCAGTGGCTTGCTCTGAACAGCACTACCATTGTGGAGAGGTAATCATCAGTGTGCCTGCTCTGAACAGCACTACCATGGTGGAGAACACATCAACAGTTGGCCTGCTCTGAACAGCACTACCATGGTGGAGACCTCATCATCAGTGGCCTGATCTGAACAGCACTACCATGGTGGAGACATCGTCATCATTGTGTATGCTCTGAATAGCACTACCATGGACGAGACCTCAACATCAGTGGGCTGCTCTGAACAGCACTAACTTGGTGGAGACATCATCATAACTGGGCCTGCTATGTACAGCACTACCATGTTGAAGACATCATCATCACTGGGCCTGCTCTGAACAGCACTACAATGGTGTAGACAACATTATCACTGGGCCTGCTCTGAACAGCACTACCATGGTGGAGACGTAATTATCACTGGGCCGGCTCTGAACAGCACTACCATGGTGGAGACGTCATCATCACTGGGCCTGCTCTGAACAAAACTACAATGGTGGTGATGTCATCATCACTGGACCTGCTCTGAACAGCAATACCATGTTGGAGACCTCATCATCACTGTCCTGCTCTGAACAGCACTACCATAGTGGAGACGTCATCATCGACTGCACTGCTCTGAACACGACTAACATGGTGTTGAACTCATCATCAGGGGCCTGCTCTGGACAGCACTACCATGGTGGAGACCTCATCACATGGCCTGCCTGAATCACTAGCATGGTTCATCGTCATATATCGTGGCTCTCTGAACAGCAGTAACATGGTAAGAGACGTCATATCATTGGGCCGGCTAATGAGCAGCACTACAATGGTGGAGATGTCATCATCAGTGGCCTGCTCTGAACAGCACTACCGTGGTGGAGACGTCATCATCAGTGGGCCTGCTCTGAAAAGCAATACCATGTTGGAGACCTCATCATCACTGTCCTGCTCTGAACAGCACTACAGTGGTGGACACATCATCATCTCTGGGCCTGCTCTGAACAGATGTCTTCATCAGTGGGCCTGCTCTGAAAAGCAATACCATGTTGGAGACCTCATCATCATTGGGCCTACTATGTTAAACAGAGGCACTACCAGGGTGGAGACGTCATCATCACTGGGCTTGCTCTGAACAGCACTACCAGGGTGGAGGGTCATCATCACTCGGTACTGCTACGAGACATCACTACCACGGGGAGACCTCATCATACGGTGCCCTACTCTGAACAGGACTACAGTGGTGGAGACTGTCATACATCAGTTGGATGGCTGCTGTGAACAGCACTACATTGGTGGAGACAGTCATGCATCAGTGGCCTGCTCGTAAACAGCTACTAACATGGTGGAGAAGTCATCATATGGCTGCCTCTAGTACAGCACTACCAGTGTGGAACACTCATCAATATGGCCTGCCTCTGAACGCACTAACATAGTTGTGACGTCTATCATCAGGGCCTGCTTGACAGCACTACACATGGTGGAGTCCATCATCATCATTGCGCCTGTTCGAACAGCAGTACCATGGTGGAGATAGTCATCATCACTGGGCCTGCTCTGACAGCACTGCAGTGGTGGAGACAAGTCACCTCACTGGGGTCTGCTTGAACAGCACTACCATGTTGGAGACCTCATCATCATTGGGCCTACTAGGTACAGCACTACCATGGTGGAGACATCATCATCACTGGGCCTGCTACGAACAGCACTACCATGGTGGAGACCTCATCATCATTGGGCCTGTTCTGAACAGCACTACAATGGGGGAGAGGTCATCATCAGTGTGCCTGCTCAGAACAGCACTACCATGGAGGAGAGTCATCATCAGTTGGCCTGCTCTGAACAGCACTACCAATGGTGGAGACTCATCATCATTGGGCCTGCTACGAACAGCACTACCATGGTGGAGACCCATCATCAGTGGCCTGCTCTGAACGCACTACCATGGTGGAGACGTCATCATCAGTGGGCCTGCTCTGAAACAGCACTACCATGGTGGAGACCTCATAATCATTGGGCCTGCTCTAAACAGCACTACCATGGTGGAGAATCATCATCAGTTGGCCTGCTCTGAACAGCACTACCATGGTGGAGACGTCATCATCACTGGGCTGCTCTGAACAGCACTACCATGGTGGAGACATCATAATTGTTGGGCATGCTCTTAACAGCACTGCCATGGTGGAAACTCATCATCACTGGGCTGCTCTGAACAGCACTACCGGGTGAGACATCATCATCTGGGCCTGCTCTGAACAGCACTAAATGTGGAGACGTCATCATCATTGGGCCTGCTCTGAACCACTACCATGGTGGATACGTCATCATCACTGGCCTGCTCTGAACAGCACTACACATGGTGGAGAAGTCATCATCAGTGGCTTGCTCTGAACAGCACTACCATTGTGGAGAGGTAATCATCAGTGTGCCTGCTCTGAAAAGCACTACCATGGTGGAGTCGTCATCATCACTGGGCCTGTTCTGAGCAGCACTACCATGTTGGAGACATCATCATCACTGGGCTTGCTCTGAACAGCACTACCATGTGGTGGAGAATGTCATCATCACTGGCCTGCTCTGTAACAGCACTACAATGGTGAGACTCATCATCATGGGCTGCTCTGAAAACACTACCATGGTGGAGACTCATATCATGGCCTGCTCTGAACAGCACTACCATGGTGGAGACCTCATATCATCATTGGGCCTGCTCTGAAACAGCACTACCATGGTGGAGAGTCATCATCACTGGGCCTGCTTGTACAGCACTAACATGGTGGAGAAGTCATCATCAGTGGCTTGCTCTGAACAGCACTACCATGGTGGAGACGTCATCATCACTGCCTGCTCTGAACAGCTACCATGGTTGAGACCTCATCATCTTGGGCTCTAGAACAGCACTACCATGGTGGAGACTCATCATCACTTGGGCCTGCTCTGAACAGCACTACCATGGTGGAGACACATCATCATCATGGGCCTGCTCTGAACAGCATACCATGGTGGAGACGTCATCATCAGTGGCCTGCTCTGAACAGCATACCATGGGGAGACATCATCATCATTGGGCTGCTCTGAACAGCACTACCATGGTGGAGACCGTCATCATCACTGGCATGCTCTGGACAGCACTACCATGGTGGAGACATCATCATCACTGGGCCTCTATGAACAGCACTACCATGGTGAAACTCATCATCACTGGGCATGCTCTGACAGCACTACCATATGGAGACATCATATCACTGGGCCTGCTCTGTACAGCACTACCATGGTGAGACATCATCATCACTGATGCCTCTCTGAACAGCACTACGGCATATGAGACGTCATCATCGCTGGGCCTGCTCTGAACAGCACTACCATGGTGGAGACTCATCATCAGTGGGCCTGCTCTGAAAGCACTACCATGGTGGAGCGTCATCATCACTGGGCCTGCTCTGACAGCACTACCATGTGGAGACGTCATCATCACTGGTCCTGCTCTGAACAGCAATACCGATGGTGGAGACGCTCATCATCAGTGTGCCTTGGGCTCAGAACAGCCACTCTTCCATGGTGGAGCATCTCATCACTGCGGCTGCCTCTGAACAGGATACCATGGTGGAGACGTCATCATCACTGGCCTGCTCTGAANTTAGCAGTCTGAAATCACAGGTTGGTATGGAGACCTCCCTCCAAAGCCTGGACAGGAGGATCCTGCCCTGCCCCTTCCAGCTTCTGGTGCTCAGAGATTCCTTGGGATGTGGAAGAATAGCTCAAACTTCTGCCTTTCTCCAAACTCCACTGCCTTCTCTGTGCGGGGTGTCTTGATCTCTCTTTTCTTATAAGAAAATCAGCTTTGTTTGATTTAGGGCCCACCCTACTCCAGTATAACCTTTTTTTCAGATAGAGTTTATGTAGACCAGGTTGACCTTGAACCCCTTACGTAGCTGAGGATGACATTGAACTTTTGAACCACCTGCCTCTGCTTCCTTGAGTGCTGGGATTACAGGGCTGTGCCACCGTGCCCAAGCATGCAGTGCTGGGGATCAAGCCCGGCATTGTGCATACTGGGCAAGCACTACCAACTCAGCTGTACAAACCCCCAATGTAATTCATCTTAACCAATTGCATCTTCAGCCACTGTTTCCAAGTAAGATCATATTCTCAGATACTGAGACAGGAAGGAGGGTAGTTTCAGCATAACTTTTGGAACTCACATACAAATGAATTGTGTGATGGGGATGACAATTGGCAATATTCAACTAGGAGCTAAAATATCAATGTTCTTTGGGCAGGGAGTTGGCCTCGGATATTTAAACTGAACATCTGAGCTATGTACATGACAAAGATATTCACTGCAGTATTTCTTACCAAAGCAGCAGAGTCAAAACAGTTTACAATTTACAGTATATTTGCATATAAAATATTATGTGGTCATTAAAAGAAAGGTAGTTTCTGTATGAATATATGAAATGATTGCCACAAGAGAAATTCAAAGGAAAAAAACAAAGTTCAAGAAGGGAGAAATGAATCAGTGCAGAGAGTTTTTAAAGCAATGACCCTACTCTGAGCAGCACTACAATGGTGGAGACATCGTCATCACTGGGAATGCTGTGAACAGCACTACCATGGTGGAGACCGCATAATCATTGACATGCTCTGAACAGCACTACCATGGTGGAGACATCATGATCACTGGGCCTGCTCTAAACAGCACTAACATGGTGGAGAAGTCATCATCAGTGGCTTGCTCTGAACAGCACTACCATGGTGGAGACATCATCAATACTGGACCTGCTCTGAACAGCACTACCATAGTGGACACATCATCATCACTGGGCCTGCTCTGGACAGCACTACAATGGTGGAGACCTCATCATCAGTGGCCTGCTCTGAACAGCACTACCATGGTGAAGACGTCATCATCACTGGGCCAGCTATGTACAGCACTACCATGGTGGACACAACATCACCACTGGGGCTGCTATGTACAGCATTACCATGGTGGAGACGTCATCATCAATGGGCTGGCTCAGAACAGCACTACCATGGTGGAGACGTCATCATCACTGGGCCTGCTCTGAACAGCACTACCATGGTGGAGACGTCATCATCACTGGGCCTGCTCTGTACAGCACTACCATGGTGGAGACGTCATCATCACTGGGCCTGCTCTGAACAGCACTACCATGGTGGAGACGTCATCATCACTGGGCCTGCTCTGAACAGCACTACCATGGTGGAGACGTCATCATCACTGGGCCTGCTCTGAACAGCACTACCATGGTGGAGACCTCATCATCATTGGGCCTGCTCTGAACAGCACTACCATGGTGGAGACGTCATCATCACTGGGCCTGCTCTGAACAGCACTACCATGGTGGAGACGTCATCATCACTGGGCCTGCTCTGAACAGCACTACCATGGTGGAGACGTCATCATCACTGGGCCTGCTCTGAACAGCACTACCATGGTGGAGACGTCATCATCACTGGGCCTGCTCTGAACAGCACTACCATGGTGGAGACGTCATCATCACTGGGCCTGCTCTGAACAGCACTACCATGGTGGAGACGTCATCATCACTGGGCCTGCTCTGAACAGCACTACCATGGTGGAGACGTCATCATCACTGGGCCTGCTCTGAACAGCACTACCATGGTGGAGACGTCATCATCACTGGGCCTGCTCTGAACAGCACTACCATGGTGGAGACGTCATCATCACTGGGCCTGCTCTGAACAGCACTACCATGGTGGAGACGTCATCATCACTGGGCCTGCTCTGAACAGCACTACCATGGTGGAGACGTCATCATCACTGGGCCTGCTCTGAACAGCACTACCATGGTGGAGACGTCATCATCACTGGGCCTGCTCTGAACAGCACTACCATGGTGGAGACGTCATCATCACTGGGCCTGCTCTGAACAGCACTACCATGGTGGAGACGTCATCATCACTGGGCCTGCTCTGAACAGCACTACCATGGTGGAGACGTCATCATCACTGGGCCTGCTCTGAACAGCACTACCATGGTGGAGACGTCATCATCACTGGGCCTGCTCTGAACAGCACTACCATGGTGGAGACGTCATCATCACTGGGCCTGCTCTGAACAGCACTACCATGGTGGAGACGTCATCATCACTGGGCCTGCTCTGAACAGCACTACCATGGTGGAGACGTCATCATCACTGGGCCTGCTCTGAACAGCACTACCATGGTGGAGACGTCATCATCACTGGGCCTGCTCTGAACAGCACTACCATGGTGGAGACGTCATCATCACTGGGCCTGCTCTGAACAGCACTACCATGGTGGAGACGTCATCATCACTGGGCCTGCTCTGAACAGCACTACCATGGTGGAGACGTCATCATCACTGGGCCTGCTCTGAACAGCACTACCATGGTGGAGACGTCATCATCACTGGGCCTGCTCTGAACAGCACTACCATGGTGGAGACGTCATCATCACTGGGCCTGCTCTGAACAGCACTACCATGGTGGAGACGTCATCATCACTGGGCCTGCTCTGAACAGCACTACCATGGTGGAGACGTCATCATCACTGGGCCTGCTCTGAACAGCACTACCATGGTGGAGACGTCATCATCACTGGGCCTGCTCTGAACAGCACTACCATGGTGGAGACGTCATCATCACTGGGCCTGCTCTGAACAGCACTACCATGGTGGAGACGTCATCATCACTGGGCCTGCTCTGAACAGCACTACCATGGTGGAGACGTCATCATCACTGGGCCTGCTCTGAACAGCACTACCATGGTGGAGACGTCATCATCACTGGGCCTGCTCTGAACAGCACTACCATGGTGGAGACGTCATCATCACTGGGCCTGCTCTGAACAGCACTACCATGGTGGAGACGTCATCATCACTGGGCCTGCTCTGAACAGCACTACCATGGTGGAGACGTCATCATCACTGGGCCTGCTCTGAACAGCACTACCATGGTGGAGACGTCATCATCACTGGGCCTGCTCTGAACAGCACTACCATGGTGGAGACGTCATCATCACTGGGCCTGCTCTGAACAGCACTACCATGGTGGAGACGTCATCATCACTGGGCCTGCTCTGAACAGCACTACCATGGTGGAGACGTCATCATCACTGGGCCTGCTCTGAACAGCACTACCATGGTGGAGACGTCATCATCACTGGGCCTGCTCTGAACAGCACTACCATGGTGGAGACGTCATCATCACTGGGCCTGCTCTGAACAGCACTACCATGGTGGAGACGTCATCATCACTGGGCCTGCTCTGAACAGCACTACCATGGTGGAGACGTCATCATCACTGGGCCTGCTCTGAACAGCACTACCATGGTGGAGACGTCATCATCACTGGGCCTGCTCTGAACAGCACTACCATGGTGGAGACGTCATCATCACTGGGCCTGCTCTGAACAGCACTACCATGGTGGAGACGTCATCATCACTGGGCCTGCTCTGAACAGCACTACCATGGTGGAGACGTCATCATCACTGGGCCTGCTCTGAACAGCACTACCATGGTGGAGACGTCATCATCACTGGGCCTGCTCTGAACAGCACTACCATGGTGGAGACGTCATCATCACTGGGCCTGCTCTGAACAGCACTACCATGGTGGAGACGTCATCATCACTGGGCCTGCTCTGAACAGCACTACCATGGTGGAGACGTCATCATCACTGGGCCTGCTCTGAACAGCACTACCATGGTGGAGACGTCATCATCACTGGGCCTGCTCTGAACAGCACTACCATGGTGGAGACGTCATCATCACTGGGCCTGCTCTGAACAGCACTACCATGGTGGAGACGTCATCATCACTGGGCCTGCTCTGAACAGCACTACCATGGTGGAGACGTCATCATCACTGGGCCTGCTCTGAACAGCACTACCATGGTGGAGACGTCATCATCACTGGGCCTGCTCTGAACAGCACTACCATGGTGGAGACGTCATCATCACTGGGCCTGCTCTGAACAGCACTACCATGGTGGAGACGTCATCATCACTGGGCCTGCTCTGAACAGCACTACCATGGTGGAGACGTCATCATCACTGGGCCTGCTCTGAACAGCACTACCATGGTGGAGACGTCATCATCACTGGGCCTGCTCTGAACAGCACTACCATGGTGGAGACGTCATCATCACTGGGCCTGCTCTGAACAGCACTACCATGGTGGAGACGTCATCATCACTGGGCCTGCTCTGAACAGCACTACCATGGTGGAGACGTCATCATCACTGGGCCTGCTCTGAACAGCACTACCATGGTGGAGACGTCATCATCACTGGGCCTGCTCTGAACAGCACTACCATGGTGGAGACGTCATCATCACTGGGCCTGCTCTGAACAGCACTACCATGGTGGAGACGTCATCATCACTGGGCCTGCTCTGAACAGCACTACCATGGTGGAGACGTCATCATCACTGGGCCTGCTCTGAACAGCACTACCATGGTGGAGACGTCATCATCACTGGGCCTGCTCTGAACAGCACTACCATGGTGGAGACGTCATCATCACTGGGCCTGCTCTGAACAGCACTACCATGGTGGAGACGTCATCATCACTGGGCCTGCTCTGAACAGCACTACCATGGTGGAGACGTCATCATCACTGGGCCTGCTCTGAACAGCACTACCATGGTGGAGACGTCATCATCACTGGGCCTGCTCTGAACAGCACTACCATGGTGGAGACTTCATCATCACTGGGCCTGCTCTGAACAACACTACCATGGTGGAGAACTCATCATCACTGGCCCTGCTCTGAACAGCACTACCATGGTGGAGACGTCATCATCACTGGGCCTGCTCTGAACAGCACTACCATGGTGGAGACGTCATCATCACTGGGCCTGCTCTGAACAGCACTACCATGGTGGAGAACTCATCATCAGTGGCCTGCTCTGAACAGCACTACCATGGTGGAAACCTCATCATCATTTTGCCTGCTATGTACAGCACTACCATGGTGGAGACATCATCATCACTGGGCCTGCTTGTACAGCACTACCATGGTGGAGACATCATCATCACTGGCCTGCTATGTACAGCACTACCATAGTGGACATCATCATCACTGGGCCTGCTCTGAACAGATGTCTTCATCAGTGGGCCTGCTCTGAACATCACTACCATAATGGATCCACTGGGTCTGCTCTGAACATCACTACTGTAATGGATCCATGTCATCATTCCTTTTTCAAAATCCATAGAACATACATCACCAAGAGTGAAACCTGGTGTAAGCCATTGATTTGTGGTAACTGAGATATCCATGTGAGTTCATCAATTATAACAAACATTCCTCTCTGGTGAGGAACAGATACTAAGAGGCTACACATGTATGAAGACAGGAGCAATAAGGGAAATCTATATTTTTTGCTTAATTTTGCTTTGAACCTGAAAGTACTCAAAAATAGTCTAGTTTTTAAAAAAACCAGGTTCAGAATAATGTCCTTTTATATCTACCATCATGGGAAGAGGAAAAAGAACATATATATATATATATATGAATGTGTTTGTTATTTATGTATGTATGTATATGTGTACATACATGCATGTAATGTTTCTATAACACATACTTAAACTTAACAGCAGTTGTTGCCTCAAGAAAAGAACTCAGACAACTAGAATGGAAGACAACAAAGTCATATTTTTCATCGTATATCCTCTGTGCTTATTGAATTAAGTATTACATGCAAAAAATATTTATTCAATGAATAAATTACAATTTAAAGGAATAGTAACAAGCTTCAAAGTTTTGTGACCAGTCAAGTTCTAGACTAGTGAGGAACCTCCTTACTCCAGTCAGGGGGTCAAGGAAGTTGGTGGAGGAGCTGATGGTGTGTAGCCTAGGAGGGACTCTGCATCAGGGTTAGATGTTAGACATGGCTAGGAATATCAGGAGCTCAGTCTGGCTTTCCAGAAGGAAAAATTGAGAGAGAGAATTCCCAAAAGAAGAGGCACAAATGGCCAATATGAAAAAATGTTCAACATCTAAAATGCAGATCACAATGGCTATCATCAACAAAATAAACAACACAGAGGCAGAGGCAGGTAGATCTCTTTGACATTGAGGCCAAACTGCTCTGCAAGTTCCGGATCATTTGGGGCTATCGAGATGCTATCTGAAGAAGGAAAAAAACACCAAGAAAATAAACAAAAATATTATTATAAGAATTCTGGGAGGGTGGGGGCCTGGAGAGATGGCTCAAAATTAAGAGCACCTACTGCTTTTGCAGAGGCCCCAGGTTCAATTCCCAGCACCCACATAGTGGCTAAGAACCATCTTTAACTCCAGTTCCAGGGGAATCCGACTCCCTCTTCTGACCTCCAAGGCATTGCACGACACAGGTGCACCAACCTACATGCAGACAGTACACTCATACACATAAAAAATAATTTTAAAACGTTAAAAAAAAGAATTCTGGGACAAGGAACCTTTATACACCACAGTAGGAATATAAAATAGTGCATTCATGTGTAAGTCACTATAAAGGTTCTTCAAAAATTTAAAAACAGGGCTTTCTCATGATCTAGCAACACTACTGCTGGGTATATACCTAAAGAATGTCAGCATGCCACGGACATACTTGAATATCCATGTTTTTTGCTGTGCTATTCACAATAGCCAAAATATGTAATCAGTCTAGATACCTATCAATAGATGAATAGATACAGAAAATGTGACACATATACACAGTGGAATTTCCTCCAGCCATAAAGATCAAAATTATATCCTTTGCAGGAGAATGAATGACACAGAGATCATCAAGTTAAGAAAAATAAGCTAGACTCAGAAAGACAAAAATCACATGTTCTCTCATATGCAAACCTAAATATGAAATATATTTTTATGCATAATACATATGCATATTTATTCAGGCCAAGAAAATGAATTAGGATCTGAGATCTCCCAAGATCAGGTGAGCAAACTGATCTAGTTAATCCTTTAATCCAGTTGTTTTGGCTTAATTGGCTTTTGTGGCTGTGGGGGCAGTGTTATCCTCCCAACTAGCATAAAAGGTAGGGTTGTATGAGTCCTGAGATCTGAGATCTCCGATAGACCAGTGCAAGTACCTGGGCAGGCTAAAGAGCACCCAGCACCCCCCCCCAACTGGGATTACAAAGGCATCTGAAGGAGGCAAGCAAAGCAAGCCTTCAACAACACAGTGAAGAGGTATTTGGGACTCACATTGGAATACAGGCAAGGAGAAGCCCATATGCCAGGAACACGAAGAAGAGACAACATGGGAAAAGGGCAGGATAATCCTGCACCAAGCTCTACCAACACTATGGAAGATTCCTACAGTGGGATCCCCCTGGGGATGGCCTAGGATACAGATATCAGAAGCACAATTGTGAACATACTTGAACTACAAGATTATAAAGAGCAAATCAAAGAACTAAGAAAAGAGAATGAAGAACTCAAGAAGGACCTAGAGAAAGAGAATGACAAACTCCAGAAGGAAATAGAAACACTGAAAAGATCCCATGCTGAAAAAGATAAGGAAACCAACCAGTGAAACAAAGAGCTACAGAAAGAGATTGAGCAGATCCAAAAGAAAGTAGAAATACTAAAGAAATCAGAAGAGGAAATGAAAAAGGAAATCAAACACTCATCCAATCAAGGGGAAAGGAATGGAAGAAGCCTCAGAAGCAGAATGGAGGAAGCAGAACAAAGAATATCAGACCTGGAAGATAACACAGAACGACTAAAAACCTCAAGAAAAGATTATGAAAATTTTAAAAATACACAAAAGTGGAACAACCAGGAACTGTGGGGCACTATAAAAAATCAAGCCTCTGCATCATAGAAAGAGAGGAAGGAGAAGAAAGAAGGAAGGAGAAGAATCCCAAGAGAATTGTATTGATCAGATCTTCAACAGAATAATAGATGAAAACTTCCCAAACTAAAAAAAAAAAAAACAAACCAATATACAATACAAGAAGCACGTAAACTCCAAACAGACAAGATCAGAAAGAAACTCTCCCACACCACATCATATTAGTTAAAATGTTAGACAACCAAAATAAAGACAAAAATCTTAAAGCCACAGAGAAAAACAGTGACCTATAAGGGGAAACCCTTCAGAATTACAATTGACTTCTCAATGCAAACTATGAAAGCAGAAGAACCTGGAGCAAAGCATTCCCAGTGTTAAAGGACAATAGATGCCAACCCAGGTTACTATACCCAGCAAAAAAGTCGATTATAATTGAGGAAGAGAGAAAAACCTTCCATGACATAAACAAGTTGAAAGAATACCTGTCCGGAAAAACCAACTCTTCAGAGAATACTGAAGCAATTCAAAGGACAGAAGAAAGGAGCAACCATCCCCAGGCACCTCTAGAAGAGAAATCAATAAAAGCATAACTTCAGAAGTAGAAACCTAAACCAAAACCACAAATGGATAAATAAGGCAAAATGGAAGCAACATCACTTAAATATGTAACCTTAAATAGTTAACGGACTAAAGGCTTCCAATCAAAAGACCATAGAATGGCGAGATTGGATTACGAAACAGAATCCATCGATATGCTGTCTTACAAGAAACACATTCTTACCTTTCAAGGACAGGCACGTGCCTTAAAGTGAAAGAGATGAAAAAAATATTCACAAGCAAGGTACCAAAAAAAAGGCCAGGTGTTGCAGAGTTTTAATAGTCAGACAAAAGATGAATTCAAGAGTAACGGAAAGATCAGAACGAGATTTTTTATACAAGGGAAACAAGTTCACCAAGAGATTTCACAGATTCATGAATATATCAGACGCCACTTCTGGTGACAAAAAGCTTATAAAGACAATTCTCAGGACTCACAAGTCACACTAACCCCAGTACCACTCATAGTAGACTTCATACACCACTGACGCCTTTGGATAGTCAACAGAGAGACAAAGGAATAAACAGAGAGGACATCTTGAAACTGAATGATATGATACACCAAGATGGACCTCATAGACTTACTTGCAAATTCCCCACCCAATACCAGAGATACACTTTCCTACTCAGACCCCGCGGAACCTTCGTCCAAATCGACCACATACTGGCCACAGAAAGAAACCTTGACATAATAAAAGATTAAAATATTTCATGCTTTCTATCAGACCACAGTGCAATAAAGCTAAATATCCAACACCAGGATAAGCCCCTACTACCACAAGAACACATGGAGACTAAACAACACACTCTTGAATAATTAATGGGTCAAGGAAAAGATAAAAAAGGAAATAAAAGCCATTCCATGGAACTGACTGGACAAGTAATACAACACCGACAACGAAACCTATGGGATTCCTTAAAGCAGTCCTAAGAGGAAGTTATAGCCCTGGGTGCCTTTACATTAGAAGAAACGAGAGCACAGTGAATGATCTAAATCTGCAGATAGAACACTTAAAAAAAAAAGAAAGAAGAAGAAATGATAAACAAGAGCAAAGGAGGAAGAAATAAAAAATCAGAGCAGAAATCAATGAAATAGAAACAAAGGAAACAATACCAAAAATCAATGAACCAAAAGTTGTTCTTTGAAAGAGAACCAGATAGACCTCTAGCCCAGTTAACCAAAGAAAGAAAGACACCTCAAATCAATACAATCTGTGATGAAAAGGGAATATCAACACAGACAAGGAAAAATCCAGAAAATATACGGGGCTACTCAAAGCCTATTACTCTACTAAGTTTGAAACTAAAAAATGAATTATTTAGAGAAGAATCGGAATCTCCAAAGTTAACCAAGAAATAGATCATACTAATACACCCAAATACATGAAAAATTGACGATGTAATAGAAACCTCCCAATTAAAAAAGCCCAGGCCAAAGCAACATTTAAAAAAAAAAAAAAAAAAAGTACAACCATATATACTGAACTGTTTAGCCAGGATACAATCAGAAGGAATTCTCCTAAGTTCCTTCTATTAAGCCAGCATCACTCTATTACAAAACCAAGGCAAAGATACAACTAAAAAGGGAGAATTAAAGACCCATCTCCCTAATAAAACAAGATGCCAAAATTCTAAACAGGATACTGGCAATCACATACAGACCCACAATTCAAGAAGACATCCATCATGACCAGTTGGATCATACCAGAGAACAGCGGCATGGTTCAACATATGAAATCAATAAATATCATCAAACACATAATGGATTGAAAGACAAAAACCACACATGCATCCATATCAATTGATGCTGAAAAAGGCCTTTGACAAAATCCAACATCCCTTCAAGTGTTAAGTCCTAGAAGGAATTATTGAGGATCATTCCTCAATGTAATCAACCATATAGCAGGAAACCCACAGCCAATATCATTCTAAATTGGGAAATGACAGAAACATTCCCTTAAAGGTAGGAATCGCAAAGGCTGCCCCCTGTCACACTCTCCTCAATATAGGCTGCTTTGAAACACTTGCTAGAGCAATAAGGCAAGAAAAGGAAAGTTAAAGGAGTACTAATTGAAAAGAGGAAAGTCAAGTCTAACCCTATTTGCTTGATGATATGATTGTTTACTTACGGGTGCCTACAAACTCACCAAGAAAACGTCCTAGAAAGTTTAACAGCTTCAGCAAAGTGGCAGGATACAAAACTAACGGAAAACATATCAATGGCTTTCTTTGCTACACCAAGAACAAGCAATTTGGAGAAAGAATTCAAAGAGACCTTCCCCCTAACAATGCCTCAAAAAACAATAAAATACCTAGGAACCAAAACCTAACCCAAGATCACCAAAGATCTCTACACAAAAATTTAAACCTTTAAAGAAAGAAATTGAAGAAGACATCAGAAGATGGAAAACCTTCCCATGCTCATGGATGGGAAAAATTAACATTGTGAAATGTCCATTTACCAAAAATCTCTGATAGATTTAATGCAATCCCAACAAAATCCCAAAAGTTTCTTCACAGGCTTGGAAACAAAAGTCCTTAAATTCATTTGGAAAAAACAAAAGACCCTGAATAGCCAAAAACAACCCTGAATGAAAAGAGCACCAAGGGGAATATATACCAGACTTCACACTATACTACAGGGCTATAGTCCATAAAAACAGGCGCTACCGAGGCACAAAAACAGACCTGTTGACCAATGGAACAAAACCAAAGATCACAAACTGAGCACATACAATTTCCGCTATCTCATATTTGACAAGTGGGCCAAGAAGACACATGTGGAGAAAAGACGAGCATTCAGCAAGTGGTGTTGAAAAAACTGGATCACCACTGTAGAAGAATGAAATTAAACCCCTACCTCTTGCCCTGTACAAAAGTCAACTCCAGATGGATCTCAAAGACCTCAACGTGAACCCCAAACTCTGAAGGTGATAGAAAAAAGTTGGCAGCAGACTACAAGACATAGGCATTAGGAAAAGACTTCCTAAATCAGACAGCAGCTGCCAAGAATTAAGGTTTGACAAATTGACAAATGGGACCTCATTAAACTAAAGCTTCTGTACATCAAAAAACAATAAAGTAAGTGAAGAAATTTCCCACAGAGGGAGGAACACCTTCACCACAAGAACATCTGACAAAGCATTGATTTCCAGAATATATAAGCTACTCGAAAAAACAAAGTAGAAAAAAAAAATGACTCACTCAATAGATAGATGGAGTGGAGCAAAGAGCTGAACCAAAGACTTCACCATGAGGAAT
Organism: Rhizomys pruinosus; assembly: GCA_009823505.1. Classification (NCBI taxonomy): domain Eukaryota; kingdom Metazoa; phylum Chordata; class Mammalia; order Rodentia; family Spalacidae; genus Rhizomys; species Rhizomys pruinosus. Next base: position 226,661 of record VZQC01014778.1, on the reverse strand, counting down.
TAAGATGCTGAGAAATACCTTAAAAGTTTCAACACACTAATCATTCAGGAAATGCAAATAAAACCACTTTAAGATATCATCTTACCTCCAATAAGACTGGCTAGGCATCAAGAAAACAAATGATACCAAGTGCTGGAGGGGTTGTGGAGAAAGGGAAACACTCATCCATGCATGGTGGAATGTAAACTCGGACAGCCACTATGGAAAGCAGTGTGGAGAACCCTTGGAAGACTTGGAATGAACTTGCCACCTGACCCAGCCATACAATCCTAGGCATGTACCCTGAAGGCTCACCCCACCGCAGAGATACATGCACGCCATGTTTATTTCCGCTCTCTTCACAAATGCAAGGAGCTGGAACCAATCCAAATACCCCTCAACTGATGAGTTGGATAGAGAAAATGTGTACATTCTACACAATGGAGTTCTATGCAGCAGTAAAGAAAGATGACATCATGAGCTTTGCAGGAAAAATGGCTGAGCTAGAGGACATCATGCTGAGTGAAGTAACACAGTCCCAGAAAAACGAACGATGAATGGATCCCTCATCTGTGGATGCTAGTGCCAATTACCTACTTGTAAGTATTTTCTTGTGCACAGCCCCTTGATCTTTTGTCCAAAGCGGTTGGGAGTGATGCATATTGAAAACAACAACAACGACAGAAAGGACTGCATCAAAGATCTGACTAAAACTGAACTTCTGCTCAAAACAGTCAACTTCCACATGGAGAATATTGAGAAAGACTGAGAAAGAGATGAAAAGCATGTTTGGCAGAATGCATGAGCTCTGGTGGGGTGGGGGGATAGGGTGGGGTCACGGTCTAGATTTGATAAAAAAAAATATATATTAATAAATAAATTTTTAAAAAATGAATTAATCAACAGCAAATTGTGCACTGTAGATAAACTCTGAGAAAACTTGGTGCTGATTGAAAAAAGCTGAGCATAAAAGGACACATATTGTAGGGTTTCATCCATATGAATAGTTTAAAATAGTCAAATCTACATATACAGGCATAGTGAAAGTCTTGGAGAAAATGGATCATGAAAGGAGAGTGACAATTTGAAGGGGAGCAAGAGACAGGCCAGCAGGAGGAGGACTGGGAACAGTACAGGGGGTCAATACAAGAAAAGCATATTTGGCATGCAGGACGCCATAACTCACTCAGGCAGGTACTTCTTGGGGTGGACTGTCTTAGGGGCAGCTGGAAGAGGGTCTCGACTCTGAGCCCTCTTTCTGGGGTCCCCATCTCGGCGGGACCACGCTTTGCCTTTTCAAAGTGAAAAGATGGTTGGGTTTAGGTCTGCTCTGTCGCCCGCTGCTTTGTGGTGGGCCGGCTCCTGAGGCACAAGGCAGGACGCCATAACTCACTCAGGCAGGTATCCAGGCGTCGGGCTAGGTCAGGCGTGCATCCCTGCCCGCCCCCCACTTCCCACCCCCACACCCCCCCCCCGCTGCACAACTGGGAAACTGGATTGGGGAGAGAATCCAAGTGGACTTCCTTTTGGAGAACCTTCAGAACAGGAAGAGAAGACTGACTTAGGCTTCCATTCCAATATCCCAATATATAAACAAATTGAAAGCCGAACGTAGAAAGTCAATACTCCAATAAACAAGGAGGAGGAAGGAAAAAAAAAAAAAAAGCATCAGAAGGAGGCAAGCAAAACCATCCGCTAACATAGTGAAAAGTCATTTGTGATTTGAACCACAAAAGGGAAACCCACATGCCAGGGACACGATTACGAAAGGACAACATGGGAAAGACACATGATAATCCCGCACCAGACCCTACCAAACCTGGAGGAGATAGCTACAATGGGATCCCCTTGGAGGAGACCCAAGGAACAGAGCTTAGAGGAATAAATGCAGACCTATGCAGAGAAATTAAAGAAAATAAAGAAGAATTCAGAGAACTAAAGAAAGAGAATGAAAAACTCAAAAAGGACCTAGAGGGATACAATGACAAACTTTGGAAAGAACTAAGGGAACAGATTGACAAACTCCAGAAAGAACAAGAGGGAGAAAAAATAAACAAGAATTCAGAGAACTAAAGAGAGAGAATGAAAAACTCAAAAAGGACCTAGAGGGATACAATGACCAACTTCGGAAAGAACTAAAGGAACAGACTGACAAACTCCAGAAAGAACTAGAGGGAGAAAAAAACAAACTCCGAAAGGAAGTAGAAACACTGAAAAAGGAAGCCAACCAAATGTTATGTAGATGAAGCCCCTCTCCCAAAATTAGAACACTGAAAGCTGCATAGAGGCTTGGTGGTGTAACTAGGCCTGCTGAGAACAGAGCTGATATTCCAGAAAGGAGGGAGAGAAGGACAGGAAATTCAGCCTTAGAGTATCTCACACTGAGTGTACACAGCGCTAGGATCTCCAGAGGCTAAGACTCCGGTGTGGAGGTCTGCAAAGGTTCCAACACACACAAACATACACACACACACACACACACACACACACACACACACACACACCTGATGGAAAAGACAAGGAAGAACAGGAAAATCCCCCTCTCGCCACGCTAGGAAAGATAGGAAAGAAGCCAGGCTAACCCCAAGGCTCTGTGGCAGCCTGTGCAATTCACATTCTCTTCCTCCCCTCATCCAAGACTACCCAGGGAATGCCTCCCTTTGAGGGGACTGCCTAATTCAGTAAACTAATCAAGACTCACTATTGGGCATTATTTCATGAACACCTCAAAGGGGCACAAAGGATGTTTCCTCCTGAATCAAGTTGACATTGCAGTATTAATAGCTGTTAATTGTTTAATTTGCTCATCCTTCCCAAAGGCAATTGCATTTTAACTGGAGCTTCAGACACTCAAAGGAATGCATGTCTATGAGAAATTATTTCAGGACTGCAATAGATGATAGAATAGAAGCCTTCTAGGCACCTTTCAAATCCCATGACAATGGGATTACTTCACACCTCCCCCCAACACCACTCAATCCCTGGAATAAAAGTAAGGACCACTTTAAGGGAACAAAAGGCTACTTGCAGTGGAGCCCGCCAGTGTCCAATCTATACAGCAGGACTAAAAAACTGGGGCCATGTCACCTGAATCACTCAACAAAACACAATCGACTTGGGTCTGTCAGTCAGACATTTTCAACTGTCATAATTCAGCTGCCCCAGTATGTCACATCTGTAAAGAAATGATTTCTTGGTCCCAAGAGAAACAGCATTCAACATTAGCCAATACAAGTAGACCCAGGAGCATTCACTTTCTTGTCCTGATTATGAATCTTCAAGAATTTCTCCAGCCCATCTTACAGAAAGAATGAATAACTTATTTGCTGGGACAGCTCCCTTTCTTTTGTATTGCCACAACAATGAAGAAGTCAGCTGCTCTGCTCCACCTTCAAGGAAAAGGCTAGTCAGTGTAATTGAACCTAATTGCCGACCCTTGAGTAGGCTTACCATCTCCCTGGGGACAAGCTTCTGTTAATATGCAAGCTATGGAAACTTCTCTCAGCTCTCAATTTCCCTCCTGCAATTATTATATTGATTCGATGTGGTATTAACTTCGTGTTTAAGGTGGTTTATGGTTTTTAATTTGCAATTAAATCAAATGATGCCTCTTCAATAAGATGGCTGACACAACCAGGAATGAAGGCAACTTTTATTTATCATCATAAACATGCAGGCTGGGGAAGCTTGGAATTTCAAGCAGCTCATTTTCTTCCCTGGTTTGTCAGCCTCGTTTAAAAAAACATCAAGCTGGGACTGGAGAGATGGCCTAGCAGTTAAGAGCACCGACTGCTCTTGCAGAGGACTCAGGTTCAATCCCCAGCACCCACATGGTGGCTGAGAACCATCTGTAACTCAAATTCCAGGAGAACTTCAGTTCCAGGGGAATCCAACACCCTCTTCTGATCTCCACAGCATTGCACGACATGGGTGCACAAACCTACATGCAGACAGTATATTCATATACATAAATAAATAAAATTTTTAAAAAATCAAGCTATATATGCATGTACTATAAAAATGGTTTCAGTAATAATCTAATTAAGTCATAGTGTTAGTCAGTGTTCAGTCACTGTCACAGAATTCCAGAGAACAAAAGAGAAAAGTCCATGGTCGCAGTGACTTCAGTACATGGTAATTTGGCCCCATTGCTCTGGGCCTGTTGTGAGACAGAACATCGTGGTAGAAAGCACATGGTAGAGCAAAGCAGCTTACCTCCTAAAAGGCAGCAGCCAGAGAGGGGCTAGGGACAAGGTGTAGCCCCCATGCGCTTGACCAGATGATTCACTCCCTTCAGTGAATTCTAATCCACTTTCCATCGTTTCCCAATAGCCCATTAAATTAGAACTGATCAGTGGATTAATCCATTGATAAGAACACAGCTCTTATGATCCAGTCACATCCCAGAAGCCCTGTCTCTGAACACTGTTGCATTGTGGACCAAGTCTTTAACATATGAGTTTTTACAAGACATTCTGGATTCAAATTTTACAGTCAGTAAGTAAGCAATATTGGAAAGATAACAACAGGTCAAGTACCAAGAATAATTGGTGATTTTTTAAAGTCTTCTTTTCTTAATGATCTCTGAGTAATTAACCCCCTCTATATCCTGTCAGTGCCTGGCTGTATTGCATCTACTTTTACTATTATTGTCTGTTTCAGCGCAGATGTCAGAATCCTTTGTTCTAAGAAAAGGCAAGATGGTAGTTAACAAGAGTTTTAGTCTATGAAGTATATTCCTTAATGCTTGAATCAGAGCGATGACAGTAGCCCATGGGACCTTATCATTTGGCACAAATGCCCCACAAATGTGTGGTAACAGATATCTTCAAAAGCTGTTTAAACTCATGACAGTCAACACATAAATACTAGCTTCAGAAAATGATGCCTATTTTTTAATCATCCAAATATTTAGCAGCTCAAGGGAGGATTCTCTTGTGACAGAGATGGGGATATAGGGGCAGAAATTACTACTGTTTCAGAAGATAAGAAGATAAGTGCAAGTTTTAAGAACATGTAATGGTGCTAAGTAGTAAAGGAAGATGAGAAGCTCATTGAAGGTCAGAAAGGAACTATTTCAAACATCAGATGATATTCGAGAGATCAGCAGATAGTACTCGGGGGACCTCAACAATAACTGCTTTAGTGGAGTTATGGGGGTGTGTGGAACAAGCATGGAGCATGCAAAGGAATGAGCCATTATCATTCTGCAAGGCAGATGCCTCCTTTCTCAGCAACTAAATTTGCAACTACGACAGCAAGATCCCTCAGCTATCTCTCTGGGGCAGTATCCCCAAAGAAGCCTTTAATTTTCTATTTTCTGAACCAATCACTTAAATACTGATTTATGTAAGAAAACTCGGATACTAAAAAGCCACATCTGCCCTGTAGGTTTGGCGTGAGCCACCCACTCATCCTCTGATAGTGATGAAATTCAGCCAAGAGTAGCTGAGGACTTCTTTGTGCTAGCCTGAGCTGCCTTTAATACTTCCTTTGTAGCCTGATGGCTTCACCATCTCTGCTCCATTTCCATGTCCTTTGCCAGCCCAAGATCCTTGCTGATCCATGACAATCTATGCTAGACTAGTCACTTGCCCACACCAGAGCCAAACCAGCCTTTACTGTGAGTATTATCTAACACCTGCTTCTACACTGCTCCAAGTTCGTGTACCAATTTCAGAAGCAGCAGGATTTGGCTTTGCCTTATCCCATACAAGTGCTGAAGCAAACAGAAGTGAAATTTCTTCAAAGAACCTCCAGAAAAAAAGACATGAAGGAGACCTGCAGACACCATCTCTATCTGTGGTAACTGTGGAGAGGAAAAAGAAATCTTGAATACTGATTATCTCCTGCAAACTCCCCCTCCATGATTGCAAGACCCATGAGACTTTGGTTGATGGGAGATTGCTCTTTCAAACACATTTTTCTGCTAGTCTCCCTTGCCCCAAGATATTGCAGAAGGGACATAGTCTTGTGAAGAAAAGATGAAACAGGAATTACGCAGAAAGAACCCCGATGCAGTGATTCCATCCCCTCCTCTACAAGGAAATGGCCCTGTAAAGCATGCAGAAAGAGAGAAGGAGTGGTTTTTGCCATAGGGTTATGAGTACATCTTACATCATGGAAAATCTAAGAACAGAGTGCTGTGATAATTATGCAGGTTATCTGAAGCCAGGAAAAAACAAGCCTGGTACAATGGTGGCACATAGGTGATGGGAGTAACCAATCACTCTCTGCTTGAAGTGATGGCCTATTCCACAGGAGAAAACACGTGTCTGGTACTATAAATCTGGCAGAGAACTCATAGAAATCTGGCAGAGAAGCCAGGGCTGGGGAGTCCATGGGCCCCAGAGGTAAATCAGCTCCTATTATTTTGCCAAATGGACATAGTATCGAACTTTCTTCTAAATGTGTATCTTTTTTAATATAGTGCTTTTATTGATGTTTTGTGTATTTCATACATCATTTTAGTTCAATTTAGACATATTCCCCTTTCCCTTCTTCCCACCTCACCCCAGTTCATGCATTCTGCCATATATATCCTGTGTCTTTCTCTCAGTCTTTTAAAGTTTTTCTCTGTAGAGATTGATTGCTTTGGGCAGAATTTAACTGTATCAATCTGTTCTTTGACCCAGTCCTTATGTTGTTGTTGTTCCCTCCCATTTGTATTGCTACAAAATTTGTATATTTACACCCACAGATCAGTGCAGCTCTCAGACCTCATCAGAGAAGTTTCTTTGTGCAGTAGACCACAATTAATGCAGAAACCCACAACTGGTCAAAGTACAGAGAATACATGTGTTTCTGGAGTGTTCAGACATAAGTGGGACATGTCTTTCATAACCTCTCCTCTTAAGGCTCAGGGACCATGATGGAAGAGGGGGAAGATAGTTTATAAGAGCCAGACGTGGGGAAAACTGGGGTGAAACAATGCTGCACTGGTGACCTCAAAACACTATGGCTGCCTGCACAAGACCAAAACAATAAATATTTCACCATGGACAGAGAGGAGCTTATGAGCCCCCACTTCTAGATGAGTAGCTATTGATAATTGATATCTTCTGGGAGAGTCAGTTTTCCTTAAGAGTTTGGTCTCTGATATGTTGACTATGCTCCAGTGGATGATTCCACAACCGTGAATATGTGGGTGGCACAAACTGAACTTTGTGGGTTATAAAATAATAAGCATGAATTTGGAAAGAGGATGTAGAAGTGGTTGGGGAAGGAGTAAGGGTGAATATGATCAAAGTATATTTTACATTAATTAAATTTTGAGAGTTAATAAAACTATTATACTTTAAAAGGGAGCACTTAAATAAATAGGTATTGCCTAAATTCACTCTAACAACAAGAAAAAAAAGATATAGACATCCAAGAGTCTCTTCTGCTAAGTGACCATTAGGAAAATAAGAATAGCCAAGAAGAAAGATCAAGCTAAACACATGAAAGGGGAGGGGAGAAGAGGAAGAGAGGGGAGGAGAAGAGGGGAGGGGAAGAAGGGAGGGGAAGAGAGGGAGAGGAGGGGAAGAGGGAAGGGGAAGAGAAGAAGGGAGGGAAGGGGAAGAGGGGAAGATCAGAAAGGAAAAGGGGAAAGGGAAAAATGGAAAGGGAAATAGAGAGTCCGTATCTTGGGTGAAACACTCTCCTCTGCCCAAAGACATACATTTAAGTCCTAACCCTCAATACCTCAGAATGCAGCCTTATTTGAACATGGGCTATTTAAAGCAATGATCAAACAAGGTTATTAGTTGATGTCTTTAATCTAATATGACTGGTGTGCTGGTAAAAGGGGGAAATTTGTACACAGGATAGACATATGCAAGAAAAGCGATGTTGAGACAAAGACAGTGGATGCCCCTGCAACAGCAGTGATGCATCTGCATGCCGCAGGACTGCCCAGGACATGCAGAAGGCAGAAGACAAAGAGACAGGTTCTCCCTGGGAGCCTTCAGAGCAAGCACTGCCACTAATGCCAGAACAGACTCCCAGCCTCCAGAACTGGGCAGCAATGTGTCCCTGCTATTTCCAGCCACCCAGTTTGGGATACTTCCTTGTGGCTGCCCTATCTAAGAAAATTATATAGTAAAATATTGGGTGTAAGTCTTTATTACAAGTCTTGTTGCAATTTCTAAAAATTAAAATGGGAAAGACATCCACCACAGCATACAGAACCAAAAAGGCTCATTTGGTGGGACAATTGGGGGATTATTCAGAGCAGAGGAATGGTGTGGGAAAAAAGTAAACAGAAAAAAAAAACACACGAGTTTCTCTACAGTTAGTTAAAAAGATGTAAATGTCATTCTGCATTTCATAATGACAAACTTAAAGAAAGAGAAGGAATGAATTACATATTCAATGAGCACATGGAAGGGGACAGAATAGTTTTAGGGAGGGGTAAAAAAGGAATCTCTGGTACTAGAGCCTAAAATAAGGTTAAGCAAGGGGCCCCTGATCACTGAATTATAACTTTAGCACCAATATTACACACACACACACATGAATACACAGAGAGAGACGTGGATATGTGATGCATTTGTGGTGTATGTCCTGGTAAGTGTGGTGTGTGTAAACATAGGGGTGGGTTGTTTTGCTTTGTTTTGTGATAATAGAGACCAAGCCCAAGACTGCCTCATCCTCATATTTTGGTTTGGGGAGACACAGTCCTGCCCTGTAGCCCAGGCTAGCCTCAAACTATTACCCTCTTGCCTCAGCCTCTAGAATGCTAGGATTACAGGCATGCACCCCCATGTGTGACTTACATTGTTTAATTCTGTTTTGTTGTCATTGTTGTTGTTCCTTTTTTGCATCAATTTTAATGACAAATATTTTATTACATCCTTCATTTTCAGCCAATGACTATAGAGCACAGTAAAAGCTGTAATTTTTTTCCCCAAAGGCTATTAGTGACACGAGATGATTCAGTGGGTAAATAAAGTGCTTGCTGCCAAACTCGATGACTTGAGTTCAATCCCTGGAACCCACATAGTGGAAGGAAAGAACCAACTCCACAAAATTCTCTTTTGATATCCACACACAAGTTGTGGCATGTACACAGCATACACACACACACACACACACACACAAACACATATGCGTGCACATGCACACACATGCTCACACACAGGTGCACATGCACACACACGCACACACACGTGTGCACACATGCACACGCCACTCACATGTGACACATGCGTGTGCACACACACACAAATAAATGGATGCTGTTTTATTCACATTTTATTTTAGAATTTCACACATAAATATTGTATTTACAATTCACCCTTCCTCTTCCCTTCTATTTCTCCTATGCCCCCTCTCAATTCCATGGCCTCTTCTTTAGTGAGTATTACACATCCATAACCCACTTGGTCCATTAGTATTTCTCATATGGACATGTGTTTAGGGCTGACCACTTGGTATAGACCCCTATGACTAAGGCTCAGGAAATATGGAAGAAGAGGGGCGGAAAGTCTGTAGGAGCCAGGAAAGCAGGACATCTGCTATACAAAGTGTCCTCATCCATGACAGGGAATTTCAACCCATTAAAGTCTCTTTTTTTTCACATAAATTTTTTTTTGATCTTTTCAAGACAGGGTCTTCTTGTAGCCCCAGCTGTCCTGGAACTCGCTCTGTAGACCAGGCTAGCCTTGAACTCACAAAGATCCACCTGCCTCTTTTTATTTTTTTAACAAATCTAGACCCATGTTCCCACCCATTCCCCCACCCAGCCAGAGCTCATGCATTTTGCCAAACATGCTTTTCATTGCTTTCTCAGTCTTTCTCAATATTCTCCATGAGGAAGTTGACTGTTTTGAGCAGAAGTTCACTGTTTCAGTCAGTTAAAGTCTCAAGAATATGGTTGTCTAAACAAGAACTGCATAATGACCACACCAGATAACCTGCCAGGGTCGACGGGGGAAGTTTCACAAAGTCCCATGGCTTCTGATGGAAGAAGAATCCATTTTCTCCAGGAACAAGCTCCCTGGTAGCTTATCCAAATCCAAGTGGTCATCCCTGAACACCTACAAATAAATGTGGGTTTTGTTTTGGGGGCTTCTGGTAAAATGGCTCAGCAGGTAAAGGTACCTGCCATCAAGACTGATGAACTGAGTTTGGTTCCCAGGACCCACATTACGGAAGAATAGAACTGATTCCTGCAAGTTGTTCTCTGACCTCCATATGCAACCTTTGTCAAATAAGTAAATTGTATATTTTTAATTTTTTAATAATGCGGCTACCAGGAGACATGGGTTATTAAAATGAAAATCTCAGCATCAGGCACAGGCTACTTCCCTAGGAGTTATTGGTCAGGAAGTCTCCTGAGATAGCCCAAACTACACAGCCTGTTGCCATTGCTCTTGGATGCCCACTCTAACTAGATGGTAAGACCCTACTGCTGAAGAGACAATGGATGCAGGACATAGAGAAATCAACTTCTAGCTGACTAGGAAACTCTCTCCCTGATTTCTAGCTTATATGGTGCTAGAAGGTTCTATACAGGCTGTTGGGAGAGAAAAAAACACCACCAGTCTTACCCAGTGTTGGACCTTATATGTTACAACATTGGCATGCAAATAAGTGTTATGTTGCAATGTTAAAAGGTTGGACATCACTGAAGCCCTTCTGCTTTCCACTGTGTGAGGACACATGAAGATCTTCACCAACTGCCAGTAACAATGTCCTTGGACTTCCCAGCCTGCTGAACATATGAAGTAAGTTCCTGTTGCTTTAAAAAAAGAAAACTACCCAGTCTTGGAGATACTGTTTAGAGGATCAAACAAGGCACTTGTAACCTCAGAAAGACTGGGCAGTAGAGCCAAAGGGACTCACCCGCCTCAGCACTGTACCTACCTGGCTGGATTACTGTGGAGTTGAAGGCTTCATCTGTATTTGATGCCTCTGATTGCTCTTAGCTGTGTCAGGGGACATCTCAGCTATCCAGGAGAAGTGAACGTAACCAGGTCAGTCTCAAATTCGTTCTAATGATTAAGTGAGAATACATGTGAAACCTAGCAAAATGCTTTTGCTAAAAAGGTAGAAATGCCCCCCAAAAGAAACTTTTTGTTGCTTCTTACTCTTTCAGGAAATACTCTTCTCTAAGGCATCTCCCTTCCTGACTGACATTGCAAATTAGCAAGATAAACCAGAGACACTGACCAGAGATCAAAACTGGCCATCAGGCTGCAGCACTGTATGACAGAAATCCTGAAAGTGAGCCTCCTCTGGTTACCTAGTCTAACCCCCTGGACATACTGTCCTCCATCAAGTCCAAATGGGATATGGACAGGCATTTGTACAGAATGCCAGGTACAACTGAGCAGGGAGTACTGTTCCAGGAATAAAGAGAGCTATGGGAGAAAATGACTTGAAACCCATAAAAGTAAACCTGACTTTACATGCAGCACTTAAATTCAATGAAGACTCCAGAGACCTCGGGGAGAATGGCTCGTGTTATTTTTATTTAGTGAAGGTCTTTAAATCCTTTATTGTGAATCCTCCCATTGGCTGACTGGCTGCTTCTTGTAGAATCGTAAAGCTAGGTGCAATCTTGAATGGGTTATTTTGGAGCCTAATTCTCAGTCTCCAAGCACCTGTTTGTCTAAACCTGCGTGCTTACGGTGCCCAAGGTGTATAAATGGTGTAGCTGATTGCTGTGCCTTTCCAAACTGTGAGCTCAGACAGGGGATTGGTGATATAGGGTTACAAAGGAAGACAGGGTGCCAATAGCTCAGAGTGGGTTGGTAGAGGGATCGTATGATTAGTGGTGAGCTCATAATGGACCATGAAGAGCCAATATGGCTATGACAGAATCAGTATTCTCTGTTACATCCATCAAATGGTCTGCAGTGCACACATTTAACAAACATGCATGGAAGGCCCACAAGAACAGTGGAAATGCTTTGCACTACCCTTTCTCTTCAGTAGAGAAACAACAGCTATTCTTGATTGGGCACAAACTTTTTGCTCGGTGTATATAAATCTCCTGGCCTGAAGTTGGAGGAAACTGAGACTCGGGGACATTAAGGCCCTTGTCTAAGGACACCCACTCAGCTCACCAGTTGAACCAGCTTTAAATCCCAGTGTGTCACCCCAAAGCCTGTACTCTTGTCCTCTCCACTGTGCTAAGCAAGCAGCTGCAGCCAATGAAATAGATTTGCTGGAAACAGTCATCTAATTCTATCTGCAGCCTGGGAACCTAGAATTTTTTAAACTGTTTTCTTTTGTCCAGAAGAACAACAAATTTCTGTTATAATTAAGCCTTCTCATGTGATACCATAGCCAACACAGGAGGCCTGGAATGAGCCGTGTGCTGGGCCCTGGTTCCTGCTTGGTGACTGGCTAAGATCCATTCCATCCCAGCTCTTGGGCTCCTGAGCACTGCTCTGTGCCCCATAGAAGAGGCTGAAGGTGCTCAGGTGTCTTTTCTTACTCTATGGATGCTCCCAGCTGCAATCATAGCAGCATGGACTGTCAGGATAATGCTGGTGAGGCGTCATCTGGATCTTTTGCAGGCCATAGCTCTGTGGAGAGGACATTATTTCTGCCAAGAATGCTACAACAAAGTACCATAAGCTAGGTGGCTTAGGACAACTGAAATCTGTTTTGTGACATTTCTGGAGGCTAGAAGTCTGAAATCAAGATGTTGGCCTGGCCCTGATCTCTCCTGAGGATCAGGGAAGGGTCTATTCCTTCCTCTTTCTGCATCTGGTTCCAGGAATCCTTAACTTAGGGCTGCTGCATCACATCAATCTTTGTAGCCTCGCATGGATTTTCTTTGCTCCTGTTTGCTTTTCTGTTATAAGGATGTTTGCCACTGGAGTGTCAGTGCCTAACTGACACAAGCTCCATAATCTGAGATGACCTTATCTCAAACTCTGCTCAACTCACATCTGCATAGACCTTTTATACCAGTGAAGTCACATTTGCAAGTGCCAGGAATCAGTAAGTGGGCATATCTCTCAGGGGACTGCCATTTAGCCACTACAGAATGTGTCTCTCTTGGGCTCATGATAAGAGACAATGGAGAATAGAATGTTGAATTCACATCTCATGAAGTCAAGAGTTCTAAGTTTTAACATCAAGTGTTGAGGCATCCATGTCAGTTTAAGGAAACTGTCAGCTGATGGAAAATAGAGAACTGTTTCTCTCTCTCTCTCTCTCTCTCTCTCTCTCTCTCTCTCTCTCTCTCTCTCTCTTCTCCTTCACCCAGCACCATTCCTTGCACAGCAGGCAATGATTGATTATAAGACTAAGCAGTGTCCCTTTAAGTTCCTGGGACCTAAAATCTTGAAATCTCTCTTTAATTGTATGGCAATCATTAGGAGCTTTGTCGAGAAAGGATGACAGGAGTAATCACCCGAAAACAGATTTCTAGGTAATTTATACTTAGTCAATCCAAACCTAATTCCTGGGTGACCTATACTGTGCCTAAGGAGCCTGAAATAATCATGTATTTACCCTTTACCCTGAAATTAGATGGTACTTACTACGCAATTACCCAGCCACTAAGTGACAATTACCATGTAATTAAATGGTCAGTGGTTACCATATTATTAAATAGCATTGACATGATATTCATTCCACAGAACCTTGTACTGTCGCCACAGAATTAAACTCCCCACCAAGAAATTACAGCCTTTCCTGAGAATACCCACTCTGCTTGGATGACTTTCAAGTTGGCATAAACTCATAGCACTACGAGCCTCAGAAGGAGCCAGGGAATGGCCAGCACTGCGAATAAGAAATAACATGGTGTCCTGGGCACAGACCACTTGCTAAACCAGAGAAGCACCTCTGCAGCCTTCCTCTGCTCATGCCTGTCTGAGCAAATTCCTCAGTCCTTCTCTGAGAACATGGTGCAGAGGAATGGTGCATACCATATTCTCCTCAGAGAAAAGCAAGAGTTCTACTTTGGCCTGCAAGAGAGTCACTAAATCAATATCAACATAGGCTACTTCACAAGCTTGATAAGGATAGGACCTGTGTCTACCTTGTTTATCTCTTTATCATCAACAGCAGCCCTGGCTAGTTGAAAATCCTCAATGAATGTGAGTTGGATGAATGGACTGATTGAATGGTTGACTGGTTAGTATACATCTACCACATTCAAGGAATTATACATTAACACCATTAAAGGACACTGTGGATTCAATATGGCATTTCAGAGAAGCTGAGTTGTTTGCTTGAGGCTGCAATACAACTAGTCAATGTCATGTGCAAGATGATAGATGTCAGACTCCTACAGCATGTTCTCTTCATGACATTACAAACTCTTGTCTACATACAGCTTCAAAGCACACTGGGAAGCTAAGAAGGACTTTGTAAAGTCAATAGCTCCTCCAGGGTAAATCCCTTTTGGATCTAAGACTTATTTATGTAAAGGAACCATAATACAATAGTTTATGTTATCTAGATATTTTTTAAAGAGAAGCCCAGAGAGATTAAGAGATTTTGCTTAGAGTCGAAATTGAACTCAAAACCATTTGTCTACCGGGTGTACTAGAAAGAAACAGACTACCTGCCTCAGGCTGTCACATTTCCACCATTACAATGCTATATCTTTGGTTCAGCATTGCTTCTAGATGTTGTGGTTAAAATATAATACCTCACTACCATTCTGTAATACCCTAAATCAAATTACTTTGCCTCCAGAGACAGACTCAAAGGGAAAAAAAATGACACCAACAAGAATGAAAGACTTGGAAGTTGTGTAGAACAAAACAGGTCTCATGTTGAAAGTCAACACTTATCAGTTGGTAGTAGTTTTGTGATGCCTCCTGAGTTTGCATTATGGTTCCACAGTACCACGGTAGACCAGTGATGTCTTCTGAGGACTGGTGAGGGAGCAGTTGCACATGGGTCAGGTATTTACTACTTCCGAAATGCATTGTGGGAACACATTAAGTAGGATCAAGCTTGGAACTTATCAGGGCTCAAGAAAAATCAAATTAATGAGAACATCAGACCAGCTAAGAAAATAAGCAATCAAAGGCATCCTTTTCCTCAAATATAGATGTTCGAAGGAGAAAATACAATCTACAAAGAAAACTGCAGGCCAGGAAACCTTGCTTCTAGCCTCGGCTTTAGTTTTCACTCCATAATTGCCTTTCCCTGGTCTCAGTTATCTCATGCATAAAATGAAAGTGTTTGAGTAGGAAATCCCTGAACCACTTCCACATTCAAGATTCTGTAAGTCCATAATGGTTATAGTGAGCTGCGTAGAGAGAAGGGAAAGTGACGGAAAAGAGAGAAGCAGGTAAAAGCAGATCACACACTTTCCTAATGAAGTGCCTAGGTAGAAATCAATAGAGACCCATTTTGGCCACAATAAGTTTTCATTATCAATTCAACATCCTAGTAGAAGGCTTAAGCATATATTGAATATTTCAGTCTATCACTCAAAGGACATGCATGTGTAGAAAAAAAATAGTCACCAAATAAACAGGAGAGACTGGGTAAGGTCTTCTGGGGAGAGAATGGAGAATGTGAGGACTAACAAGATGGAAAAGGAATGCCCAGCGAAGTAGAGAGAACACTGAGTAACTGTCACAGAAGTGTAGAGACAAAAGGGTTTCAAGGAGAGAGTTGTCATCAGTGTCTAATGTGAGAAACGCAGCTGTCTGAGAAAAGAGAATTAGCTTTGGTGAGTTATTTCATTGATGACCTTAATAAAAAAGAAACTGTCCAGGGCAGTAAAGTAAATAAAACCTAATTAGAGTTAGAAGAAGTGATCATGGGAGATGAAGGCCTTGGGTTGGAAATCCCACAGCCCACAGCACCTTGCTGTCTTATAATGCTTCTGTGAGAATGCATGTGAAGGGCTCAGCAGTGCTTGATACAGTCGGCATTCAAAAGTGCAAATTCCTGTCTCTTTACTCAACCAACATCTACTCAGTCAGCCATCTTGATGACAATGTCAGGGATTCCCTGTTTGATTCTAGTAAAAAAAAGTCTTTTATTTTGACCTTGATCTTGACCTTGGAGGTTGATGATTGACCTGTAAGATTTTCCTGTTCATTCTTTCATCCTCAGCTGATCTGTTAGATGGACCTCTCATCCCGCAGGACAAGTTAAGAATCATGCAAGGAGAAAAAAACTGATCATGTCAAATGACATCTAAGAAAAAGGCTGAAGGGAGGGTCTGTCAGAGGCCCGTCCATGTAATGCAATAAGGGATCTCATCCTTGGCCACACCCTCTACTAATCCTCTTGTAGGATTTTATAGGCAATGTCCTATTGCTACAAACAAATGTGGTTACTCAACTTTCCTTCCTGCACCTGAAACATCAGAGTACCCAGGACAGTTGGTGAGACTCACACTGCTTAATTCAGTCCATGTCTCCATATATGTATTTTATAATGCATATTTTATTTAGTATCCAGCTACAGAGCACTATACTGTGTGCTGTAGGAGATTCAATAAAAGGTGATATTTATGAAAATTTCATAAATATTCACTGAGAATCAACTATGGGACAGTTTTGTAAGCTCCAAGATTTATTTATGTTTTTTAATTTATAGTTTTACATATTTTTGTACATATGTACAAATTTTTGTTACAAATCGAATCTAGACTCGTGTCCCTCTCCCAAACCCCACCCCCCCAGATTCACCCTTTCAGTCAGTTCTTTGATGCAGTCTTTTCTGTTGTTGGTGTTGTTCTTGTTCTTTCCAATAGGCATCACTCCCAACGAGAAATATTTACAACTAGGTTATTGGTGCTAACATCCACGGATGAGGGATACCATTTGTCATTTGTTTTTCTGGGACTGTGTTACTTCACTTAACATAATATCTTCCAGTTCCATCCACTTTCCTGCAAAGTTCATGATGTCATCTTTCTTTGCTGCTGCATAGAACTCCATTGTGTAGATAAACCACATTTTCTCTCTCCACTCATCAGTTGAGGGGCATTTGAGTTGGTTCCAGCTTTTTGCTATTGTGAACAGGACCTCCAAGATTTAACAGTGCCCAAGTAATTTGAACAAACCAAACTCCTAGACCTCGTGAAAATTTGCAGCCCTCTGGTTCTGCTGGCCCTTCTAAATCATGCTAGGAAAAAAGATAGCAACTAATGTGAAGAATGAAACCCCAACACACCATAGCAAATGGTTAAATGCCTATCAAAAGTTTGAGGACAGGGATAGAGAGATGGCTCAGTGGTTAAGAGCACTGGTGGTGCTTTCAGAGGACCCAAATTTGTTCCCAGCACCCACATGGCAGTAACAACCATCAGTAACTCCAGTGCCAGGGGATCTGATGCCCCCTTCTGACCTCCACAACAACATGGGTACACTTACATACATGCAGGCAATGCACCCATATACATAAAATAATAAACAAAATATAATTTTTAATTGAAGACATAAGGAAACTAGTACCCAATGAATACATAAGCCCCAATCCAAATATCTCCCTGAAAAAGAAAGAGTTAAAACAAAGTCATAATGGCTGAAAAGATAGCCATTATGACAAGTGTATAGCCAGAGATGACAAGTGTAAAGGACTTTCCAAGAGGGCAGATTAAAAGGAGCGACAGTGCTGAAATGGACATAAACAAGGATAATTAAGATACATGGAGGAAAGAAGTCTAGAACAGAAAGAATGATTACAGAGGACCTCTAAATCAGACTGCTTCAGGCTTTGGAGGATCCAAGAATGGACTCTAATCAAGAAAGTAACCTGATGAAAGAAGGAGAGGAAGAATCTGGAGTCACCACAGATCCAAGAGGCAAGAGAAGGTGAAAGCAGAGGGTTCTACTGTCCTGAGCCCCAACCCTAAGCCAATGCCTTGCAGAGAGGCCCTCAGTCTGCTTTAATTTTTAATATCTAAGATAATTTTGTATGAGTAGCTAACTGGAATCCCATCCAGAACAAGGTGGAGGCCACAGAAGTAGTGAGAAAAGTGAACTTGAACTCTACCATACTAAAAACAGCTAATGAGTGATTGGGTTTTTCACCTGACTCACTGGTGACAACAACTCAAAGATGACTAAGGCCTTGAGCTTGAGTGATTGTCATGGACTGAATCACAATGACAGGAAGTCACCTGTTGTCCAGAGTGTAAAGATTTCCCATGATGTGAGGTTTCAATAAGCTACTGAACTCCTCCATGAGGAAACAATTATCAAGAAAGCCTTTGTCCTGAAGGCACATGGAACCTCTAGTTAAGACCTTACCTCTGTCATATCTCTAGACAAATGAAATTTCAAGCTTCCTCATGCAGCAGAGTGCAGTACACACAGAAGGCCACAACTGGCCAAAGTGTAGAGAATAAGAGACTGCAGAGTGTGTGTCCCTGGATAGGACTCCTATATTAGACCTCACCCATGGCTCAGGGACCAGTGTGGAAGAGGAGGCAGAAAGATTGGAAGAGCCAGGGTTGGTGGATGATCAGAAGGAAGCAGTCTTCCAGGCTTCCAGGAACTTGCTCATATGAACTTACAGCAATGTCACCAAGCACAAGACCCATGCAAACTCAATCAGACAAAAACCAGCATAGAACTGAGAAAATGGGAATCAGGCTCCAACCTTAGCTCAAGAACTATGGCAGCAATTACTGCTGGAGGAGGAAGAGTTGATCTTCTTTAACGGAGGGACTATAGGTAGGCTGACTACATCCCAGTGGATGAACTAGAACTAAGGACATCCAGGTACACAAACTTGATTGAATATGCCTTAATATACACGACAGAGTGCATGAAACTCAGTGAGGGGCCTATGGGAGGTCCGGATGATTAAAATGTTTTGTATGAAATGCACAAAAAAAAAATCAATAAAAAAATATACATGGAAATTGAAAAGCCAAGTTTATTCCTACTGCGATCAGAATCCCAGTTACCAGGGAAATTAAAGAAAGTGGAGGCTATGGGACTGGAGAGATGGCCTAGTGGTTAAGAGCACCAACTGCTCTTGCAGAGGACCCAGGTTCGATCCCCAGCACCCACATGGCAGCTGAGAACCATCTGTAATTCCAGTTCTGGGGGAATCTGACGCCCTCTTCTGACCTCCGTGGCATTGCATGACATGGGTGCACAAACCTACATGCAGACAGTACATTCATACACATAAAAAATAAATAAAATTGGGGCTGGAGAGATGGCCTAGCGGTTAAGAGCGCCGACCACTCTTACAGAGGACCCGGGTTCGATCCCCAGCACCCACATGGCGGCCGAGAGCCATCTGAAACTCCAATTCCAGGAGAACTCCAGTTCCAGGGGAGTCCGACACCCTCTTCTGACCTCCGCGGCGTTGCACGTCACGGGTGCGCAGACTTGCATGCAGACAATACATTCATACACGTACGGAAATAAATAAAAATTAAAAAAAAATAAATAAATAAATAAATAAATAAATTTAAAAAAAAAAACAAAAAAAATACATTATAAAAAAAATAAAAGAAAGTGGAGGCTGAAACCTGAAGGGATAAATCATGCAAAGAAGCAAAATGGCACCAGAGCCACACAGCCCATTAAATCCCCAGGAAGACCAAACCAGAGAAGCAAGCATCACCTACGGTGTCTCTGCTATGCCCTTAGTATAGCATTCTAAGCTTTGCCTTAAACCCATCGTGTTCCGAACCCTTGTGAAGTCAAAGGAATTACATACATTTCAGAGATGAAAATCATACCCCAGAGAAGTTAAACAGCTTATCGAAGTTCATCTTTGGGATCTGGTTATGATGGGCCTAGAATTCAACCCCAGGTCTATTCATTCCCCAATCCTGGCCTATCTGCCATGCTACCTCCCTCCAAGACCCCTGAACCTTCAGCACTGGTGGGGGATTGTGCTTCGGCTCAACTTGAGCACAGCACTCAGGTCAGCTGCAGCAATGATTTTGCTTAGCAATGTGTCCGGCTGATGTGAGGTGCAGCATTGGTGCAGCAGTGGGCTGGGCGGCAGAGCCCACTGGCCTCAGGCCATCTCGCCTTTCTTGAGCTTGTAGTTGGGCCTGGAAGAGATGCAGAAACATCTTACCACCTGGTCCTCCCCATACACATGGGCTGAACAAGTGAGATAGTTCCACACATGAACAGAACCCAGGGGCAAACCATATCAGCAGACAGCTTACTCCAGCATGCAGCCTGCTGAGCCAAACCCAAAAGGCCACCTGTGTGCTAACCAAAAGGCCAGGCTTCTCACCTCCTAATGTGAGTTCTTTCCATGAAAATTGGTCTTCGGGCAAGTCCTGCCTCCCTCTTCCTGTATTTCCCATCCTTTCTATCAGGTCAACTTCTTCAGGAGGGCCTGAGATTGTGGATCATCATGAAGTACAATGGAGCAAAATAAAATGGCAGTCAGACTTTGGTTCTAAATTTCACAGTGGGTCACCTTAGGCTCTATTCTGCATCTTTAAAGTACATGGACACTAGGAACACTAGCATCTGGTTTTATTGTCAGAACTGAAGGAGATGTAGCTTGCCGTTTGATACAAGGCCTGTCCCTAAGTCAGAATTCAAAGAATGTCAAGTCCCACCATATAAAGCACAGCTCTGGACTTAGATAAGGAGAGACTTTACTTGAAAGGATTCTTGCAAGTGGAGAGGAAATGAACTATTGCCTTTAAGGAGGCAAGAGTTGGTGCCAAAGGAGAATCTCCAACCATGAGATCCGAAATACCCTGCTGGTTGGGAAGAAATGAGCTTTCCTGGTACAGAAAGGAGTACATGAGGGTAGGAAGGACCTGGCGAGGGGAAGCAGAACTAACAGTGCCAACAAGAAGAGGTGTTCTCTTCTTACAGAAGACCAGAAAGGGGAAATGAGAGGGATTTTTCTAATCCTTGCTACTTTCCAGGGTTATAGGATAAGGTAAAATTCAACCTTGTTACGGCAATGAAAGATGACTTAGTCTCTGTGGGCTTTGGTTTCTTCCTCTGTAAACTGGGAATGTGGTGGCTACTCTCCAGGTCTGTTGTACAAATTAAATGAGACAGACGTGACAAGTGTCAACAAAGGTCCTGGCAAAGGGAATGCATTCGGCAGCATTCATTTCTTACTGCTATATATCCACTATGTACCAAACACTGTGCTCAGCACTGTAAGAAATAAATGAATGAATGCAAAATAGCAAAAAAATGTTAAACCTAAAAGACTTCACTTGAAAAACAGGAATTCTGACTTCCAGTCCCTGGAGGAGAACAGAGCTGAAGTGACTGAACGCTCAAAACTGGTCCCCCATTAAGCTGTACTGGGGGTGACAATCAATGGCAGAATTCTGCCTCTGAAATGGAGTTGGACAAATACTTTAGCTGCAAACTAAAACCACCAGCCAATCACAAACGCCATCCTTAGAGTCCACTCCTCCCACCTCCCTGGGTATGAAGACCTCCCTGCAGACTTGGTGACAGTACCGATGGCTTTCACTCCTTTCTCGTTGCCCTTTTCTAAGTCTGATCATCTCCAGCGGCTGGCACTTTCCTTAGTTGTCCTGGACACACAGCACTGGCTCTGCACTGACGTGTGCTCTTTCCTGGAGGCTGGGCACATGCTGGAGTTCACCCTTCCTGCAGGGTCCATGGCTAAGCAAACCACATAAAAACTACCACTCCTTCATGTGAACCCAGCCAGTGACCTTAGACACCCTCCCTGGAGCCCTCAGTCAACTCATCGCCTCCTGAGATGCTATAGGACTTGCCTTGTGAGTGCTGATATAAATATAGTTCCCCCTGGACAGCCAGCCTGAGATGAGCTGTGCCAAGTGGCATTCCATTACCAACCCAGTCTTCATAGGCTCCATGGTGTCACTATTTGGAGCTGCTCAACCACTCAAGACTCAGGATTTAATGGCTGTGAAGCAAGGCCAAGTTGTCCTCTGATGGTTGTGTCCTGCCATTCCCACTGCAGGCACCATCTATAAGGAGCACCTCCTTTCTCAGTGCTGAGGAAACACATTTGGGCTTGACCCAGACTTTAACGTGAATTTACCTTGGTATATTATATTGGGGAGACATCTAGGCATCCACTAGCCAGAATAAGTCTGAAGCTTTTCCCTGGAATTCATAAGAAAAATATGGTTTTTGGATGCCTCTTTGGTACTTTTGGACATGAAAAAATAATGAATCTTAAAAAGTGCAATAGATGGGGGAGGGGGTCAGAATGCCCTACCCCTCCCTGAGGAGCTCCAGGCAGTTGGTAATTGCAGGAGAAAAAGAGGCATTCTCTTCAGTGATGTAGTTACTGGTAAGTGATTCCTCGCCATGTTCCTATGAGCAGCCCCCATGAAATCATTAGGTCACCAGAAAAAAAGGCCATGAAAGTTGACAGAGGACTAGCTGGGAAGAAGAAGAACTGTAGGATTTGAATAGGGACAAGGGAGAGGAATGGGTAAATGTGATCAAAATGCATGTATGTAGGAAAATGTCATAGTGAAACTGTTATTACGCTTAATGTATGCTAACAAAAATCTTGTTTTAAAAGACATTTGGTGATAAAAGAAGGATTTTCTGCAGATGGTCTCAGTAACTTGACAAAGACCTCCAGATCTGGTCTTGATCTCTCCCAAGCCTGATCAGAGGTCTCCCACTCAGCTCATGACCCAGAGTAAACACCTCCCAGGTCTGGGTGGCACCTAGTCTCCCATCTTCTGGTCATGCATTAAGGCATGGTATCATCATGACATGTCTAGTCCAAAGCCTGAGAAACAACACCAGACAAGCTATATTTGTTCTAAACATATATCAATGCATAATTTTAATTAAATTTCTGTTTAACTTATGCATAAAAATGGTCCATATTAATGGAGGTACTATATCTTATTTAACATATTTTATTGCGTCAGTATTTTTAAACCTAAAGACTCCACCCAGAGATTCTAAATTCTCTTGAAGTAACAAATCAGAAGGTCTGAAGCCTCTGGGCCCATATTTCTCATGGCAAAAATGGCTGACAGTGAGTTCCAGCTGCTCCTACTTGTCATACAGAGCAAACACTCTCCAGTTCACTATTGTCCCCACCTAATATTCAATTGTCAGTCATGGCTCTTCAGAGTGTACAACAAGCCAGAATGTCTCTCATCCTGACAACATGGTGAATGTCCCTGAAGGCCATGTGTTAAAGGTTTGGTCCCCAGTTGATGGTCCTGTTGGCAGGTGGGTGAACTCTCAGGAGGCAGGGCCTAGTTTGAAGGAAGTTAGGTCATGAAGGACTTAGCATCAGAGGGGACTATAGAACCCCAGCCCTTTCTTGTTTCTATTTTTGCTCCTAGCACCCATGAGCTGAACATCCATGTTCTACCACAAACTCCCTTCCATAATGTTCAGACCCCAAACAACCAAGATCAAGCAACATGTGATGAGTAATCATCATTGTCAACTTCAATGGATTTGGAATAATGGGGGAGACACATCTTTGGACATGTTCATGAGGGTCTCCAGAGAAGTTTAATGCAGAGGAAAGACTCGTCTACACTCTGGGGTCCTGGACCAGGAAAAGGCAGAGAACAGGCACGCTAAGCACCAGCATTCATCTTCCCAACTTCTGACTCTGGACAAACAGGCAAATTGACTTACATCCTGCTGCCATGCCTTCCCCATCATGATAGGCTGGACCCTCACACCCCCAGACAAAATGAGCCCTCCCCCCATGAGTTTCTCTGTGTCTGATATTCAGTCAGCAATGAGAAAAATAGTGCAGACACAACCATCAACTGAAGCCTTTGAAGCCATAAGCCCAAACCAGCCCTTTCCTCTTCTGAAGTTGATTAGCTCTGGTATTTTGTCCCAACAATGGCAAGCTAGCACCAGAAACAATGGAGGGGGTGTTCTGCTGCTGCAGAAGGTCATGGAAACATCTCCCAGTGTCCTCACACTGAGGTAGGGTGGCAGGCGACATCCATCATCATCCTTGTAATGCTTTCCTCTCAGAACAGTATTGCTCACACTAACTCCATATCACTATTACTAATGGGCCCCTGTGGCATCTGAATTATGACACCGACTTTAACCTCTTCTTTATCCAACTTACTAAATGAGGATGCTGGAAGGGTAGGAAGATGGCATGCATTTATATTTTTGGTATTATGATAACATCTGTCAGAGTGTAGTCTTGGGAATTAGAAATTCAGAAAGATGCACATGAAGAGTTGGCAAAAACCAAATGAATAAAAGAATAACGTAGAGTCTATCTAGGGAGTCATCTTAGTAAAGTGCTTAGCAAAATCCATTTTGGATTGAACTGCTGTCACACTGACATTTTCCCAGGGTAGGCCAAGTACAGCTTCTAAACCTGGTTCTTCTTTGATGCCCCTCACCATTATCAGTTTGTCTTTGCTATACTGCCCTAGGTCATGACTCCAGCCATCTCTAGGTCTGGAAAACAGCATGTAAAGATTTATTTGTTGCTGAGCAAGGATCAGCAGGAGAAGTAGAGCAAGAGATCTGGAATCAAGCAAGCCCTGAGATGCCCACCAGGTAACCCAGAGATCCCAGGGCAATAGACTACCCTGGTGCATCAGTAGTTTATTAGGTACAGGTCTCTCCATAGAACAGGAGCCTAGTCATCCAAAGGACAAATAATGTGGATCACTCAAAGATAATGACTCAGAACAGAGGAGCAAGCATTGAGCATGAGGCCGGCCCCCGTAACGAAGGCAGAGTGGGGCCTTTCAGGGACTGTAATCAGCATATCAGCTCAGCAACACTGAGCAGAGTGGACAGCAGCAGGCACTGCCTTGCCTCACTCAGCCTGTCCCTGGAAGGCAGTGATGCTCTCCAGGACACTAGAGGTCCCAAATGTTCCCAACAGAAGGAAACTTGGCTCCAGATGGGGCTGGTTGGCTTCTTCAGTAAGTCATTTAGCACTGAATGGCGAAAATCTTGCTTGAAGGAGAGTAAGGAAGATCCAAGAGCAATAAAAAAAACGGCCACTTGTAAAGCCATCTGCTCACCTAAGTGAGCCATAGCTACTCCTCATTCCATCTTACTGCTTAACATCACGGGAGAGGGACAAGGATGGAGGAAAGGGGAAAGCAACCCAGTCAGTGTCTGCTGAGTGTCGCTGTGCAAACTTTCTGAGCACACGCCTCACAGACCCTCCCTCCAAACCGACGAGGTTTTCACTTTCCATTTTGATGGGAAAATTAAGGCTTGGAGGAATTTAACCATGAGCTCAGATCACACAGACAGTAAGGAGAGGGATTGAATCCCAAGGGTTCAGTTCTTTATCCCCAAGCTAGCTTCAACTATGACAGTGTCTGAACTCTGAAAAGCTTCAGTCAGCAAGTATGTGTATTTAACAAATCTACAAACATCAGCCAAAATGAGGCTTAAAGAGTCTCTGTGAATTTACACTTTCTTGGGAATCCCTGCCCCCTCCCCCTAGATCCCATTGTAGCAGGTGGAAAAGGGATAAGATATGCTCAAAGCTTCCCAAAGAAACCAAACTGCCTTCTCTTCCTGGGCCTTCCTAATGCCCCTAATCCCAGGAGATAATCAGAGCACCAGAGGATGAAAGATTAAATCCCAGGGGGACAGTGCCAACCACCCAGAGCAGAGAAAGGTCTGTGAAGGCTTGCAGAGCTGGAGACAATTAAGCACGGCCCAACCAGCAAGCCCAGCACATGAAGAGACACTTCCTGACTAGGCTCACCTATTGACACACTCTCACCCTAATAGCCAAGTCCACAGTTGAGAATTCTAAATGACCACTGGGGGATTCTGTGCTCGACCACATAGCCAATATAGGCGCTCTACTGATATCTCCAAAGTAATATGTCCAGAGCAGAATTCTTCCTGTCCAAACCTGTCCCTGCAGGTTTCCCACCATCCCACTCAGGTGCTAAAGCTAGACTCTCAGGCCTCCATACATCTCATTGAATCTTTAAGGAAAGTTCAAATTCATATCAAGTAGATTAAATAATATTATGAGGGCTGGAGAGATGGCCTAGCGGTTAAGAGCGCCGACCACTCTTACAGAGGACCTGGGTTCGATCCCCAGCACCCACATGGTGGCCGAGAACCGTCTGAAACTCCAATTCCAGGAGAACTCCAGTTCCAGGGGAATCTAACACCCTCTTCTGACCTCTGCGGCATTGCACGACACGGGTGCACAGACTTGCATGAAGACAGTACATTCATACACATACAGAAATAAATAAAATTAATTAAAAAACTAAATAATATGATGAACCACCATAGACCATCAATGGTTATCAACCCACAGGCATTCTGATCGCCATCTAAACCTCATCCCCTCCCTCCTTCCTATGTTATTTTGAAGTAAACATCATGGATCTCAAAGTTTGGCCCATTGACCCTTGGATGTTCCCAAGACATTTTCAGGGAAGCCACCAGGGTGAATCTGTTTTGCTATAACACTGAGATGGTAATTGCCTTTTTGGCTGTGTTGACATTTGCACTAATCGCACAAAAGCACTGGTAAGAAAATGGCTATATTTCAGCTTTAGTCAGAGCAGTGGCGAGGAAACAGCAGTAGGTTAGTTCCAATCAGGGCACTGGAGAGAAAACAGCTGTAGGTTAGTTCCAATCAGAGCACTGGTGAGGAAACAGCTGTATCTCAGTTCCAGTAAAGCAATGGTGAGAAAACAGCTAGCTGTGCGTTAGCTCCAATCAGGCCAAAGCGGCAGCTTCCCTACCACTCTCCTGCATTTAAAATAAGCACGAGTAGCACTAAAAAGGTCCTTGAGAGGCCAGTGATAGTTATTCATTTTCAGCAAATCTCAGCTCTGACATATACGTGATTTTAAGATGGTGTGTAACAAAATGGAAAAGTAGATAAAACGCTTGCTTTTTCATTCCTAAATATATCTTCCCCAACTATTGTGCAGATGTTTGAGCAAAGAGAAAAATTAGCCCTTTTTTTGTGGAACTTCATTTTGATTTGAAAGTTTGACTGACAAACTCAGTTATTCAGACTTAGGTGTTTGCCATGCATTTTCTGAAAAATGAATTAAGTAAGACTGTCATTTCAAGGAAAACAACTGACAGAATCTGTTGTCAATGATACAATTCAACCTTAAAAGCAAAAAAACACACTTTGAGGAGAATTATGTCTGTCACCATGAATTTTATAGCCTCTCAATACTTAAAAGCTTTTCCAATGTAATCAGTGGTGGCAGTAAGAAGTGTGGTTTAGGAGCTGGAAATATGGCTCAGCAGTTAAGAGTACTTGTTGTTCTTGCAAAGGACTGGGGTTTGGTTCCCAGCACCCACAACTGCCTATAACTCCAGTTTCAGGTGATATAAATTCCCTCTTCTAACCTTCCTGGGCACTGCACACATGTGATACACATATTCAGGCAAAGACACACATACATTGAACAATTTGTTTTTTAAGTCTGATTTTTAAAATATTGTATACTGAAATCCAGCAGCATTTGGAAGATTTGTATACTCTATAAGCCATTACTTGAAAATAATTAGTGGGTGATAATACAAATCACATATGAATTAAAGATCCATTAAAACAAGAAAGTGTGACATGTATGTAATATGTTGACGGCGCCATGATAAAAGTCCATTGTTTTGCATACTTATCTAAAACGGCAGTATAAATAAATAAATAAATAAATAAATAAATGGCACGACATGAAGCAGCGGGTTACACTGTGATAGAGTAGAAAAGTTTCATCGATACTGAGACAAAAACTACCACTTTTTGATTTTTTGATGTAGTATTAGGAAAGAACTAGATATACAGGGAAAAGGCCATTAAAATACTCCTGGCCTCCATCAACGATATTTGGAATCCATAATTTTCCATAAACTCCATTCAAAACCATGTACAACAACAGCTTAAATTCAGAAACAGATAGAATTATGCAACCACCTCATATATTTTTAATTTTTAGATCAGGTATAAGTAGTAACCAGTGTTTTATTAGTCTAGTCAATCAATGAAAAGTATTCACAAAAATAGTAAGCAATGTCATGTTCTTGCCAACTTGTTTAAAAATACAGTTCTCTCTTGAAATGCATTATGTGTTATAAATTAATAAATATTTATATAAATGTTATTAAATATTTTCAGGGCTGGGGAGATGGCTTAGTGGTTAGGAGCACTGGCTGCTCTTGCAGAAAACCTAGGTTTGACTCCCAGCAACAACATGGAGGCCAACACACATATGTAACTCTAGTTCCAGGAGAGTCTGACACCCTCTTCTGACTTCTGCTGGCATTGCGTGACATGAATACACTTACATACATGCAGGCAATACACTCATATACATAAAATAAAATTTAAAAATAATTTTAAAAATTAAAAAAAAAATGCTGGGTGTGGTGGTGCACACCTTTAATCCTAGCACTTGGGAGGCAGAGGCAGCTGGATCTTTGCAAGTTCAAGGCCAGCCTGGTCTACCGAGTGAGTTCCAGGACAGCTGGGGCTACAGGGAGACCCTGTCTCGAAAAGACTAAAAAAACAAAATTAAAAAAAACAAATGTTATTAAGTGTTTTAATCTCTGATTAAGACCACATGTGGTTTATAGCTATTTATTATATCAGAGATTAAATGACTCATGATGCTGCCCAGAGAGATGGCTCAGTCAGTAAAGCAACTGCCTTGAAAATATGCAGGCCTGAGCTCAGATCCAGGGAATCTACAGAAAAGGCAGTGGGGAGCCAGAAGGGCCTCTGGGGCTTGCTGGCCAGCCAGTGTAACCGAATTGATGAATTCTAGGATCAATGAGAGACCCTGCATCAAAAATAATGTGAAAAGCACAAAGGAAGATAGATACCCATGTACACACAAACACACACACACACACACACACACACACACACACACACGCACACTCTTGAATCTTCAATGATTTTTAAGTACATAGTTGTCTCAAGAATAAACTGAGAGTCACTGCTTTATACTGTCAATGTTTCCATTTATATCTCTTGAAAATAGTCTTTTTCTAAAGCAGTCACAATCTTACTCTTACAATTAATAGCTGGCAGCAAAAGAATTTAGAGTTGAAACAAACTCCACAGTTTGCAACCTGTACCTGACTCACAAACAGATATTATGTGCTAGAGGAAAGCCCCCTTATCACAGGGGGCTTATCTAAACAAAAAAAAATATTTTGTACTAGTTCATTCACACCCTTCAGTCCCCCCAATAAAACAAGACAAACTATAAGATCAACAGTAAAAGCACTGGCCACCACAGCAGCTTCCAAGGCAAAATTGTGGACTGCCCCTGCCAACACATCTACATCTAACTCTAACCCCCCTCCAAAACTTAAAAAGCACCCATCTCCTGACTCCTTTCTTTTGAGACACCCCATGACTTACTTACTAAATGCTGCAAATAATAAACCTACATTTTATTGTTGTGATTTTAGGAGAGATGCATGATCTGGCCCAAGGAAACTGACAATCCTAGATTGAAACCATCTTCTTCTTCTCCTGCCTGAACCACGGCAACACCCTCCTGACTGCTCTCTCTGTTCTGCTTACCAAGACATTATCTCAACAGCTGGCAGTCTAGGACAACTGCCCTGATTTGCCATGATTCTGTGAATCAGGAATTTAGAAATGACACAGTATAAACACATAAGCCTATTCCTCAATGTCTGAGGCCTGGGCTAGGAAGAGTCAAAGTCTGAGTTAGAATCATCTCAACGTCTGTCTATATCTAGCAGAGAGAATTCAAAGAATATGGCTCCTGATCACACAGGGTCTTTCTATGTCACTTAGATCCCTCAAAGTTTGGTAGTCAATGCAGGAGAGAGAGTCAGATGTCTTTCATGATATCCAAAGCTCGAAGGACAAGGTCCATCTAACAAGATGGAAGCTGCTGTCACCCTTTATAACTTTATCCTTGGAAGTCACCCGGTGTCACATCCACCGCATTCTACTGATCAAGATGCAGTGAAGCCTGTCTAGGTTCCACGGAAGTTCAATTAGGCTTCATCTTTTGATAAAATCCTGACAGTTCAAGACCATAGGTGAAAAAGATACTCTTTGTGGCTATCCTTGGAAAATATAGTATGTCCCCTTCCTTTTAAGTGTTATTTCTCTTAGTTTTGTTTCCTTTGTGGTAATAACATGCCCTGAAAAAGGGGAAAGGGTTAGTTCAAGTTCCAGGTTATAATTCATCATATCAGGGAAGAAACAGAAGCAGGGGCTTGAAGAAGCTGCTCACAGCACGTCCATAGTCAGGAACAGAGAGCAATGACTACATTCAATCCAGGAACTAGTCGGTGAGTCTTCAGAGCAAGTCTTCCACCTGAACTACCCCACAGGCATGTTCACAGGTGACCTAATGTAGACAACTCTTACTGAAACTCTTTTCCCAGATGATTCTAAATTGTGCCAATATGCCAATTAAAAGTAACTATGGCAGGGGCTGGAGAGATTGCTCAGTGGTTAAGAACACTGGCTGTTCTTATAGAAGACCCAGGTTTGAATCCAGTACCCACATGGCAGGTTGTGATTCAATGCCCTCTTCTTCTGCTCAGGGATGGCCTCCCTAATGACACTCTCTAAATTAGTCCCAAAGCCCAGAGTTAAACTAATGACCAACTAGTTGACTGAGGGCAATGTGAACAACTGGGCCACAGCTTGCCAAATTCAGAATTCTCTGGGCAGCTCCCAAAATTTGTTATTTGATTATGTTAGCCAGATATTCAATAGGCATTACTTTAAATCATGCACCTATAACATATTTACATTAAAAGTTAAGGAAAGCTAAGCTCCAGAATTCTTCCCATAGCATGACCATTCTGGACTCTTAATATGCTAATGGCATGTTAGGTCATCAGGAAAAAGATGTAACAGGCAATGCTTTTCAACTCATGCAACCACAGACTATTTTGTCAGGTAGAATCCCCCTCTCCACTTACCAAAACCTCTTTTCCTGTGTCCCTGACCCTTATGGCCCTGGTGGATTATAAGCAGGTTATATAGCAGGAAACCTAGGAGAGGTCTTGCTCTCCTAGTAATGCTCTGATTGGCTGGAATTGAGGTCATACTTTTGACTGATGTTACTGATTGGCTGTTGGCAGTATCCCACTCATTGCAACAGTGTCTTGCAAATATATGAGCCTCTCATCTAGATGTATGAATTATGTTCTTTAGAGCAGTGAGTCATTGAGGCCAAACATTGCTGAGGACTGCAGGTTTGTTTTTTTTTAATTGGGCCAAGAAACTCCCAGGCTGGCTCCAGGCCTGTTCCCATATAGTAGAAGTGTCTCCAACTTCCCAGAAGCAATCTGGCTGGCCCTAGGGAGGGGCAATGGGTTCAGTACGGGGCTACAACCTGCAGCACTCAAAGGAGGTGATTCGTCTCTGATGTCCCTAGCACTCAGTTCCCAGAATAGATCTCTAAAACTATCAAGAAGGAAGAGGGGGAGGGGTGGGGAGGAAAGGTTACATTTTTAGTAACTGCTCATCTCAGATAATGCTTGCTGGAAATTCTTTGGGGGTTGATTTTATCAGAAAGTCAAAATAAAATATGACTATGGCCTAACTAAAGTTGGTCCTCTCTCCCATTTACCCACCATATAACCAGCAAAGGAAGGTAACCACCTTCAAGTAAAGATCACATCTGTCAGTCACAATGACAGCTCGCTTGCTGAGCTCCTTGCTGTGACCAGGCACTGCCGTAAGCAGGTCACAGTTTCTCCTCAAGGCATCTGGTGAGACAAATACATACATATATATATATATATATATATATATATATATATATATATAATCTTCATTTTACAGATCTGGAAGCTGAGGCACAGTACTCATGTACTGAATTACCTCACAACTAAAAAACAGAAGAGTGTGTGTTTGAATCCAGGTATACTGATCCCACTAGTCCAGGACCTGTCACCAGTCTAAAAGCTCAAAGCTGTTAGTTGATCTCACTTGCCTAGGGATGCGAGCTCTGAGACTACCTCTTAACCTTTCCTGTGATCACAAATCACCTGGAGGGTCTTATCAAAATGCAGATTCTGGCTCATTCTGGTGCCTTGGTGGAGCCCGATGCTCACATGACTAGTCCTTTCCCTGGTGGCGCTGACTGCTGGCCCACCCACAACACCTTGTAGCTCTACAAATTTTGCCACATTCTGTTGATTCTGGGGACCTCTTTGAAAATCCTGAGGCTCGCTGGACGTGGTGGCACACACCTTTAATCCTAGCACTCGGGAGGCAGAGGCAGGTGGATCTTTGTGAGTTCAAGGCCAGCCTGGTCTACAGAGCGAGTTCCAGGACAGCTGGGGCTACAGGGAGACCCCTCAGTGTGTGCACACTGCTGACCCCACCCAGCTGCAGAGATAGTTCCAATGCAGGGTTCACAGATGAACTGGTTAGACTAAATGAGCCACAAAACAAAACAAAATGCATGGATCTACGGGGAAAGGATTGGAGTAAGGGGTTAATGAGATAGGAGAGGGTTTGAGTGAAAAAGCAATCAAACTACATCATGTGAAATTGTCAAAGAACAAAATCAATTTATAAATCCTGAGGTGCAGGCCTCATCTCGAAGCGAATACGTATAAGTCTCTGGGGATGGGCCCAGTATCAGTATTTGTAAGCACCCAGAAAATTGCAGTGTCCAGGCAAGACTGTAAAAGGTGCTCCAGTGGTCAAAAAAGAGCTGTCCAAAGAAGCAGTGCAACCGAGAAGCCAGGCCTCAGTTTACCAATAAGATGTATGAATTCTGTATGACATCATCGTCAGAAGTTTCTGAACAAATTAGTATCCCTAATGGCCAATGGGAGACTTTCAGATGCTGGAGGTCCAGCTTCCTCTCAAGGTCGTCACCTGGTATGATCCCAGAAATGCACAGATTTCCGTCCTTGTCTTACCTCGCTGCCCATTCACACCCTCCACACACGGTTCCACACTCCACCTATCTAGATCTCACCATGTTTGACCTTGAACTTGAAGATGGTCATTCCCACCCTGGTCTGTCAGCCTTCCCATTAAGGCTTTGAACACCTCAGTGCTTTCCCTAACACCCACACCACTCATCATATGGAAAGTGTGAACATAAATACCCTGGTGCAATTGAAGCATCGAGGACCACACCAGCTGTCTATTTCTTTTGACTCAAACAAAATATTCATAACTGGGAAATGAAAGAAAAGCAAGAGACAGGAAGTGTGTCAGAGTTGAAGATTACAAAAAAAAAAGGAACTAGGGCAAAAAAAGGATGCCAAAACTACCGTAAGATATGGATTTGGGTCATGCTTCCCCACAGCCTGCTCCTCCACGGGTATATGCCCCCACCACCACCACTGCGGGGCTCTCTTTATCCAAAGTCCTCTCTTCCATGCAGCCTCCTTCCCGAGTTGCTTTTCCCTCAGCACTCGTTTCTTCCGGGAAGGCAAGGAAAATTAATTAAAGAGATCTTTCAAAATAGATGTTCCTCTCTGTAAAGGCCTGGAGGTCAGAGCAGGACATAAATATGTTGGATCAAAGAAGGACCTAACAGGCAACAGCCTATTCAATTATGTCAAAACTATGAGGACTCTTGTTTAGATGGACCCAGCCATAGATCTCATTAAGAATTAAGAGAAACAGTGCTACCAGAGGGAAAACGTCACAAAGGAGGCCACAGATGCACCCTACTGCATACAGAGCATCAACTCTATAAACAAACCAAACAGTTTAGAGGAAGAGACACAGATAACATTCTCTGGAAAATGCATCCACCGGGCTCTGCAGAGTGAGCCCCAAACTCCCAAGAACAAGGCCTCCCACGTGACTAGGTAGTGTACCCCCTAGCCCTGGGAGGTCTCTAAACTATAACGATCCCTAAGGGTGTCCAACTTGTTCCAGTTTTCCTGGAACTTCTCTGATTTTAGCCCTGAAAAACTTTGCATTACAAAAACTCCTCAAGCCCAGGGAAGCCCGAACACATATTCAGTCTGGTCCTTCCTTCAGCTGGCTCAGATTCTGGACAGTTATGAGAGGTCCCTCCTCCCAGAGGTCTTCTCTTCCATCCCTCTTCCCAGTAACAGTCCCTGCTAATAAGCAAGGATGACTGTCTCCCCCTCAAGTGCCGTGGACTCCTTTTAAAACAAAGGCCTTGTGTTCCAGGTTCATCCACAGTGCTGCCTCTTCTCTAATGCTCATGGAGTGGTAGTCAAGGATGGATCTTGGCACTATGCAAGTGAGGGCAGTGTATCTCTTTCCACTTCTAACAACTACTGAACAGCCAAATGCCCTTTTAGGCTTGAGCAGGTCTCTGCCAAGATCAGATGATCCAAGATCACAGAGGAAAACAGCCATGACAGATAGATAGCCTGAGCTCCTTCAGACAAACCAAGCAGAAAATAATAGCATGGAAGCTTTGGTTCACTTTTCTTGTTACCCGGGAGCTCTAGTCTCCAGCCCTGGCTTCAGATTTCTCTAGGTATTTAACTTGTACACTGATACAGCCATTACCCGAACAGGCCTTAGACACGTCAAAGGCACCTGTGAGACTGACTGAACCACTCAAAGCCTGCAAAAGACATTATCATTCACATTTATAAGGAAGAGGGGGCATAGAAAGCCTATGAAAAGAATTAAAGCTAGGGATAGTGTATGAGACATTGATTGTGAAGAAACGATCATTCACACAGGCACCTTTGGAAAGCAATAAAGGTAAAACTTCCTGTGACAGTAACCAGGGCTAAACAGATCGCTTACAGGCTCACTTTCCAAAGTTTTCAGGGAGCTCAGCCCAGCCATGGGATTCATTTTGGGTTTCACTATCCTGGGCTGCACTCAACACCTCAATACCACCCATATGCACGTGTGTGTGTGTGTATGTGTGTGTATGTGTGTGTGTGTGTGTTGTTAGTAGGAGGGGAGAGAAAGGGAGAAATGGAGTGGAGGGGAGAAGAGGGGATAGGAAGGGAGAGAGGGAAGAGAAGAAATGAGATATTTGTAAGCTGTGTGAGACAGCGGATGAGGGAAAGGCTGGGATGATACTGACCTTGACCCTAACAAATTTAGTTTGGAACTAAAGCCAGGAAGCAGAAAAGACAAAACAGCTGAATGGCTGTGAAGTGATCCAGAGGCCAGCCCAGCGTGTTGCTGTCACCACAAGGCTCTGAAAAGTGATGGTGGAAACCCAAGGGCAGCGCATGCCTGCCCCTGTCTCAGAACAGACAGACAAAAATTGAATTGTGAGACAAGAGGGGAGGGGAGAGAAGGGGGAAGAGGGAGAGGAGAGAGATGGGAAAGGGAAGGCGGGGGGCGAGGAGAAGGGAGTCAAGTGCTAGAACTGGAGGCCAACAGAAGAAAGGTCTTGCTTTGTTCCTGTGGTGCAGTTCCCTATCTCACAGACACCCAGGAAACATAATCGGCCTTGTCCCAACTTGCCTCGGTTCACCTGCGACGTAAGGGAAGGACAGAACACTGAGATGGGAGCACTCAGCAGGAAGGCTGGCCCTGAGGACCCGGGAATCCTTTAGATCTTAGAAAAAAGCTCTCCTTTCCTTTCTCTAATTTTCTTCCACACCTTTAAGGTCTTTTGAATCCAGCACTTAAGCATGGTTGTGAAAGAAGCTGGAAGTGCTATAACAAACCCAGACAATTGCCCTTCCTATCAGGCCCCAAAGTCAGCTGGTGAGCACACAGGCTCTGGCTAGGGGAGCAGCTGTTCCTGCCCATTGGACAACTGCATTGCTCTTTGCTCAGTGAAGCTTTTGAGCACTCTTAGATGAAGTGGGAAAACAAACTGTCTTATAATGGGGCTCAGCTTGCACTAAAGCCTTGTTTACCTAGACTTCAACTAGGACTGGTGAGATCCAAGAAGCCAGTGAAGGAGGCATCTCCTGGCTGCATGAGAGGCTGAGGAGGGAAAACATGTGCACTTCAAGTACTCCTTGGACACGTGGAAGATATCTGAGTGGGACTGAGCTCTCCAGTGGGCAAAGGAAGGTAGACCCAGGGGAATACTGTGTTACAACATAATTGTGCTCTCTTTGACCCTAGATAAGCATTCCCTGGGAAATGTTTTTAGCTAATATTTTATCCAAGGGTTTTATTTTCCCCACCAAATATACATCTCCCACATGCTTTCCAATGTCTTCCTACTCTAAATAGTACTGTGGAAAAATCTGAAAGAAACCTTAACTCAAAAGCAACTCTTCTGAAGCTTTTGTGAATGTGATCCATGTCTCCGTTAACCTAAACTCCAATGGAAATAAGAATATTTACAGTTAAGCACACAATTTAAATCACTCCAATTATTTTCCTCCTTGATTCTGATTCTCTCTTAAAAGTCAGTTGTTCTCCTATTTCTCTAAACCACAATGTTATCTGTCATCCTTCTGGATTTCCTTGTCTCTTGTCACCTAAATCCTTTGTGATTAATGGTCATTAAAAAGGAGAATTTAAGAAGGATGAGCAGGCTTGCCCATCTAGATACTACACCTAGAATCCTGGGGATTGTTTTTTACTGATTACCACCAGGGATAATGAGATGAACCGGTGCTCTTTGTGGCTGCTGACAGTCCTGGGGGATTACAAAGAAGATCTTGGTAACTTACTAAGTGGTAAGAGGAAGAATGGGGTGGGGGAAGCTCAAAGAATGTGCCATCCTGGGATCATCTGCACCCTCAGTGTACTTAATAAGAGCTCCTTCAATATTACCACAGAAGGTTAATAAGACTGAAAAGTGTGGGCTCACCCCCACCTTAATAACACATCCTCTCCTTGCAACATTCTTAGTTCTTTATAATTGTTGTTATGCATGAGACTGCCACACACTTGGAAGCTGAAGCCCAGAGAGAAAAAATGGTTTATCTGAGAACACAAACACAGTTTGTCTTCCATTGCTGTGACAAAACACTCTGACCGACACCAACTTGGGGAGGAAAGGGTTTATTCAGCTTACATCTCCTGATTCACAGTTTATCACTCAGCACAAGGCAGGAACTCAGGGCAGGAACCTGGAGGCAGGAGCTGAAGCACAGGCCATGGAGGAATGCTGTCCACTGGCTTGCTCCCTGGCTCATGCCCAGCCCGCCTTCTTATATAGTACACAACAACCTGCCCAGGATGGCACCACTCTTGTGGGCTGGGCCCTCCCACACTGCTTGACCATCAAGAGAATACTCCACAGATGTGGCCACAGGCCAATCCAATGGAGCCAATTCCCCAACTGAGGCTCCCTCAACCCAGGTGTGTCAAGTTGACACCAAAGCTATCCAGCACACAGGCCCACCCTAACAGAACCCTTAATAATCTACTCCTCTCTGAAAATGCTCTCACAAACACACCCAAAGGTGTGCTTTACTTACTAATCTCCCAAGCGTTTCTCAATTCAATGGAGATGACAATCAAGATTAACCATTACATAGGCTTAAAACACTTTTCTGGGGAAAATACACTTCCTACAAAATCCTTCAGCATCACAGTTACAGGTCTAGATTGAAAGCTCCAAATGCATGCAGTATTGTGGGCTTCCTATGTGTCCTCACTGGTCACCAGCCCTGAGGCATGCAGGCCAGGACAGAGAGGAAGCAGAGATGGCTTCAGAGCACAGGTGAGCCAGGCAGATCAAAGAGAGATCTGGGAGTCGGAGTCAGAGGGCCAAAGAACTCATTTACTGCAGGAGTTTTAGGGTCTTATATAGTAGCTCTGGTGGGCTCTTAGCAAGGATGGAGGTGGGACAAAAAAAAGGAAGTCTGTGGGCACTTCTGACAATGGCCAAGTACCCTACCATTTGTCTCCCAAGATTAGACTTTTATGGTGGATGCACCATTTGGTTCCCAAGACTGAGGGTGTGTGTGTGTGTGTGTGTGTGTGTGTGTGTGTGTGTATGTCTGTGTGTCTGTGTGTCTGTGTGTCTGTGTGTGCCTCAGATGGGACAGGTTTAAGAATGCTACTCCTCATGTTACACTCCCTGGGAGATGGGATGCAGATGCCGAATGTCCACCAGATGAGTGGGGGGTGGTTTCAGCTCCTTCTGACCTTCTAGATTATGGGGTGAAGCCAGCTCACTTATTGCTCAGCCATCGTGGAATATCAGGCCCCACACAGTATCTTTACTAAGACCAAGCACAGGGTGGGTGAGAACATGCCTCCACTGCACCAGGCATTGTGCTAGAACTCTGATGTCCTATAGCTAACATAATGGAAGGTTTGGAACCCAAGAAGACACATATAAATTATCCAATGTTATGATGGATATGTAGGAGGCTGGAAGAGAACCATAAAAGGTAGGAACCCCTTTGGAAAGCTGGGCATGGAAGGGAAAATTAAGATGAAACTTGTGGCATGAAAAGGGACCAGCATTTGAAGAATCACTAAGTGAAGCTCCCAGGAAAAGAGAAATCTGAACTGAGATGAGATTAAGATGTTGTGTTCCCAAACTACAATGAGTTTATGGGGGCCCCTCAAAAGTCTCACGGCTGGAGTTGAAGAGAGATAGCTCAGTGGTTAAGAGCACTCGCTGTTCTTGAGGAGGATGAGGTTCAATTCTCAGCACCCACATTGTGGCTAACAACCATCCACAACCAGTTCCAGGGGAATCCAATGCCCTTTTTGACCTTTGCAGGCATTCCATGACATGGGTATCCTTACACACATGCAGACAATATACATACATACATACATATATACATACATACATACATACATACATACATACATACATACATACATAAAATAAAAATAATAAAGAAAATATTTAAACTCACATGGCCATCTCATAATATAATATACATTGAGGGGCTGGAGAGATGACTCAGTGGTTAACAGCACCAACTGCTCTTGAAGAGGACCCGGGTTCAATTCCCAGCACCCACATGGCAGCTAAGAACCATCTTTAACTCCAGTTCCAGGGGAATCCAACGCCCTCTTCTGAACTCCACAGCATTGCATGACATGGGTGCACCAACATACATGCAGACAGTACACTCATATACATGGAAAATAATAAATAAAAAAAATTGTTTTAAAGATACATTGAGCTCAACTTCAAAAGTTCTCATAATCATAGTTTCAAAAGCCTTCCGAGGCCTACAGCAACCTTTTGACTATAAGCACCCATAAAAATCAAATTACATACTTACATATATAATGACACAGACAAAATATTCTCATTCTGAAAGATAGAAATGGGGGCACAGCAAGGAAAGACCAAAAGCTATCAGGGCAGACACCAAGCTCTAAAGCTCTATCTATGTTCAGCATCTTGAGTTCTTGGTGACATCATCTGGGCTTTAACAGCTTATGTATCCAAGACCCCGACGATTCTGGCCCTTACTGCACAAAAAGCATCTCTCCTGAAACACTCAATGGCTTCTAAAGGCCTCCTGGCAAGGTGTTTGAGCCATCCACACATGACTTGGCCTCAGTGATTTTGGAGGTCGTTGGTGCAAGCCTCCATGACTGCCTCACTTTTCATGCATTTTTGCATGCCTATAAAACCAGCAACATTTGGACAATTTTGACAAGCTCTGCTGCCTACCCAAAATGCAATTTTTTCCCATTCTACCATAGCTGTGGTATGTCGATGTGCATGTTGGCAACTGGTCCTGGGGAAACACTTCCCTAGGCAGCTGTTTCTTCAGCTGGGAATCTCTACAATGACATCCTCCATTCAGTCTTTCTCCTTTCAAATTAGTGAATAGCCAAGGGAGGAAGAATCCTTCTTGAGGATGTTCCTACCAGTAGGTTTTCCATGCTCTCGGGGATGGCCCTACCCCCTTGCATCTATGACCAGCATTCATTGGATTTAATGAGTTATCAAAAGAAGAAAGAAAAGACAAACATGAAGTTGGGAGGAGGACCTGTTGGAGGGGACATGGGGAGACTTGGAAAGAGAAGATGGTCATGGATAAGATCGTATTTCATTGTATACATTTCATTGTATACGAAATTCAAATAAATGGAATGGGTAAGGTGGAGATAATAGGAGCTGAGTTCAAAAAGTATAAGGGGCCAGGTTTCATTGGCTCTTTTAGGTTATTACTAGTAATTTGATTTTGTCCAGTTGGAAGGCAAAGTTATTAAAGCTTTTTAAGTAAGAAGGGAGAAATGCTGGCCAAACAATAAAGCACTTCACACTTGAGTGTCTCAGAGGTAACCATGAACTTTTCTCACCCATTATGTTATCGGTTTTCACAGGGCATGGCAGAGCAGATGAAGTTCATTGAGATCACCACAAGAAATAGATCCTCCAGAGGCTGGTGACTTCTGAGCACATTCAGCCTAAACAAGAACCGCATCTTCTGAGCCTGGGAAAAAGCTCTGCCCTGTATTGCCCATAAAAGTCCACTCTAGTAATAATGTGAAGGCAGGTCCTTCATTACTCTGGGCTGAGCTGTATTACAGGACTTCTTTTTTTTTTTTTTTTTTTTTTTTTGTCTTTTTGAGCAGGGTCTCCCTTTAGTCCCAGCTAGCCTGGAGCTCACTCACTTTGTAGACCAGGCAGGCCTTGAACTCACAGAGATCCACCTGCCTCTGCCTCCCAAGTGCTAGGATTAAAGGCATGCACCACCACACCTGGTAGGACTTCTTTTTTTTTAAGATGTTTCTCAGACATCTTTATTTCCTCACTTGTGAAGTCTCTGTTCAGCTCTTTACTCCATCTTTTTTTGTTGTTTTGTTTTTAGTATTTATTTATATTTTTTATGTGTATGAGTGTACTGTCTACATGTAGGTTGGTGCATCCGTGTTGTGCAATGCCTCAGAGGTCAGAAGAGGTTATCGGATTCCCCTGGAACTGGAGTTAAAGATGGTTCTTAGCCGCCATCTGGGTGCTGGGAATCAAACCCAGGTCCCCTGCAAGAGCAGTTGGTGCTCTTAACCACTGAGCCATCTCTCCAGCCCCTACAGGCCTTCTTAAGTATTTTCCACTCACATCCCCTTTTCACCCAAGAAATTTATTTTTTTCAAAGCCAATTTTTATTGAAGCTTTGTGCAACACCCAAGAAATTTTTGTGACCCCAGATATATAGGTATTAAAAAACATAAATCAGACATTTAGTGATAATAAACCATAAAGAAATAGAGTTAAACAATTCTCCAATATGCGCATAATTTTACCAAATAGATGTGCATGCTAATTGAGGTAGATGTTCTTATATTCTTGTTTGTCTATCACAATACAATCCACAGATTTACTAACTTGATACCTGAATATTAAATCTTTGTCTCCGGTAATTAAACTGCTATGGTTCTGTAAAATCAGGAAACTTTGTATGTACAATCAGAACACTGAAACTCACAGCATGCAGTCATTTCAAATGTGAGTCAAGGTGTTTCAAGCAGCGCTGTTGGCATTGTGTGGTGTCACAACACGCACTGTGCAGAGTGCACATGTGTGTCTTCAGACTCGAGGCACCAGGGACGTCCCACAATGCAACCTAAGAGAGCACTGCCAGAAACACCTCAGATTCATTACATGTTTGATTATTTAAATTAATTTCATATCATGGCACACTCAGAAACCTTTAACTGTTGTTAGATTTTTACTGTCCCCACATACTGTTATGTTACCCCATGTAGGGCTATGACCCATAATTCAAGAAGCTTTCTATGATAGGTGGTTTCCATTCAAACGCTCTCTTTTTCTACTTTATTATTTTTCTGTTTTTAATGTATATGTGTATGAGTGTATTGTTTTAATATAGGTAGGTGCACCCACATCATGCAATGCCTGTGGAAGTCAGAAGAGGGCGTTGGAGCCCCTGGAACTGGAGTTACAACTCAGACAGTTGTTAGCTGCCACGTGGTTGCTGGTAATTGAACCCAGCCAGTGCTCTTAACCACTGAGCCATCTCTCCAGCCATTTCTAATTTACTATTGCTGTCCACTTTACAGACTAGATGGTAATTGGTCTGCAGTCAAATGGCAAGAAAATAACATCACAATTAACCAGGTCTGAATAGGTAGATAAACTGGTGAATTTTCCTCATTCAACATTATATTTCTCCAACTTCAAGTTTGGAGTCCCCATCCCCACTAAATGAAAGTCTGAACAGCCAGAAGGAAATAAAGCAGTTCAGCCCCATCAGACAGGCTCTAGCAAAGCTCTGACTCGTCTCTTAGGTATCTTCTTTGCCCATTAGTGTAATTCTTTTTTCAAATTTCACAGACATTTTGTGTAATCTTTTTATCCAGAAAAAATGGTCACCTTTCTTGACCTCTCCCCCCCCACACACACACCTTACTGAGGCCTTCCATTCTGCCAGTAATGCACAGGTTTTAGCTGACAGCAACTTCCTAGAAGAATCAAAGGCAAAAGGGTAGAATAGGAGCAGGAGGTTTTAACACAGCTCAGAGCCCCAACAGGGGGTACCTGGTGGTGCTTCTGCAGCTAGTCCAAAGGTCCCCAGAGCAGGGATGCAGCTTCTCGCCACCCTTCCTGGTGGGAGCCATCCGTTAAGTGCCTTTTCACTGGAAGAAGCAGGAAAAATAAACCAGATCTTTCCCTTGCCCTTGACATCAGGGTAAGTGAAGCTTTACAAACATTTCCATGGCACCCACAGTTAGCAGAACATGAAGTAGGCAGCCTCTGCTTTGCACACAGAGGATCCAGGGCAGAAGACAGAAGCTTCCTCTCCCTCCTGCATGCCTGACTTCTGACAGCAAGAAGGGAGACAGAAGGAAGATCTTTTGTGAGTGGGCAGGAACTATGCTATGAATTTCACGTGTGG
This sequence comes from Rhizomys pruinosus, assembly GCA_009823505.1. NCBI lineage: Eukaryota > Metazoa > Chordata > Mammalia > Rodentia > Spalacidae > Rhizomys > Rhizomys pruinosus. The sequence continues at coordinate 184,131 of VZQC01014778.1, read as the reverse complement.
TACTCTCAATGGAACAGTTCTTCTATATGACAGGAGCTATGCTGTGCATTTTTATACATCACCCCATTTAGTACATTCAACAACATGTACCACAACTACATCTGTTCCACAGACATAGAAATTAAAGTTTGTAATGTTTTAACAACATATTTAGTCACACAGAAGTCATATGACAGAGAAGAGTTCAAACTAATGAATGTCAATCCCAAAGTCTCACTTCATTACAATGTACCACCAACCATGCCTGACTCCCACGATTCAGTCTCTCAGTTCCCAGAATCAGCTGTGAAACCCTACCCAACATCAGAAGAGAGTCATTCTATACAAATTAGCATTTTGTTATTTTTCTCCACAACAGAAGTTGATAAATATTTCACATTTTCTGAGTTTCAAATATACCCCAGGTACAGAGCTAGATACTTCCTGTTGTGGTATGGATGTTTGTCTCTTCCAAAATTCATAATAAAACTTAACTGCCATTGCAAGAGTTAAGATGTAGGCTTTTAAGATGTGACTAAGCCATGAGGTAGAGTCTTCATGGATGGACCGGGCACCCTGCTGGGGTGACATCTCTTCCTCCCACTCTCTCTTGCCTTCTCTTTGTCCTTCCACTATGGGAAGGCCTCTCCCATGTTGCCTTGCACCAAGAAAGCCCTTTCCAGATGCCAGCACCTTGATTGTGCACCTCAGAGATAAATGTCTGCATTTTAAAATAACTAGTCTATGGTATTTTGTTATATCAGCACAAAATGCACTGACTCGCTTTCCCATTAGGTCGAGAGGTGAATGATACGCAGCAAACATCTGGCTCATGCATAGCAGATATCCCTGTTGATCAAAACACTTGCTCCGGAAATTTGCAGGTAAATGGATGGAGCTGGAAGACATTATGTTAAGTGAAGTAACACAGTCCCAGAAAAACAAACGACAAATGGTATCCCTCATATGTGGATGCTAGTACCAACAACCCAGATATAAATATTTCTCATGGAGAGGGATGCATAGTAAAAGAACAACAGAAAGACTGCATCAGAAAATGGACTGAAATGGTGAATTGGAAAGGGGGGATGGGTGGGAGAGGGACACGGGTGTATATTCGATTAAGGCATATTTAATTGACGTGAGCTCAGCAAGTACCCAGTTTCGCCTAGACACTGTCTACAGGACACATGGTGTTTTAGGACTTAGTAAAAGTAAAAGTAGGGCTGGAGAGATGGCCTAGCGGTTAAAAGCGCCGACCGCTCTTACAGAGGACCCGGGTTCGATCCCCAGCACCCATATGGCGGCCGAGAGCCGTGTGAAACTCCAATTCCAGGAGAACTCCAGTTCCATCCTATTTTTTCCATCTCGTGGCTGGGCTGCTGCCTCTGACAGATGACAGTTACCTTAACTCTCTTGGCGATCTCCCTTAACGCTTCGCTTCGCCCAGGCTATGCTCATAACAAAGATTGTTAAGACATACTTGCATTACAGTAGCACACTGTAAAGATGCCTATTTGAGTCGGCTAGAAATTCGGAAAGAAAAGGGAATGGGCAACTAGATGGAAGGTCACAAAGCCAAGGAAGGGTTACAACCTGCAGGCTATTCTCCTGAACCACCCAGAAAAAGAGCTCTCCTAATCCTCTAGACTGCAGAAGTACATTCTCCCTGGATGTTCCAGCTCCTGAAGAACAAAACAAAGCTTCTGGTATTGCTAAAGCATCCATCGTTCTACATGTATAGCACTAAGTGATATGTCTGGACCATATATACCCTGCAAGCACTTTACAAACTGGCCCACTTTTGTTGATCCAACTTCATTCTCTTTTTATTCACATTACTTATTTTGACTCTGAGGCTGAGAACAATGCAGGCTGCACGAGCAGTGGCTCGATTTGTTCTCTTGTTTCCAGGAAGACCTGGCTTACAGTAAAGGTGGAAGATGGGTGCAGACATTTACCATCCGACAGAATCTCACTCACACTCTGCGCTCTTTAGACCTGCCTGATCAACCAACCTGTGCCCAATAGGAACTTCTCAAACTAGATTTTAACCTCACTATGGCCGAGAACCTTTCTATGAACCAGAGGTCTAAACTTCATGATAGAAGAAACTGTAATGGTCTTAGCAAGCCAGCTCCTCCAGGACATTGCATTGCACAATGTATCTAACATTACTGGGCCGAAGAACCCAATACTGAGATAATGTGCTCATCTTCCCTCATGTAAAGAGGATGCTGGCTGCTCCTGTGAGCTTCTCTCCTGAGCTGCACCAGTGTAGTCTGGCTGAACAAGAAGCAGAATTTGGAAAGCACAGACGTCATTATTGGGGATAGAGTGACTGGACAAAATCAATTTTCTTAAATAATTCATAGTAAGCATTGAAATTCCAGGTTTGGGACTGCAGATGTAAGCTTGAGTAGTTCATAGAGTGCGTTGGATGTCACAGGGTGGAGGATATGGTGGTACAGGCCTATAAAGCCCAGCCCAGCTGGTGGAAGCAGAGGATAGCTACACAAGTTCAAGCGTCATCGTTAAACTACAGGGCAAGTTTAAGGCAGCCTGGGGCATATAAAATAGTCTCCAAAGTAAAAAAAAGAAAAAAAGTATTGAGAGAATAAAGAAAATAGTAATTCTTAGGTTTGGTCTTATCTTTTATCGTTAATTTAGAAAACATATTTTTTATGATTGCTTTTTATTGAGTAATAGTTAGATTAACCTGATAGTATTTGTGACTAACCCGGTGTAAGCAGTGGCTGCTGAGAGTAGAAGAAATCAGAAAGAATGTCACTAATGGACTGGATTACAGATGGTCGTTCATTGGTCATGTGGTGTGTCGGGACTTGAACCCAGATCCTCTGCAAGAAGAAGGCCAGTGCCTCTAAGTCGTGAACACATCTCCAGTCCTGTTTTTTACATCTTTTTTTTTTTTGATTTTGGCTGTTTTGAAAACTAGGTGTCGCATCCTGTAGCCGCCAGACTACGGCTGGAACTCACTAATGTAGCCGTGTTAGGTTAAAGGTGGCCCCACCACGTCCGTGGCTTCTTTAACTCTATATAGTTTAGGGATTTCTCGCTTATATTTGGAAAAGAGGAATGTCCACATGCAGACTGAACCTCTGGAACTAACCTGAAATCGCATTTTTGCTTTTTTGGTTTAGTGGCCTTTGGTAACACTCTCTGGGTTCCAGATGGCCATGCTGTAAATATAAGTAATAACAATAGAATTAGTTCTATTGTGTGGTAAGGTCATCAGTATGCTAGGCAGTTGCTTCTGCGACCTAGTAGGTGTAGCACAGATAGAGGTCTTGGGCAGCAGAGTAGAAGCACGGACAAGCTAGGGAGAAAGGTGGTCATTTGAGGGCCCTTGATCTAAGTGCTCAAAGCCGCAATTTGCCATATCTCTATGCTGGCTGAGCCCAAATATAAGCTTGCGTGCTCACGATAGCTATATAGATTATCCTCAGTTTAGATCTGTAAGGCTAGCCCTGTATATTAATTCAATTGAGTTTAGTCCTTTTACCTTATTTTAATTTTTTAATTTTATTCTTGTATGATGTATAATGGTACTGTCTTGATGTTGAGGGGTCTCGCTGTAAGATCCCATAGTCGCCTGGGTCGCCCTAGCCAGGGGCTGAGAGCGGCAATCGGATCTTCTCCCTGGAACTGGCGAGTTAAACGCTAACGGTAAGGAGTTCAAGCCTGCCATAGTGGGTGATGGGGATCGCATACTGGATTCCTCTGTCGATAGAGGAGACGTTCAAGGCTCTTACCGCCTCAGGCTCCGATATGCATTCTACTTAAGCCCTTGCATATATTTTTTTAAACTACATTTGCTTTGATAACACAGTGTTACTATTTGAATTTTAGTGTTCTACCTCAAGGGAAGCTTTTGTAGTATTTTTCCTTTATTTCCACTCAAAAGGGTCCCTAGCCAGATGTCCCTCTTAATTTGTGTAGAAGTGGTTCTGAAGGGGGAAAGGAGACATAATGTCTGATTTTTTCAGTAACTCTGATTCTAAAGAGCTCAGGCGGTAAGCAGGTAGTCAGTTACTTAGGACTTCTACAGACATTCTCTCCTCGAAAGTAGTCACTGAATACTTTCCCTGTCAGATGTCTAAGGTACTCGTACTACGAGCGCCTGGTTAGAGGCTCAGTAGTATAGAAGAAGAAGAGTTTGATAAACAACTAAAATAAAAAGAGGCTGGAGAGATGGCTCAGCGAAGGTTTATGAGTCATTGACTGCTCATATTGGCAGAGGACCCTCGGGTATACGCATTCCACTACATGGTCTATGACTAGAACCGTCTTTAAGCTACCAGTTTCCTGGTGCGGAATCCCGTCCATCATCTTCTAGAACTTGTACGCAACAATGATTGGCAAACCAAATGCAGACAGTGTATTCACACCATAAATAAACTATACATAAATAATATAATAAATAAATAAATTAATAAATTAAAAATACAATTATATACAAACTAGAGTTTATGTCGTTTCTCCCGTAAACTCTCAATAAAAGCCTTAGTGTAGACCTGTAGCTCTACCTCTTGGAAAACTCTAGGAAGCTTTACGCTGAGGCTTCTTTCCTGGATTGGATTTATAGAATGTCCGGGTACGAGATGGAAGGAGGGTTTTTGGAGGAGGGAGCACCTGGGAAAGAACTTTGATGTCTCTAAAGTCTTCTACGACTACTTAAGCATTGGAAAGGATGGGACAGAGCTTTTCAGCACAGTGCGCGGTGGGAAACTCATGGAGAGGCAATATGTGAAGGGTAGTATGGTTGAGCTTAAATTGAAAGATTGAGTCAGGGAGGACTCACACACAATCCTCCAGTTACAGGAGTCCACTCCTAGCCATGGTTCGATTTTCTCTGTGAATGTGGAACTAAGTCGCAAGGCTGGGGCGAGGGAGACAATACTTCAAAATAGCAAGAACACAAGAGATTCTATTGGTGTTCGAAATGACCTGCCAATGGAGCATCTAATACCTTTCTTGAGGGTCATTGCTTGATTGTGCAGAGGAGCTACTTAGGGTTTTCAATCCTGCCTGATCGTTTTTGAACCTAAGGATGCAGGCCAGAGGGTTGTGCACTCTCTCATGTGATGTCCTTTGTTGGCGGAGGTGCTCTTTCGGGTTTGCCACTCCTGCAGATTCTGTTTCTTACTCTGCTCACTCGGGTACCGATGGTTTGATCTTTTTTTATGCCCTAAAACTAATACATTTTATGCAAGTCTAAGCTAATCACGATTGAAAACCAAATTAATCTACCACACTTTCCCTGTTATATTTTTTCAAAAATTAACCTGAAATTATCTTCTTGTACACACACAATTGTAGATAAGACAATCATAATAATGGTAAGAGACCATTTAGTTGAGACATCATAAAAGTGAAACAATAATAGTATACCATTCTGTGGAAATTCCAGTTCTAAGGAAATTCTGAACAGTATTTGCAGAACACGCGATAGAGTTTAATATTAACTTTTTTAACTCTAAGGACTCCATTTTTATGCCTTGTGGTTACATAAGTGCTATACAGTGTAAATTGAGCTTTAAAGCCTTAACAATAGAGAACTTTATTTTTCTACAACTTTAAGTTCCTTGTTCACTCTACCTGTAAGTCATTTTGTGGCTGGAGTAGCTTTGATTAATATCTTCTTTTTATTCTGGTCATTGTTTTCCCCAGTTGCCTTCTGTTTTTAACCCTTTCTGCTAAGGTGATTTTTCATGGGCTATTAATCTTTAAGACAGATCACTAGAATCCACTGTCCTTTACTCCGGTTCTTAGTCTTTCACTTCCTACTATCTTCCTTTTTTAGTTTAAATCTGATCACCAAGTGAAATCGAAATTGCTCGTGGTTGTGGTTTATTGGGCAATGCTGGTGCATGACACGTGTAGCCTTCTATTATGGAGAGTGAGAGGGGCCTTTAAATGTAGTAATAGTGGCATCCAGTACTATTTATTAAGCTCTGGTAGAAGAACAGCAGCAAGCGGGGAGGTATGTTCCCTCCACGAAGAGTAAGAATCCATTTCTGAGGGTGCTAGACAGTGTCAGTTCCACTCCCTTGAGGCCAAGAGAGGGTCCCTAACTGCTATGTATAGCTCGTAATAAGTCAAGGCTAGGGCGAGAAAAGAATAAGGAAATTTGTAATATTGAATGAAAATAAATGGGAGATTACATAAAACCAGAAGAGGTCAGCACTGGATGAATACGCAGCAACGTGTTCAACCAGACGGTTCAGGTCACTGGAACTTTGTCAAGCAAGGGTGAGAAGGTCACACCTCTGTGAATCACACGCGCAAAGTGGCTCCCAATCCAGCCCTGCTGATAGGCGCAGGGGAGTAAGGAGATACATGGCAAGGGAGTGTTCTCAGGATCCCAGCTCTCTCACACGAAAGGTGTACTTACTAGAATAAAGGGAACATGTGATACGCTTTCTTGGGTTTTGGTCAGGCACTGTAGAGCCTATGTCGACAGACGCCCAGTGTCATGTATACCTGTCGTATAGTGTTCAAGATCTTGGCAGAGCAAGACAGACATCCACCAGCAGATTGGAGCTAGAAGCTAACTAGAGATGTTGCAAGTACCTAAGAGATTTCGGACAATCATCCAAAGGCTCCTGACATAGCGGATAGTGAGATACCTGTTCGGGACGCCCCTTGGGCAGGACTTACCTGCTTTCCTCATCTATAAAATGAAGATTATAATAGCACTGGCTTCATGGCCTTGAGATATGAATTAAATGAGTACTTAGAATGATATCTGGCCATTTATAGGCTCCATACACACGAGTGATTGTCAGAAGGACCCTGTTCAAATGTGCCTCAGTGCCCTTGATGAGGGTAAATATGTCTTCTTGCTGGTCACTTACATTTGTTTCCTTGTCTCCTGAGCATCTCATACCTTCATTTTTCTTCCAAGGTCTTTTTTAGCTTTCTGCATCTGCTGTGACTTTCGAGGACCAGGGGTGCATATCAAGAGCTCTGCATATTCCCACCGATGTCCCTCTCACCATAAGTCTCGGGATCAGATAGCATCCCTTACTCCCTGTCCATCAGGGGCGAGGATCACAACACAGCCCTGCCAAAAGGAATCTTCCCATTGCCCCTCTCTGTCTTTCCAACTTTCAGGCCCTCTCTCCATGTCACTTAGTTCTTTTATAGTGCCTGCACAGCGGGATGATATATATTTGAGAGTGTTCCCAAAACAGTTGCTACACGATCCTTATATCTTTAATGGAGTCTGCTAGATCGTGCTACGACTCTTTAAGTCTAGATGTTGTAAGTTGCTGTCATTATTGTCTTAGATGTTTCAAGTTGGAAAGGATGCATGATTTCACGATTCAGTTAATATCTTGTCTTAGGAGAGAGATGTCAATCTCATAGATTAGTCTCATAGAACTTAAGTTACCTCTTGGTCTCAGATAGTGACTTTAACCTTGTACTCTGGATGACACCTGCACAATCTACGCGTGTTCTGGAACCTGCGTAGAACTGTAAGTGGTTGTTTTAATTGTAACACCTGGAGTCATGACCTGAGATCTGTGGGTGTAGGAAGCGCAGACCACCACCTGACGCGTTTTTCCCTTGTACTTAAGAGTATGTAAGGTCTAAATTGTCTTCTACCTTGCTATGTAATAACTCTTTTTATTCATGATATGGCAGAAGCTGGTTACACTTAATCTGGGCAGAAGAAACTTTTTCACCCCAGCTGCCCTGCTCAATTCCTTGGAGAGGCCTTCGTTTTATGATCATCTAACATTCTCAATTCCTAGTTGTTTTTCACTCTATTAGCTTAGGCATCTATGTCTTATTTGGCATAGGCCCCACTAGGGTCCTGTAGCTTTTTAGGTTTCTATTGGTGTAGATTCAACAGAACATGTGGTTCAGCACCCAACCAACTCGGGTTGCGTGGTTGTCATAGACAGGCACCTCTACCTCTGCACCAGGTGAACGCCTGGGTTTCGCCAGACTGCACTTCGTCCTTCGAGGCTTTGCCAGAACAGCTTTTTACTCTAGGGCAGATTTATATCATGTAAGTGTAAGTTCAATGTCCGGCTTTCCCTCGCCACACTAGACATCTGCGACATGGAATTTGCTTAGAGGACCTCAGATTCATAGAAGCATAATAGTGAATGTCCACAAATTGACCTTGGAACTGCCTGACCTTTATGACTCCTCTTTCTCTCTGGCAGTAGGCTACTGTAACGGGAGGATTCCGTGTTTTGCACACAAATATTGTCGAATATGGTGCTACACACTCACCTAGATGATCTACTAAGGTCAAGACACCAGGCCCTAGTCTTCCCTTCCATTTGTAAGTATAACATTACACTTTTAATGCCTGTGTATCTTTTTTATTTCTTTCATTCCTAGGGGTTCTGTGTGGCACATGCCCAAGCACAATGGGTATTCCTCATGCCTGCAGTGTTAGTAATGCTCACACACATAGAGCTTACATTACACCTATATCTGAGCAATTTTCATGCGGAACAACTACAAAAAACCAGACCAAGGCCTGACTCTTAGGAAGCTCAAGAATCAGCACTTTTGCAACTTTTTAACATTGAGGACTTCAGAGGCTAGAGAAGATATTAGTCCACAGAGCCACTGGACTGATCCAGCCCAGAAGATGGGCTTGTTGCAACTTGGAACTGGGCATCTGACCACACTATTTCCAGGAGTACTTGGGGATAACCTGATAAGCTACAGCTGGAATAAAGGATCAATGAAGAAGGAATCAAAACGATTAACCATTGGCTAATATCTACGGGCAAATGAGACTCAGCTCTTAACAAAATTACAGTATCATTAGACGCTTAGAGGAGATGTGTCATTTGTTAACAGACGAAGGCAGGTTGGGGGAAGATTTCCGTGGTAGACGTGATTGCTACCAGCATGAGACCTAAGGCCTACATGAAATTCCACACCCACATAGCTGGTACTCTACTACTTGTAACTCCAGTCCACTTGGAACACTGAAGAGCAGGGGAGATCGCAGAGCTCTCTAACTGTTCTGGCGTGAGCGTTTAGCATGACTACAGTGAGCTCGGTTCGTGAGAGAGAGTGGTGCATTCACAAATAAGACTAGAGTCGCTATAAGGACAGGAATCACCGATGTTAAACTAGGTTGGCACTTAACTCACATGTGACAGCAGACACTCACACAAAGGCCTAGCACACAACATGAACAGGGTTATATCCATGCATATCATGTTACACACCCAAAGTACTAATAAATGATAGAGGAGCTTGATTATTGGACCTGAGCGGATTCTTCAACTATGCGCCCATGTTCCGTTTGATGCTTGGTGTGATTGTTCAATTATGTATTGTACAAACTTATAATTAATTAATTAACTGACTAAATAAGAATTAGTTATTCCTTTTATCATTCTTTCAACAAGTGTATAAAACAGATTACATTAGGAGTCTGAGTAACTTTGATGAATTTGATTATCCTATCACTAAACAACAGTGGAGCCAGGCTTGAACAAACACGAGTTTGTCTGGTTTCTGGTTGTAGGCATCAAGAGGCTGTAGGCAGCATCATACCCAAAGCATCCAGAAACAATCTGTGAGCAAGGTCGAAACGAAGTTACTAGGCTAGCTCTGTGGAGTGCAAGCTTCACGCCGTTCATTCCATTCTCCTCTTTATTCTCCTCTTTCTGTTCCTTAACACAGCCCTAACCCATGTCTCAGGTGGCACTGAGAAGCCCCACCCATGATTCTTGCTCTTCTACTACTAAGAGTACCTCATCCCTTTCTCTACACCATGAGAATCACATATACTTGCAAAAACTGCAGGTAAATGCTTCTGAGGGGTGTTATGAGTTGAAATGTGCCCCTATAAAAGGTATATTAAAACCCTAACCCCAGCTCTTCAATGTGATCTTACTTAGAAATAAGGTCTTTGAACATTTAATCATATGAAGATACTGTCATTACTGAGGATTCACATCCAATATGAGTGATTTATACATAAAAAGTAAAATTTGGGTATAGATATACACCGAAGAAAGGTGCTGTAAAAGAGACACAAGGAGAACGTGCAAGAAGACAGAGGGTTAGACAAGACACCGACCGACACTTGAGTTCTGAAAAACATACAGAGGAAGAAGATTGGGGAATGCCTGGCCTATACATTTTCAGATTTCAGACTCTTTCGAAAACTCCATGCTCATGTGAGTAAATTTCTCCTCTTAGCACACAAGTTCCTACTGTTGTAAGCTGGCTTCTTATGAACAATGGATCTCACTGACCAATGCGCCGGATCATTGTTGCCCAACTTAGTGAGTCTACTCATACTAAGCTCCTTGTCAAGCTTCAGCAAGGATATTGGAATTACATATTTGCTTGAGGGTCTCCGAGCATAATCTTTGGGCACATAATATCTAAAGGTCCAGCTTCACCATATCTGCATCTGTTGAAGGTGGGTGTTGGAGAGAGGAGAGCAGTGTGTTGAATGTGTTGGATATGTCTGTGTGATTTTGTTGATCATGTGTGATTGTGCTTCAATCGTTCTCCATTCAGCTAAGCTGTTGCGGCGATGGATCTACTAGTTGAGGAGATGTTTATATGTGGAGTGGACAAAGTCACGCTCAGGTAACAGTGCTTGGCCTTCCTTTGGAGATCATAGTCTATTGATAAACCTCAAAATTGCTTCAGCAGTATTATGGTCTTACGACAAATGTATTCTGCGAGTGGCGTAACCGACAGGAAACTTCGCTGCTGGATTTCTAACCATTCCTTCGGGATGGATTACACATGGGAATCAAAGGGAATGGCCAACTCGAGTGTCTCCTACAATGCGCGAAACTTTACTGAGCATATGTACTCAGCGCTCCCTAGCTCTCCATAGGCCTGCTACTTCTAAGGAGTAGGTGTTAGGGCATGGCAGAACCTATTGTCTTCACACCACTAGAGGCTTGCTAGCAGAAACAAGTGACATAGAAGTCCATGGAGACCAGAAAATTGTGGAAGGACACGGGCTTTGCTAAACGCCTTCCTGCGAGATACGTGTACTGTCATCTTCACCCTAGCCTACTGTCTAGAGATGAACTTAGAATTTGAGGTTCTGCGGAAAATCGCGGGGTGTCATAGTTTATTTATGCGCATAGAGCGCACGCGCTCTCTCGAGAAGCAGACCTGTACTATCTTGATTCACTCTGCGTACACACATCCTTGTCATCGTGTATAAATCAATCTTTCTGCAGTGGGCTGTGAACTGCTGATTCAATGACCTTAAGGCAACATTGAGGCTAATAGGAACGATTTGTGACTTATTAGAACGCAAGCACTTGGGAGAAGGGCTTGGTGCTACATTTGGATCAACTAATTCCCACTTTACTTGCTATTACCAAATAAAAGCTTTGAAAGGTAAAAGGACCACTTATTTCTAAGCTTCTCCTAATAAAACAATTTTTCGCTTATAACACATGTGGAAGAAAAGATTTTATTTTTACAAGATGATAACTCAAAGTTTAATAATAGTAGTCTTCCAATAACATAATAGAATAAAACTCTACACATGTATTGTTTTTAATCAAAAAAGAAATCAAAGACTTACTTACAGCCAAAACCTGATGACACAATTAAGCCATGTTGTTTAGAGAAGAAATGACACGTGCATGGTCACGTTGGTAATTAACCAAAATCGTTATTTAGGACCATGAGCTGTATATGTAACTGGAGAATGAGATATATGGCAGGTGTCATTCATTTGTTCATGTTTAAATTAAGACTCTTTTGACTAAGTGTTTTAACGTACTGTTATGGAACTTAAGAAGGATTTGACACAAAAAAATTATGAAATGTCTCTTCCTGCTTGGCAGCTTATTATATAGTTTGCTAATACTTGTTGTTAATTCCATAAGAGATATCTACCAAGAGAAGCAGTGTCAACTTTGGGCCTAAATATATGTTTTACCAAAGGTTGCTTTAGTGAAAAAGGAGGAAGTTTACCTCACATGTGTTAGGCTAACTTGCAGGCTAGCCTGAAAGAAAGGCGCTGAGGCAGTTGCCAGTTGCCTGAGGCCGGTCCTAGTTAGTCCGTTTCCTGTTCTTTTCACATCTACTGCGGTCCTCACTCGGCTATGGTCATTCGCAATATGAGGTGCGCCTGTTTTCAAGTCAACTGCCCAAATTAGTCTTCAAGCTAGGGCGTAGCAGACTGACAACCGATATCTATCCACGCTGCAACGTGGCCTGTTGGGCTTTTACCAAGGTTGATCCCTGGACATCTCCTGTGTAATAAATCCGTCCTCAGCATCATCGCACCATCAGTTCCCTCTCTTGAAAGACAGCTGCTGGATCTGAGCTTTAAGATTCTGAGTCTTCCTCCACCCTGCCCCAGCCCTGAGCTCATTCAGCTCAGCTCCCCTTTCCAGACTGGTGTGTGACTTCCTCTCCTCTTATGCAAATGGAAATGATAACAAGAGGTGGGATCCACCAGCCCATCTAGAGTCCAAAAAGCTTCGAAACCCAAAACTTTGTCAAGGCTGGTCAGCAGCAAAATCTGACCTAAGTAGACGAGTAGTTGTTACTCATCCTACTGATCCTGTTTTATGTGACTTACTTAGATGTTTTGTTGTAGGAGTTCAAAGCTGGCCCAGACCGTACAGGGACGTCACATAATAAGCACAAAATGCTTATTTCGTGTCACTATACTTCTCAAGTCTGAAGAGCTCTAGATTTTCCCTAGAAGAATATGTGGAGTGCCACTTAAGTGGCTTATATCCTCTCAACACAACATACCAATTGGGCTCCTTCACCGATGGCTGTGGTCAAGTTGACGTTGAAGCTATCCAGCACACACATATTATAGTCTTTTTTGTAAACAGCTAAGTAAATACTCCTAACTTTTTAATTTTTATGTGTGTGTATATGAGAGAGAGACAGAACCAGAGACAGACGATGGGAGGGACAATGCCCATGGCCGCACATGGTTGGAGGGTCAAAGGACCAACTTTCAGGGAGTCCTGTTCTCTCTTCCACTTTATATGGGTTCCAGGAATCGACCTCAGGTCATCAGGCTTTGTGCCAGCAAGTCTCCTTTTACCTATGGAGCCATCTCATCAGTCCCTAACATGTGTCTAAAACTTTCCAAGTATAATTTTATTCCATCTTCACCAAAACCTCATTTTGTAAGTCAGAGAAGTCAAGTGATTTAGCCAAACTCACATAAACTAGAAAAATGATAGAATTTGGACTCAAACTCAGGATGTCTGCCCCCATCTGCTATTCTTTTTTTTTTTTTTTTTTGGTCTTATTTCTTATTTGACCAGTTAGTTGCACATAAGGTACACATAAGGACTATCCATGTAAATCCATTTAAACCCAAATATCAAACACCTGAGTCCAGTTCTTGTACAACCATTCCAGTTGAAGAGGTTTGGTTACACAAATCTATGATCAAATAAAAGTCCAGTATTTTTGCTTGATGCTCAACATTCACCCATTCCTTGGCTTAGTAGTCTGATGCAGACCCACCCTTCCACGGAAGTCCCTGGGCTTTGGAGGGAGGATGAGAGAGAGAGATAGGAGAGCCAATTTTTTTTCCTCTGAGGTGACACATAAAACTCTTGGGTCTGTCCACGTTCTGTTTGCAAGGGACCAGTGGTTCATTTAGAAGTCTCCTTTAAATTCTAGTAGTACCGGCAAAATAGTCCATATTGCCATTAATAGGAACATAGGTACAATCATCATGGACAACAAACATATGGTTGGATGTTATCTTGGTCAGGTCATTATAGCTCTTTGACAAGGGGATGGTACTGGCTTTCTAACATAGCCTATAAAGTCTCCTGACAATAGGGAGTGCCAAGGCTACAATATCAGTTGTGTGTCCTCAGACTCCTCCCCAACCCCAGGGCTGGCCATAGAATTTCTTTTTTTCTGGGTATCACATGTACCGGCTGCCATCTATGTACTATCTTTCTTTGGCATGTAGTACAGCACATGGGGTCTGTAGTAAAACTTCGGAAACCATTTCTTTCCAGTGATTTGCATAGTGCTCTGTGGCACCATGAAGGTCAAATGTTGATTTGCAGTGCAGGGTCTCAGCATAATTTTTTTCTCACACTGTGTCTCCAGCAATAGGGTCATTCTGTCCCATTTCTTTGTGTGCACTCAAAGTTGTAGGCGAATGGCCTTTGTTTGCAGGCTTTTAGAACCTCCCTAGCCAACAACTCCCAGTAGGGCAGCCCAGAGCTGACACTGAAGCCATTTATCTACTGTTTGTAGGTTTAAATTCTTCAATTGCTGTTCGTACCAAAACACTCTGACCGCACCAACTTGGGGAGGAAAAGGGTTTATTCAGCACATCTCCTGTCACAGTTCATCACTCAGCGAGCCAAGGCAGGAACGTGAGGGCAGGAACCTGGAGGAGGATGCCTGAAGCAGGCCATGGAGAATGCTGTTTCCACTGGCTGCTCCCTGGCCCATGCCCTAGCCCTGCCATCGTTATAGGTACAGCAAACAACCTTCCCAGGGTGCGCACCACTCTCTGTGGGCTGGGCCTCCCACCACTTGCTTGACAATCAAGACGATTACTAAAGATGTGGTCACAGGCCAGTCCAATGGAGCCCAATTTCCCAATTGAGGCACCCTCAAACCAGGTGTATCAAGCTGACAACCGAGATCTGTCATCACATTGCCTTACGCTTTTTAGTTTAACTGTAGGGAAAATTTGCATCCTGGAGGGAGGAGAAGTATCCCTTCCTCCTCTGTTTTTGTAATTGTCACTAGATTCTGAGCAGCTTTCTTTAGTTTCCCAGAAGCCCCATTCTCTGATTTACAGTTTTTACAAAAACAGAGAGTTGTATCACATACCTATAGACCCGGAACCAAGCTGAAAAGTTTTACTATGCCCATTCGTGATATTTCCTTCTGGACTGAGTACTGCTGGTTCAAGGAGGTAGAACCCAGCTTTTCCTGAGCCACATTGTCTTGTTATAGGCAGTGGCAAGAAATGTCAGAGCAACAACCTTGAAACATTGTTGGATTTTTCGCTGTAATGAGAATACAGTATATCATCAAGATTAACAATTCTTACTAATCCCTATTAGCTTAAGCATGTTACTATTATCTATTCTGGAAAATTGATATTCTTTATCATACTGATGTTCCTATGGTGGGTAGTTTGAGACTGGTCTCCTTGTAGCACCAGTATGATAGAACTCACTATGTTAAGTTCCATAGCTGGACTTTATCTCACAGAGGTCCACCTGGCCCTGCCTCCCAGTACTGTGGGGTTAAGATACATCACCATGCACCTTGATGTCTCTATTTTTTTTTTTTCTTTTTTTGATATTTGGCTACTGACACCTACGGTTTATTATAAATACATCTCAAGGTCCTTTACTAAAGCAAGTGCTACCACAAAGTTTCTTTATTATCTACCATCCCAAGGAGCAGCTCATAAGCAATGGGGATTGGGGGTTGTTTTAATATAAAAAACATTTGCTTTATAAGCCACAGTAAGACCCTGTCATATTTAACAGGGGGGAAAATTGTAATTCATGGATTAACATATCCAAACATGTGTCTATGCTAAAGTAACCTACCATAACTATTAGTGCTGCTTAAATACCTATATATCTAATTGCTTGTTCTTCATTAGTAGGATCGAAAGGTTATTCCTGGACAAACTGTCAGCCCATGAAAGGAAACAGCCAGAATTGACCAGAGTCCAAGTCAACAGCTCCAGAGAGAGTGGACTGTTTTACCTCTCATCCACCTGTGCCCCTTTTCTAAGCCTAGGGAACAACCTGCGGAAGAGGGGGCGTGGTAGAATGTAAGGGCTGCGATTGGGGTGAATGGTGAAACTACAGCAATGTAGTCTGGACACTCATTTGATCAACTTGATTGAACAAACAACCTGTCACCCCCCACTGGATGGTGGGGCTGTAGGTGTTTGGGCACAACAGCCTGCAGATAGGTTTTGCATGAAGGATGCTTGTACTCATGGATTATCACTTATAGCTAAAAATGAAAAAAAAAAAACTGAGAAAGATGCAGGACAGTTATGGCAGAATGCATGATCTGGGATGGGGTGGGGGGGGCAGGGAAAGGGAAATAAGCCTGAACTGAATTGGAAAAAATGTATGAAATGCACAAAGCATCAATAAAAAAACTAATTTAAAAAAAAAAAAACACTTGCTCCAATTGAGATTCAATTTAGCCTCTGAATCCTTCATGCAGGCCTCCAGGAACCTGCTGAGACCACCCATCTTTACCTGTTGGACCTTCAGGCTACATAAGGCAGAAATGATAACAAGGCAGCAGCAAGCAACACAAGAATGAATGTTTCAGCAGAAGTTCCAGGATCAGATCTCTATTCTGCTTCTCAGTGAGCTTGAGCAAGAATGTGAAACTCCCTCATCCTACGTGTCTTCTTCTTCTAAGATGACAATTAATAAGGTCTCATCTGTGTCATCATTGGACTCAGGAATTGTTGATTAGAGTAAGAAGAAAAATTTCAGAAAGCCAAAAGCCTCGAATAAGGGTACTTGTGAGAAAACAAAAGATGCACTGTTAACAGACAAATTGCCCAAGATTTTTCTGCAAAGAATTGTATTCGAGTCCTGCCACCTTCAAGGTCTTGGTGGCTTGTTATAGGACAGAAGTTACTATTATGAGGAACAGCAGTATCCTCCTGGGGAAACAGGCAGGAGAGCTGACAGTAGGTGAGGACTGAGGAGGGCTGACTCCTGGCTGTCAGAAGTGATCACACAACAGCTGGGTGACCTTCTGAAGGCTCAAAACTTCGCCAAAGCTCCAGTGAAAAATGAAATTTCATTGAAAAGAGTCATTGAAGTAGTTCCTGCCCACAGTGAGTTTTCAAGAACGATTTTTATGATGGTATAAAAAGATACAGGACGATCACAGAGATTCAGACACATGGTGAAGGGGTGGTGCAAACGAGAGGTAACAACTCTCCACTGAGAACAAGGAGGAGCCGAGGTCAGGCTCTGCACGTCTTGTTTACTGACATCCTACCGTGGCAGCTGGAACACAGTAGACGCTCACTGCACTGATGGGTTAGTTGTTTGGTTGCTTGAATAACAGCTAAGAAACCATTGAGAGAATTCAAGATGAAGACCGTGGCCATATTTCATTTCATTTATTTGTGTGCATGCATGTGTGGGTGGCTGCATGTGGATGTACATGCAACAGTGTGTGTGTGTGTGTGTGTGTGTGTGTGTGTGTGTGTGTGTGTGTGTAAGGAGGCCAAAGTCAACCTTGGGTGTCCTCTCCAGTCATTCTCCACCTCATTCTTTAAGAGTCTCCTACTTATACCCGGAGCTAAGCTGGCTGGCCAGGGATCCACCTGCTTCTGTCTCCCCAGAGCAGGAACTGCAGACACATGCCACCATGCAGGCTTGCTTCTCTCCTCCAGAACAGAGCTCAGGTGGGCAGAAAGCCCTCATCCAGTGGAACAATCACGTGGGCAGGAGACTTGAGCAAGCAGGTTTGGAGAATCAAAATTAGGGCTTCTGATGAGGGGCTCCTTCCGATGATAACAAGATCCAGGCTGTATCTTGATAGGAGACTGATAAAAGTCTGTGTGATAAGCCAGGAATAGTCAAGCATGCCTTTAATTCCAACATTCTGGAGGCAGAGGCAGGTGGACCTCTGTGAGTTCAAGGCCAACCTGGTCTACATAGCAAGTTCCAGGACAGCTGGGGCTATAGGGAGACCCTGTCTCAAAAAGACCAAAAACAGGGTCTATGATAAAGACTGGTGGAGAAACTGAGAAGTCAGCTTGCTGGTTGCATTGCCCTTTGCCAGAAAGGTCCTATTTCCTTCTCAAAACAAAGCTGCCACATCTGCACAACTGTCCTCCTTTTACATATGATGAGTTCCAAATTTAGAGGTTAAGTGGCAGGCCAAGAACAGTTGGTCTGTCAGTCACAGAGCTGAGCTTCAGACTATACAATGCTCCTGTTCTTTCTCCTGCTGGCCTGCTGCTCCGTGAACCTACCTTACTCTGCACTCCCTTAAGCTCTGCTTGCCCAGCTAATGTCTCATGCAAGATGAGACATCTTGCATCTACAGTAGCCACACTGAAGATGCCTAGTGAGCTGGAAAGAAAGGGGAATGGGCAAAGATGCAAGGTCACAAAGCCAAGGAAGGGTTACAACCTGCAGGCTATTCTCCTGAACCACCCAGAAAAAGAGCTCTCCTAATCCTCTAGACTGCAGAAGTACATTCTCCCTGGATGTTCCAGCTCCTGAAGAACAAAACAAAGCTTCTGGTATTGCTAAAGCATCCATCGTTCTACATGTATAGCACTAAGTGATATGTCTGGACCATATATACCCTGCAAGCACTTTACAAACTGGCCCACTTTTGTCACCACTTCATTTCTTTTATTCATCATTACTTATTTTGACTCTGAGAGCTGAGAACAATGCAGGCTGCCACGAGCAGTGGCTCTGATTTTGTCCTCTGTTTCCAGAAGACCTGCTACAGTAAGAGTGGAAAGATGGGTGCAGACATTTACCATCCTCAGATCTCCTCACACTCTGCCCGTTGAGCCTGCCTATCAACCAACCTGTGCCCAATAGGAACTTCTCAAACTAGATTTTAACCTCACTATGGCCGAGAACCTTTCTATGAACCAGAGGTCTAAACTTCATGATAGAAGAAACTGTAATGATCTTAGCAAGCCAGCTCCTCCAGGACATTGCATTGCACAATGTATCTAACATTACTGGGCCAAAGAACCCAATACTGAGATAATGTGCTCATCTTCCCTCATGTAAAGAGGATGATGGCTGCTCCTAGCTCCATCCCTGAGCTGCCAGTGTAGTCTGGCTAGAACAAGAAGAGATTTTGGAAGCACAGACTCATTATGGGAAGAGTGACTGGAAAGCAATCAATTTCTTAAATAATTCATATTAGCATTGAAATTCCAGGTTTGGGACTGCAGATGTAGCTGAGTTCATAGAGTGCTTGGCATGCACAAGGCTGAGAGGAATGGTGGTACAGGCCTATAATCCCAGCCCTCAGCTGGTGGAAGCCAGAGAATCACAAGTTCAAGGTCATCCTTTACTACATGGCAAGTTCAAGGCCAGCCTGGGCTATATAAGACATTGTCTCCAAAAGTAAAAAAAAAAAAAAAGATTGAGAAAAGAAAAATAGTAATTCTAGGTTTGGTTTCTTTATATCTTTTTAAAAAATATTTTATGTTTTTTTGAGTATGAGTATATTACCTGCATGTATATGACTACACCCATGTCTAGCAGTGCCTGCGAGGTCAGAAGAAATCAGAAGATTCCACTGGACCTGGACTTACAGATGGTCGTTAGCTGTCATGTGGGTGCTGGGAACTGAACCCAGATCCTCTGCAAGAGAAGCCAGTGCTCTAAGCCGCTGAACCATATCTCCAGCCTGTTTCTTTACATCTTTTTTTTTTTTTTGGTGTTTTTGAAACAGGGTCTCCCTGTAGCCCCAGCTAGCCTGGAACTCACTATGTAGACCAGTGTTAGGATTAAAGGTGTGCCCCACCACGCCTGGCTCTTTACATCTTAATATAAGGGATTTCTCCTTTTGGAAAAGATGGACTTCCACATGGCAGACTGAACCTCTGGACTAACTGAACAAAAAAATACATAGAATATCTATTTGAAGGCATCAGATAGCTCGGGTAGCAAGGACCTGAGTGACCAGGAGGCCAGAGTGAAGAGAAGCTAAGAAGTGAGTGGTCATTTGAGGCCGCCTATGCTCAAGGCATTTGCCAATTCTACTGCATGGCTGAGCCCAAAAAGGCTGCGTTCAAAGCTTAGATATCTTCAAGGCTAGGCTGTATATATATTTTATTTTATTTTTTAATTTATTCTTGTATGTGTATGAATGTACTGTCTGCATGTAGGTCTGTGTACCCATGTCGCGATGCTGCAGAGGTCAGAAGAGGGCATCGGATTCCCCTGGAACTGGAGTTAAAGACGGTTCTCAGCTGCCATGTGGGTGCTGGGGATCGAACCTGGGTCCTCTGCAAGAGCAGTCAGGCTCTTAACCGCTAGGCCATCTCTCCAGCCCCCTGCATATATATTTTAAACACATATAGATACACTTCTTAAATTTATGTGTCTCCTCAGAAGTTGTTTTTCTTTTTCCTCAAAGGGTCCCTAGCAACAAGATGCCCTTATGTAGTGGGCAGGGGCAAAAGACTTGTATCTGTATTTCAGTACTCTGATAAAGAGCTCAGGCCCAGGTAGAGTGACTAGACTTCCAGAACCATTCTCCTCCAAAGCTCTGACATACTTTCCCTGTCAGAGCTGTCTCCTACCTCAGACCCTGGAGGGCTCAGAGAAAGAAGAAGAAGAGTTGATAAAAATAAAAATAAAAAAGAGGCTGGAGAGATGGCTCAGCAGTTAAGAGCATTGACTGCTCTTGCAAAAGACCCGGGTTCGATTCCCAGCACCTACATGGTGGCTAAGAACCGTCTTTAACTCCATTCCAGGGGAATCCGACATCCTCTTCTGACCTCTATGGCACATGAACCAACCAAATGCAGACAGTAACTCACACACATAAATAAATAAATAAATAAATAAATAAATAAATAAATAAATAAATAAATATAAAAATACAAATTTTAAACAGAGTTCTATGCTTCTCCCGTAAACTCTCAATAAAAGCCTTACCTTGAGCCTGTAGCTCTCCCTTGGAAACTAGGGAAGACGCTAAGGCTCTTCCTGGAGTTGGATTTATAGAATGTCCTGTACCAAATGGAAGGAGGGTTTTGAGGGAGCATCTGGGACTTGTGTCAAAGTCTTCAGACTCCAGCAGGAAGGATGGCAGAGTTCCAGCACAGGCCTCTGGGAAAACTCATGGAGAGGATATGGAGGTGTTGCTAAATGAAGGGTGAGTCAGGGGTACTCACCACCACCCCTTACCGGAGTCCAGCTCCAGCAGGTTCATTTCCTGAAGTGGATAGTCGCAAAGGCGGCGAGGAAATTACTCAAATAAGACACAAGAATCTCTTTTTCATGACCTGAGGAGCATCTATCTTCCCTGCTCCTGTGCAGAGGACCTCTTGGGTTCTTCACTCTGCCGATTTCTTGACCTAAGGATCAGAGAGCGTTTGCCCTCTCTGATCCTGTGCAGAGGGCCTTTCGGGTTTGCCACTCTGCAGAATTCCTTTTCTTCTCTGCTCCTCGGGTCCCGATGTTTATTTTTATATGCCCTAAAACTAAAACATGTTATGCAAGTCTAAGCTAATGATGAAAAAAATTAACCCAACTTCCCTGTAAATATTTTTCAGAAAATTCACACCTGAAATTATTCTTACCATCAAAAATGGTAAAACAATCAATAATGGTACAAACATTTAGTTGAAACATCAAAAAAGTGAAACAATAATAGTATAGCCATTCAGCTAAGCAATTTAACAGTTTTGCAGCAAAGCGAAGTTAATATTAACTTTTAACTCTAAGGACTCCATTCTTTATGCATTGTGGTTACATAGGTGCTGGACAGTATAAAAAATCAGCTTTAAAGCTTTAACAATAGAGAACTTTATTTTTCTCACTTTAGTTCCTTGTTCACTCGACCTGTAAGTCATTTTGTGGCTGGAGTAGCTTTGATTCATATCTTGTTTTTATTCTGGTCATTGTTTTCCTCAGTTTCTGTTTTTAACCCTTTCTGCTAAGGTGATTTTCTAAGGGCTACTAAACATTGAGTCAGATCACTAGAATCCACTGTTTTACTGGACTTAGTTTCACCTACAATCTTCTTTTTAGTTTAAACCTGACCATGAAATCAAAATTCCTTTCTTTACTTGGGCAATCTGTGCATGACACAGTTTATGTAGAGGTCTTAATTACTACTGTGTCATACTTTTAAGTTGTGTACACAGCGCCATTATTTCTCACAAAGTACTCATTTCTAGAAAAGGCAGAAGTGTCAGTTCCACTCCTTGAGGCAGAAGCAGGTACCCTAACTGCTAGAAAGCTGAAAGTCAAGCAGGGGAGAAAAATAAGAATTAATATGATAAGGAGAATTACTAAAAACCAAGGTCAGCTGGAGAGCAGACTTCAACCAGACGGGTCAGGTCACTGGAACTTTGTCAAGCAGTGAACCTTTCACGAATGGCTCCCCCAACCCCGAATGGGCAAAGGGGAGTAAGGGAAGATACAGGCAGGGAGTGTTTCTCAGGATCCCAGCTTCTTTCACAGAGTTCTAATAAGGGAACTGAACATTTTCTTCCACAGAACTGCACCACAGCTTTACTGCTATGAAAAGATTCAGCAGCACATACTGATGAAAAGCTAGAACTCTAGAGCTGAAGTACCTAGGTTCGAATCCCAGCTCTGCAACTATATACTTGTATGACCTTGGGCAAGGAACTTAACCTGCTTCCTCATCTATAAAATGAAGATTATAATAGCACTGGCTTCATGGCCTTGAGATATGAATTAAATGAGTACTTAGAATGATATCTGGCCATTTATAGGCTCCATACACACGAGTGATTGTCAGAAGGACCCTGTTCAAATGTGCCTCAGTGCCCTTGATGAGGGTAAATATGTCTTCTTGCTGGTCACTTACATTTGTTTCCTTGTCTCCTGAGCATCTCATACCTTCATTTTTCTTCCAAGGTCTTTTTTAGCTTTCTGCATCTGCTGTGACTTTCGAGGACCAGGGGTGCATATCAAGAGCTCTGCATATTCCCACCGATGTCCCTCTCACCATAAGTCTCGGGATCAGATAGCATCCCTTACTCCCTGTCCATCAGGGGCGAGGATCACAACACAGCCCTGCCAAAAGGAATCTTCCCATTGCCCCTCTCTGTCTTTCCAACTTTCAGGCCCTCTCTCCATGTCTATTTTATGTCCTGCCAGGGGTAAAATTTTAAGGTCCCCAAACCAGTTGTACATCCCTTTCTTTAGGAGTCTGCTAGCATCTCACTTTGCAGAGTGTAAGTTGCTGTCCATTATTGTCTTAGAGTTTCAATTGGAAAGAGCTGATTTCCATTTTAATATCTTTTTGAAAGAGAGTTCATGAGCAAAAAGCACCTGCTTAGTATAAATACTTACAGGCAAATAGCCTGGGAACCTCCATGAATGGCTGTAATTACTCCCTGGCATCCTGGACTGAAGGATGACACGCACTTCTTCCTTAGCAAGAGGCTATTGTCTCACCTGCAGAATAGGATATGGGGCACAGAAGCTGGTACTAACTCTGCAGAGAACACTTTTCACCAGCTGCCTGCTCAATTCTTGGAGAGGCCAAGTTCATGATCCTCTTAACACCGTGTTTTCTCATGCAGGCATGTTTGGCAGGCCCCAGGGTCTGTAGCTCTTTAGTCATGGCCTGTTGCTTTCACAAGAACTTTGTTCAGCACCCCAACACTCGGGTGGGGTGCTGAACAAAGGCACCTCTACCTCTGCACAGGATGAACACCTGGTGAGTCTCATCTCCTCTGAGGTCCAACAGCTTTTCCAGAGGGTTTCAAATGTCAGGTTCAATGTCCGGCTTTCCCCCTCGCCAACACTGAGACATCTGGTGAATTATGTAACTGCTCTAGACCTTAGTGTGTCACCCTGGAACACTGGACTTACACTCCTTTCTCAGAGGCACTGACGTGTGTGATACGGTTTTGCACACAAAGCAAATGGCAACATACATGAATCATAACTAGGTCACAGACACCGCTGCCTCCCCTTCCTTTGAAGTACATTCTAATGCATGGTTCCTTATATTCTTCATTCCAGGTCTGCAGCACCATGCCATACCAATGCTTTCCTGCAGTGTGGTAATGTTCACTACTAATCATCACCATCTGCATTTCATGGGAACACTAAACCAGACAGCCTGACTTAAGACCAGACCAACAACCTTTCCATTTGACAAATGAAGGCACTTCAGGCTAGAGAAGATATTAGTCCACAGAGCCACTGGACTGATCCAGCCCAGAAGATGGGCTTGTTGCAACTTGGAACTGGGCATCTGACCACACTATTTCCAGGAGTACTTGGGGATAACCTGATAAGCTACAGCTGGAATAAAGGATCAATGAAGAAGGAATCAAAAACAGATTAACAAGTTATTCTAGGAAATGAAGCAGATTAACAAATTATTCTAAGAAATGAAGCAGATGTGAATATTAAAAACAGGGGTTGGGGAGATATTCAGTGGGTAGAGTGCTTGCTGCACAAGCATGAGGACCTAAGTTTGAATCTCCAGCACCCACATAAAAGCTGGGTACTCTACTGAACATCTGTAACTCCAGTCCTAGGAACTGCAGAGACAGGGAGATCCCAGAGACTCTCTGTCTGGCTAGCTTAGCTGAAACAGTGAGCTCCGGGTTCAGTGAGAGATTCTGTCTCAAAAAATAAGATAGAGAGCTATAGAGCAAGACACCCGATGTTAAACTGTGGATTCCACATGTGCACACACAAACAAAGGCACTCACACACATGAACATGTATACATGCATACATGTACACACAAATATACACATGAACGGGCTGATTATGACTGGGCATTTATATGCTGCCTTTCTTGATCTGTGTGTGTCATATGTATTGTCACACTTAATAATTAATACTTCAATAGAATCATTATTCCTATTCTCATCTTCAACAAGGAAAAACAGATTCTTGGAGTCTGAGTAACTTGAATTATATCCTATCACTAAACAACAGTGGAGCCAGGCTTGAACAAACACGAGTTTGTCTGGTTTCTGGTTGTAGGCATCAAGAGGCTGTAGGCAGCATCATACCCAAAGCATCCAGAAACAATCTGTGAGCAAGGTCGAAACGAAGTTACTAGGCTAGCTCTGTGGAGTGCACTCACGCGTTCTTCCATTCTCCCTCTTTATTCTCCTTCTTCTGTTCCTTACACAGCCCTAACCCATGTCTCAGGTGGCACTGAGAAGCCCCACCCATGATTCTTGCTCTTCTACTACTAAGAGTACCTCATCCCTTTCTCTACACCATGAGAATCACATATACTTGCAAAAACTGCAGGTAAATGCTTCTGAGGGGTGTTATGAGTTGAAATGTGCCCCTATAAAAGGTATATTAAAACCCTAACCCCAGCTCTTCAATGTGATCTTACTTAAAAATAAGGTCTTTGAACATTTAATCATATGAAGATACTGTCATTACTGAGGATTCACATCCAATATGAGTGATTTATACATAAAAAGGAAAATTTGGGTATAGATATACACTGAAGAAAGGTGCTATAAAAGAGACACAAGGAAAACGTGCAAGAAGACAGAGGGTTAGACAAGGAACACCAACCACATTGTCAGAAAAACACCAGAAGGAAGGAAAAGATGGGGAATGCTGGCCTATACATTTCAGATTTCAGACTTTGAACCTCCACAACTATAAGTCAATAAATTTCTCCCTCTTAAGCCACACAGTTTCTGTGTTAAGTGGCTCTATGAAATGAATATGAAATGCCACAATTGCCCCACTGTGAGCACTCATCTCCTTGTCCAAGCTCACAGTTACTGATACATATTGAACTGAGGGCTCCAAGATAATCTTTGGCAATAAAACTAGGCCAGCTTCCATATCTGTTGTGGTGGTGTTGGTAGAGAGAGAGAGAGAGAGAGTGTGTGTGTGTGTGTGTGTGTGTGTGTGTGTGTGTGTGTACATGTTCATCTACGTGGGGATGTACATGTGAGGAAGATGTTTATATGTGGAGGGCTCAATCCTCAGGAACAGTCTTCTCCTTTGAGTCAGTCTATCATAACCTAAAGCTCATCAGTTAGGCTAGACAAAGCTATCCAGGGAACCCCAGGAACCCGCCTGTTTCTACCTCTCTGGGATTACAAGGGATCAGGGAATGGAACTCGGGTCCTCCTACAAGCACTTTACTGACTGTACTGCCCTCTCAGCTCCAGGCCCTGTCTTCTAAGGAATAGGGTGTTAGGCATGGCACCTACACTCAACAGAGGCCTTGCTAGCAGAAAACAAAGTGACATAGAAGTCCAATGGAGAACCAGAAAATTGTGGAGGACAGGGCTGCTAAACGCCTTCCTGCCAAAGGACTGCTCTCACAGCCCTGTCAGAGATGACCTTAGAATTATGAGGGAAACAGAGCCAAGTTTTTGAAGGAAGGTCTCCATGAGAAGCAGACTACATCTGACTCACTCTTCCTCCACCTCACGTGGAACAATCATCTGCAGTGGGCTGTGACTGCTTTCCTCCCTCAGGGCCAACATGAGGCTAAGGAAAGATTGTGCTATGAGCAAGCTTGGGAGAGGTGGCTCACATTTGTAAACAATCCCCCAAATTTACTTGCTATTACCAATAAAGGCTTGAAAAGCTAAAAGGAACTTTTCTAAGCTCTCCCTAATAAAAAAACCAATTTGATAAACCATGCTGAAGGAAAAGACTTTGTCATTTTTACAGATGATTTTTATAGTGTTTCCATAAAAAAAAAAAAATCACAAAATCATTGTCTTGTCAAAAAGAAATCAAAGACTATACAGCCAAAAACCTGATGAAAAAAAGCATATTTAGGAAGTGTGCAGGTAGTTAATTAACAAAAATGTTTTCTGGACTGTGTAATGACTGAGATATTTGGCAGTTGTCTGTTTTTTTAATTAACAGACTTTTTGACTGGTTTTAGATTTATGAAAAAAATTGAACAAAAATATGAAAAGTCTCCCCTGCTTGGCAGCTTTTATAAGTTTGTAATCTGTTGTAATTCCATATTCTAAAGAAAAATTCACTTTGGGCCTAACTATATGTTTACAGTTTTGTGAAAAAAAGAGAATTTCAATTGTTCTAACTTCAGGCTCCAGAAAGCTGGGGTTCAGTCCTCGCCTTCCTGTTGCCTTCCTTACTTCCTTACTGGGTCTCACTATGGCTCCATGAGGTGCGTGTTTTCAAGTCAAACTGCCAATTAGCTTCAGAGAGGCTGACCAACACATCTTATCCCTGACCGGTGGGGTTACAGTGTCCTGGAACTATGTCCATATCCGTCCTCAGCATCATCACACCATCAGTTCCCTCTCTTGAAAGACAGCTGCTGGATCTGAGCTTTAAGATTCTGAGTCTTCCTCCACCCTGCCCCAGCCCTGAGCTCATTCAGCTCAGCTCCCCTTTCCAGACTGGTGTGTGACTTCCTCTCCTCTTATGCAAATGGAAATGATAACAAGAGGTGGGATCCACCAGCCCATCTAGAGTCCAAAAAGCTTCGAAACCCAAAACTTTGTCAAGGCTGGTCAGCAGCAAAATCTGACCTAAGTAGACGAGTAGTTGTTACTCATCCTACTGACCCTGTTTTATGTGACTTACTTAGATGTTTTGTTGTAGGAGTTCAAAGCTGGCCCAGACCGTACAGGGACGTCACATAATAAGCACAAAATGCTTATTTCGTGTCACTACACTTCTCAAGTCTGAAGAGCTCTAGATTCTGAAATATATGTGACTTAAGGGCTTTGATGAGGACTTAGGAATCTTTACCTGTACCCATAGGATTGTCATAAAGATGAAAATGGCATTAACATGAGCAGGCTCAGAACACTACCAATCCAGCAACTTTAAGTCATGGTGGCATTGGCTATCATATTTAGTAGTGGCAGTGGGCTTTGGTATAGAAACCCCAGCATTATCACCAGAACAGCTAAGAGGAGAAGGGGAAGTCTCATTTCAGTCTAAGTACCATGTCCACTTGACAAGCTACCAAAGATCCCAGCTCCTGCACTGGGCAGGAATAAACACAAGCCAAGTGCCAAGCTCATCCCAGGCGCACAGAGCGAACCCTCGGAGTCCCCTCCCACACCTGCATACTGGTGGAGCCCAGTGGCTTTCAAGAGTAGTAGAAATCTGAGGAATCCTCCCAGTGCTCCCCTGAGTGACCAGGCCACACCGAGGTGCTCTGGTCTTTGTTTTCTTTCTCTAAGGGATGGGGAAAGATAGTGTGTCCTACTTTGTTCCGAAACTCATGGGTAGGCTCTCCAATGTGGCTTCGTTTGGATACAAGGTCTTTGTAGAGGTAATCAACTTCAAATGTTGTCATGAACATGGAACCTAATTTGATGCAGCTGGTATCATTAAACCAGACAATTTTGAATGCAGAGTCATTAAACAAAAGAGGAAAGATGATGTAAAAAATAATAGAGATGATCATGTACAAGCCACAGAGCAGGGCCTGGAACAGAACTTTAACCCCACCACTGTGGAGGACCAAGCCTGACAACACCATATTTGGGGGCTGTTGCCCTCTGGAATAGTGAGATGATACCTTTCTGTTTATATATGTTTTTATTTTTAATTGTATGTATATGGGGGTGTGGATGGGAGTGCACATGATTGTGGAAATTAAAAAAGGGCATCATATCACAGAGACTGAGTTACAGGTGGTTGTAAACCACCCAACACGGGTGCTGGGAACCAAAGATGGATCTTCTGGAAGAGTAGTAAGGACTCTTAACTGCAGAGTTATCTTTGCAGCACCCCCTTTCTGATTTCAAATCACTTGTTCTGTAATATTTTGCTATTTGTTGATATCGGCAGCCTAGCAATCTAATATAGCCAGTAAAAAGAATAAGGCCTATTTATAGATGTTTTATTTCACCCACCACCATTAGTCCTCTGACTATGCAAAGCTATGCATTGTCACCTAGGTGTCATGGTGTCTTAGCAAGTCCAGTGTGAAGCTATATCTGCTGATTTCATAATTTTTCCTATTCTCTGGAAATATCAACTTTGCATAAGAATGCCAACTTAGAGTCAAAAAGAGGGCTCAGTTAGTAAAGTGCTAGCCTTGCAAGCACAAGGACCGCATTTAATCCCCAGAGCCCACATTAAAAAGCCAGGCCTAGAGGCATGCACTTGTAGCCCCAGCACCAGAGAGGTTGAATGAAGCCGATCCCCAGCTCACCAGCCAGTCTAACCTAATGGGTGATCAACAAGCTAATGAGAGATCTTAGCTCAAAAAATAAAATTAAGTGGACCCAAGGCTGTCATCTGGTTGCCACACACACACACACACACACACAGGAGGATACCAACTTACAGAAGAACAAAGCAGCATTGGGCATTCTCCGCTCTGTTATCCGATTTGGGAATTATTCTGCTAACAAGTCAACAGGCTTGAATTTCACCTCCTGTCTCTGCCCATCTGTCAACACATTTCAGATCCACTGAAGGAGTATTTACCAAGCTGCTCTAACCACAGTAATCATAATAGCTACCACTTACTGAGACCTGTTCTGTGCCAGACACTAGCTGTACACTTAGAGGCATCATGTAACTCAGAGCTCACCACAGGACTGGGAAGCAGGCAGATAGATCTCATGTTTGGGTGAGCAAGCTCATCTGTACCACTGAGCACACCACTGAGAAAGACACTGGAGGCAGGCCAAGCAAAAGACCGACTCTCCACTTGTGGCAATGTAGTAAGTTTGTTGCTAATGCAGTTTAAATATACAATAAGGACAGAATAATGTGACTGGATGCATAGAACAAGACTTAAACTCAACCCTAGAATACTGTCAGTGCCTCAGAACACAAATCAGGTTATTACTTGATTTTGCAGTCCTGTGGTTGCCCCAAATCTTGGCATGCATAGAGGCTTGTGGAGAGAAGAGGAGAGAGAGAGAGAGAGAGAGAGAGAGAGAGAGAGAGAGAGAGAGAGAGGGGGGAGGGAGGGAGAGAATCAGTCTTCAAAAGAATAAGTGTTATAGTCCTATCTTTTTTTTTTTTTCTTGTCTTTTTGAGACAGAGTTTCCTTATAGCCCCAGCTGGCCTAGAACTTGCTATGTACACCAGACTGGCTTTGAACTCACAGAAGTCCACCGGCTTCTGCCTCCTGAGTGCTGGGATTAAAGGCATGTGCCACCACACCTGGCTACAGTCCTATCTTAACCTCAAATAAAATGGCAGGGTTTGGAGTTACTGGGGCAGAAATGAAAGTAGAACTAGACATGACATCAAGGATCAGACAGCAAAAGAAGCAGATGATCCCCAGATCCCAGGGAAAGGCAGACGTAAGACCACATAGCCACATAGCCCTGCACTCAGAGCACAAGAGGGAAACGGGTGCCTGATCCACAGCCAAGGACTCCACCAAACCTTGTGCTGGGGTTGGTTCAGAAAGCATACTCCGAAAGTGCCTCTCCTGTTAGAATGCCGGGAACTGCCATCGTGTGAAGGCGAGAGCATGCACATGCCTCACTGAGCACATCGCATGGTGTGACCCCTCCATGAAGCATGGTTCTGCAAGTCTTAAGCATGTCATGTTGTGAACCCAGGTTCTAACTCTTCCTGTTAATTAGGGAAAGAAATGACCAACATAACATGAGAGAGAGAGAGAGAGAGAGAGAGAGAGAGAGAGAGAGAGAGAGATCCCTCTACAGAGGCTGTGTGATTGGTCTTGAGAAATTAGAGTGTCTTTGACTAGGGGAAGATGGGCTTACTCAGGAGCAGCACAGGGACAGTCTGAGGGAGCCAGAGGCTGTACGGTCCTGAGGCTGTGTCATCTGTCTTAACTGACATGCACTATAGGGCTGGCTGCTGCAAACCAGAAGCATACACTCTTAAAGGAAGACACTCTCTCAAATCTCCCCACTGGTTTTTGGTGGGAATTCCAGATGCCTAGAAGCTGTTATTTGATTAGTTCCGTGATAATGTATAGAATAACTCACTAAATCCTCTGAGAAGAAGAAATTGCCTTTTTTTTTTTTTCTTTTCAAGATGAAAGCTTGGCCTCCAAGAGCCCCACTGTGTCTTGAGCTTCTTTTCCCTGGGGCAACAAGATTCAGCCTATTTGTCACCAGCTGAACCACACTGGTATCTGAACTCTAGAGTAACCCCCACCTTTCCCTGTGGCAGAAACAGAGTGAGAGAGTAGATGAAGTTATCAAGATTCATATGTAAAAAGGCCAGGAAATTATCCCCCGCCCTGGGCCAGTGAGCAGTCTCCCTGGCAAAGTGAGCTGTGTTCCTTTGCAGCACTCCACTCCGAGGGGCCCTTTCAGGCTTGTCTGTCAGAGTTCCTCTTCCCAGCTGGGGCCGAAAAAGCACTGAGCTTTCTCTTCCATTATGCAGTGATCAAAGAACAAAGATTATGAATGGCAGGATGCTCCCAGGGAGCCCACTGATGTCAGAACTGGCATGCCAGGTTTTTGGTAAGGCCTATCATCTTGGTCCTGGGGCTCAAGCTGCCATTTGCCCTAAGGCTCTCAGTACTGGGAGCTAGCCTCCTGGGCTGTATAACAGACTCCACTGAGCCAACCCTCCCTATGCTTGTCCTGGGGGATTGATTGTGTACCTGTGCACCGGGTGTTTTATTCTCTGTTCTTCATTTCAAAGGTGGCTCCAAGTAACACATCACTGCTAAAGCTGCCGAGAACTTGTCAGCTCTTTTCCATTCCACGGCCTTCTCAGACCTACATAGGCAAGTTCCTTCCCAGCACCCTGTAATATGCATAGTGACAGATTCCCAAATACCAGATGGCCCAGGTTCCAAGCTGCTGTAAGTGATTCTAAATAGATAGATGAGGCCCACAGTCTGCCAGGGCATAGCCTACAAGGCTAAGAGGTGTGTGTGACAATTAGCTGCTTGCAATTGGGACACCCAAGGATGCAGCTGTTGCTCCGTGTACAGACAATCCCCTGAAGAGCAGAAGCCACAGCACAATGCCACCACAGAGCTACAAATAGCTGCTGAAAGAGTAAATGACCCTGCAGCATGAATAAGACAGTACTGCTAATTATTCAATTTTTAAACACATCCCATTTCCCACAAAGTTTAGCTGACTATATTGAGCAGCTGCCAGGACAAGCCTTGCAGTAAAAAGCATCTACTGCATGTTGAGTGTGGTCCAGATTCTTTTACAATCTGAGTGCTGAGGATCAACCCCTCCTCTCCCACTTTGAGTTATCCCCCCTTCCCTCTAGCCCTGCACACCAAACTACCCCCTCCTCTCACATCCCAAAACAAGTGCAATGTTCTTCAAATGTGCCTGCCTTGGTTAGGTTGAACTGAATTTCCCATACGTCCTTTTTCTTTTGTGTTCCCTTCAGTAAGCTACAAGGGAGATGCTCTGGAAACTTGGAAAGCAGAGGGATGTGCTGTCATTTCCACATGTGTCTGATGCTGATCTTCAGGCTCACCTCCCTGATAAGAGGCAGCTGGATTTGCAGCTGCTCTCTCTCTCCCACAGGACTTTCCTCCCACTTTTCTGACTCTTGGGCCTTGAATATGTGTTCAGCTCTGTAAGGAAGGCCTTGGTTTCTGCAGGACACCTTCATCTCCAAGGACAAAAACAGTAGGAAGGCTGAAGAGATAGTCAAGTGCCTGCCTCCTGTGATCCCCAGTACCACATAAAAGACCAGGCATGGGTAGTGTATGCTTATACTCCCAGAACTAGGAAGGCAGCAACAGGAAGATTCCTGGGGTTCACTGGCCAGCCAGTCTAGCCTAATTGAGGAGCCTCAGGTCCCAGTAAGAGACTCTGTCTCACAAAACAAGGTGGACAGCTCCTGAAGAATAACACCTGAAAGTATCTGGTCTCCACACACATGTCTCCTACCTACTGTGGTCTTCCCTCTCTGACCTCCTGTCTAGAGACTTCAAGGTCCAGCACAAGGCTGAGAGGCAGCCTTTCAGAGACCACTGAGCTAACCACCATAATTATATAAGCCAATTCTCTATGAAAAAAAGAGTCATATATTTATTCTCTGAACCTGGCTTGATATGACAAGAAGAGGGTTTGAGATACAAAATCCTTTAAAGAAGGGGCAGGCAGAGAGGATTACATAATGCATAAAAGCAGCCACCATGGATTATGGCTGATAGTAAGAACTCAGTAAGCCTCAGCTTTAAGTGACCCAAGTATTTGTAAAGATAAAAGAAATGTTGGTGAAAATGTTCTGAAAACCATTAATACCATTCAAATGCTTGCTTTTACTATTACTTCATTTATTGGCATTACTGTAAATAATATAGAAATATGGAGGCTGTCTATATATTTCAGAAGAATCTCAGATTAGCAACACAGCATTTGGAAGGCATATTTCTACACAAACCAGTATCTGTATCAACCTCGGTGTGCTTTCTACTGCCTGGGGTGATCAGAACTCATTCTCTAGAAGTCTCAACATGTTCCCAGCCCTGTCCCTGCACCACAGAATCTGTGTGGATTATTTCTTTCTGCTTCTCTTATCCACTGGGAAGTAAAATTAAGTTACATTTCAGGAACTTGAATCCAATGGCCAGAGCCCACTGGCGTTAAGAAGCCAAGTAAGCCAGACTCAAACCTCCAAATATTATGTTTCTCACCTACATGTAATCTAAATGTGGAAAGAGAGACAAAGAGACAGAGAGAGAGAGAGAGAGAGAAGATATAAAGGTAGAAAGAAGAGGGGAGAAAGAATCCTAAAAGAGGGGAAAGCAAGGAAATAGAGAGGGCAATACAGACATAAAAATATAAAATGTCAAATATTGTCTCTCATATGGAGAATTTAGTTTCGAGTGTGTGTGTTGAATGGGGGATCACAGAGGGAAAATGAGAACAAGGTATAATTCTATATAATATATGAAAAATCTCATGATGGAGCCTATTATTTTGTTTACTAACTAAAACTATTGATAAAGAACAAAAAAAATTCGGTAATTGGTTCTTAAATCAACCACAACAAATGGCTTCAAGATGGCCACGAATCTGTAATCTGAACCCAGACTAATGGCACGAAGGAAGCTGCTCACCAGGGGTGATTTTGCTATATGGCTTTTTTTAAGGCCCTCAGAGTAAGAGATTTATACCTGAAGTCTTTATTGATGAAATCACAGAGAATTTGCTTTAAAATAGTCCTGTAAAGGGACTTCACATTCCTGAAATGTAGAAGGGAAGATATAAAATAAGACAGACAGAATGGCCATTGTGATAGCTCTGGGTAGCAATATTCAGGAGGACTAAAAACATTCCCTCTACATTTTAGACATTTGAAGTTACCATCATAAAAGTTTCATTCTCTTCTAATTTGTTGAAAACACTCAGACTCTTTCTATCTGCAGATGAATCTCCACCTTCCCAGCACCATGAGATGTACAGGTCCAGTCAAGAAATAAGACCACACAGGCGTGGTGGTGCAGGCCTTTAATCCCAGCACTCAGGAGGCAGAAACAGGCATATCTCTATGGGTTTGAGCCTGGTCTACATAGTGACCTCCAGGCCAGCTGGGAGTAAAGGGAGACCTTGTTTCAAAAAGACCAAAAAATAAATAAGTAAATAAATAAATAAATCCACAACTGGTCAATATGAAGAGAATAAGAGACTATGGAGTGTTCAGTTCTCAGAGGGACACCTATATCACACCCCATTCCCCAAGGATCAAGCATCTTAGGACAGAGGCAGCAAATGTAAGTTCGGAGTGGTGGATGGCTGCTGCCAAACAGTGCTTTCTGGACATGACAGCACTGTGGTGCCCATGAGCTCATGGCCACCATGACTGAATGCACAAGACCTGCCTAATATCAAGCCTGCCAGGTTCTAGCATGGATGTGGTGGGCAGCTCACAACTGCCCTATCCTGTCTGAGAAGCTATTGGCAGTTGATGACTGCTGAGGGGAGGTAGAGCCAGTTTTCCTCAGGGATGGAGCCCCCGAAAGCTACCTACCCATGCTCCAGCAAATGGGCCTACACCTATGCAGAACAAAGTGGATTAAGTGGATTTAAAAAAAAAACAAAACACAAGAAGTAGCAAGGGAAAAGTAGGGAGGAAGGAAAGAATGAGAGGGAAAGGCATGGGGCAGGATTTGATCAGAACACAGTATATGCATTTATGAAATTCTCAAATAATAATAAACAATTAAATGCTATCACATGTGAGAAAGGAAAATCTGGGTTTTCTCCATCTGAGAAAGATAGATTCAGGAGAGAAATGACACTGAGGCCAGGTTCTTTCCGAAGCTCACTCTGCCTGGATATAAAAGCTGCAGCTTTTGGGCCAGCTTTATAGTGGCTACTTCCAGGCCTATCAGCCCCGAAGTGGAAGTAAGAGGTGGAAAGAAGAATGCATAAAACAGTGTGGAATTATTTTTTATAAAGTTGCTTTTATTATATCTTGAAATATACCTGCAATAGCCTAAATGCATTTAAAGTGAAAGCATAGGCACTGTTAGAGGGCCTCATAGAACATGCTATCAGGTACAAAGCACACTCAAACGTTAATAAACATATAAGCAGCAAAACCTACTACCCACAATAGATTCAACTATTAGTATGAAATAGAACCGCCATCTGCACTGCCAAACAGAACATTTTTTACCCTTTCAAATTACATTGTTACCCAATAAAAATGCTAGTCCTAATTAGGACTTTGAGTCCTAATTGAGTTTTTCAAGGCCTCTAAGCCAAAGTTAAGGTTTCCAACGGGAAAACAATTCCGAAAAATTTCACGTCAACTGTGTGCTTGTTTGTGACAGAGTTTCTCTCTAACCTTAGCTGAAACTGGCTGTGTAGACCAGGCTGGCCTTGGTCTCACAGCAATCCACCTGTCTCTGCCTCTGAGGAGCTGGGATTAAAGGCATGTGCCACCACATCTCGCATTGTGTCACCTTTTTTTTAAATACATGATAAACTTCAACTTTCTTATACAGTGTAGGAGGCTCAAAGTGCACTGTAGGTAAACCTTCATCTCTCCTCATGCCGGATCACAGTCCCACTGAGACGCCACTAGCCCCTCTTGTACCTTGGTCAGTGAATCACGCAAACAAATTCATGGCTACGTTTCAGGCACATCCAGAGCCTTCTGTGGTGTGTACTGAGAGCTACATCTTAAGAGCATTGTCTGCAGTTTACAAAGTTTCAAAGAACAGGACTTTCCTGATGTCCTGAGCAAAGCTCTAAATCTGTTTCCTCACTTTAAAAAAAGACAAGTCCATCACGTAGCCGAACCACTGTGGACGGTCTTCTTATGATAGTTGTCATTTCATTTCGTTTTGTTTTATTCAATACATGTCTGTTCAGTGGCTGTGTTGTTCCAAGCCCTGCATTTCTGTTGGTGTCCCAGTTGACTACTGCAGTGATCCAATGAGCTAGGAGACTGCAGCTAGCCCCAAGTTTGGCAGTAAGGACGCTCCTTAAACACCGATTCCTCTCCCATTCACTTGGACCCCACTTTCCCAGCCTCCTTGGAACTATTCAGTCTCCCTTACACCACTCTGCCTGGGTCTCAGAGTGGGAAGTATGTGATGTAAGCACAGCACCCTCAGTGAAAGGGCTCCCACCATCTAAATGGAAACTTGCCAACATGGCTCAGAAAGGGTGGCGAACTGCAGGACTGGGGACGGGGCACGAGGCAGATCTGTGACATTGAACTTGATAGATGAGGACTTTTGACGGTTTCGGATGTGCTGAGTTCTTAGGAACAACTCACATAGCCTGTGCTGCGTTTTCTCACAACCAGCAGGGTTATCCACAAAGGATCTCTCCTTCCATCTGCTTGGGGGGTTGGGTGGGATCTGAATCACCATAGAAGTTTTCCTGGTGGAGACCAGACTCCCCGCTCCACAGCCATCACCACCCCCTTTCTTCTCTGTCGTATTGTTTCTGTGTTCACTTCTGACCAAGGAACCCCATTAATTTTCTGTGATGTGCATTCCAAATGACATCACTTCGGTCCTTTGAAATTCAAAAAACCTGGATTAATGAGCCACAAACTTCAAGCAAATTGGCTGTGCAATCCATCACATCTGACCGCAGCTTTGCTGCTGCCTCGAACTCCAAAGGATGGCAAAAATTTCCCAGGCTGCTTTTGAAAAGGAACACAGACCTGAAACGGCAGCCCAAGTTGCTTCATCCTTTCCAGAGACGTTACGACTGCTGTGTGCTGGAAATTAAATGGTCCCATTCTCCACCTGGCATTTTATTGATACAAATTTAACCTGTGCAAAGGCTGTATTAAACTCCAATCTCTCCCAAAATAATATACATTTGATTCCTCATTCTACCAATCTATTGAAAATATCCCTCTTGGCAGCCTTTCAGAAAAGCTCTATGAATTGCAAACTTTTTTAGAGCTTGTTGAAGTATTAAGAACACTGCTTGCCCACATATTCAGCTGCGGCCCTTTTACCTTATCCCATTTCCCCAAACTCCTTTCTATAATGTCAGAGCTACAAAAACCAAAAGCATGGCCCGGGCATAGCCATTCACCTTTCCTTCTGCTGTGAAAATGGCGTTAACATTCATGAATGAAAAACATATATCAAACTAATTACCTCCTTTTCTTCCAAAGTAAAAGACAATCTAACACTATTCTTTTGGACATAATGCCATTTATTTCACATAAGGGGGTTTTGTGAGCTCAGAAAAAGATGGCTGTTAATATGTGTGAATCAAAATCCAGATTAGCTAATTAACTGATGTGTCTGAGAATGAAATGAAGACTCAATATGCTGGGAAATTGTAGAAAGCACAGAAGAAATGTCACACCAGGTGAGGCTAGATCATGAGGTTCAGAACTTTCTCTGTCAATGAAACAAAGGAGTCCTTTTTCCAGTAAATGTATAATGGACTAAAAATTTTGGTTAGCTGATATTATGAGGAAATGCATCTTTTCTAGGTACTCAAGTTTTCCAAAGTGCTGAAGGGAACTTCCTTAGATGGTTCAAGTCTTTTCTTTATCTGTGGCATTTCCCTACACCCGTATCTGGAGGACACTTAACATTATTTGCTCATAGAGACATCTTATGCATGTCCATTTATTTGCTGCAGTCTTAAAGGACTTGATGAATTATTGTGAGTTATTTATCCCTTTACTAAATTGGTTCAAATTGCTGTGTGGATTACATCTGAAAGTCAAGTTTGGCTTGAGCTCTCTATTTCCTGACTCTCAAATAGAACCTAGAAAGAAGTCTGAGTCTCAGAAAGGTGATGTGCTGCTGAGTGCCCCACCACCACATCATCTTTAATGATGAGAGATCTGCCTCCCCAAATCCCCAAGCCTCAGAAAGAGTCAGCGAAGACATTCATCACACAGAATTTATCCAGCCTAAGGGCTCCAATCATGTTCTCTTTTTTGCAGGAGAGGAAAATGCAGCTCATTTCTTTAGAAGTCAGTAACCTCCAGTATGTGATAGGGAGGCAGCCTTAAATGATCCCGTTTTGAGATACAGAAGAGGGAAGACAGGAAATAAGATTATTGAGTAGAGCTTACTGACTGTGGTCTTGAGGAAAATCCTTAAATAAAATCACAGAAAAGTCCCGGCTGGGGCCAGCACAATGGTTCAATGAATAAAAGCTCTTGATTGAGAAACTAATAACCAAGTTTGAATCCCGGAACCCACATGGCAGAAAGAACAGACTCCCCATGGGTTTCCTCACCACACATATCACAACACACAATTGTTCTCTCTTCTCTCTCTCTCTCTCTCTCTCTCTCTCTCTCTCTCTCTCTCTCTCTCCCCTTTCTCTTTCTCTCTCAAAAAAAATGAAAAAAAAAATTTTAGAGAAAAAAATTCCATTCTGACAAAGAGCCTGAGTAAAGTTGATATCATTCAAGGATTACTAAATAATACTTCAAGATCAATCAACCCATTAACTTAACTATCTATGTAATTTTCTATCCTTCTGGCTTGTAAAATTTCTAGGAGTACTGCTTCCAAATGTTTATACCTGTACTTAAATATATGTACATTTTCAAGAGATTTGAAGTCACTTAAAGTGATTACAAGTTTCTTCTTTTTTTTTTTACAGACAGGGTCTCATACAGCCCAGGCTGGCCTTGAATTTGTTATGTAACCAAGAGTACCCTTGAACTTCTGACCCTCCTGTCTCCAGCTCCTTAGTGTTGAGATCACGAGCATGCACTACCATGTCCAGTTTTATGAAGAGCTAGGGAGCAAACACAGGCTCATCCACGCTAGGCAAGCACTCTACCAACACCTCCAGTGCTCTGGTTGGTCCCTCACATTTTTATCTGCTGGGGGATATGCAGATGTATTTTCAAGGAGTACAGTAGTTTAGTATTTCTATGACAGCACTATTCAGTAAATTAATAAATAAAAAGTTGTGTGTGTAAGCAGAATAGATTAACAAAAATGGCAAAAATTCACAAATATCGAAGCTGGGGAAGGGTACCTAGAGCTTATTATACTGTC
Organism: Rhizomys pruinosus; assembly: GCA_009823505.1. Classification (NCBI taxonomy): domain Eukaryota; kingdom Metazoa; phylum Chordata; class Mammalia; order Rodentia; family Spalacidae; genus Rhizomys; species Rhizomys pruinosus. The sequence goes on along the minus strand of VZQC01014778.1, from coordinate 145,056 downwards.
CCCTTTACCCTTTGTAAGTCTTCCATTTTCATATATCTTCACCAAATTTGTAAGTGGATGTATTTTCAGAACATCATTCTAACTCTGCTTCCTGGGATGGAAAGCCCACTGAGATCCCAGAAAGTATAGACCCCAGCAGCTCTGAGACATCCAGCTCGTGATCAACCATTCCTAACAAAGACTTTGACACTTAAATGTGTTTCTTTTCATTTAATCAATCTTGCAAAATCTTGGTTTACCATGAGTTTCTCATTGAAAGCCAAGTCAATGTGTCATTTTGATTCTGTGTCAAATCTCAAGTATTTTTAATTAATATATAAATATGGCATCAATTATTAAGAAAGTAAATGGAAATTGATACAATGAGATAACTCATGTTTCTGTCTTGTTTGACTCATCTCCTTTTTGCTTTCAAATTACTCAAACAGCTCCAATGCTGTTTTTAGAATTCCTCATGACTTCCAAATAAACTGTCTTGGTTCTTTTAATCATTTGCATCTGGCAAAACAGCAAAGTCCCTAGAAATCAAGAGCTAGAAGTTCATGCGCCAGTCTCCACCAGCCACGAGCCACCTGAATCGGGAAAGGCTCTTCACGGCTCTGAGCCAAGGGTTCCCATGTTGGAAACAGGGCTAATTTTACCTGCCACTTTACAGGAGTTGTAAAAGCATAACCTGACCCCATATGGTCATTATATAGTGATCAAGCATGTCCCACATGAGACTGGTGGGAAATGATGTTTAAAGATTTTGAGAATTTCAAGATACCCATGTCTTGAGTTCAAGTCTACATCTTGACAGAAATCCTTGCCTGGCCCACCTACATGTTGCACACTTGGAAGTGAGGACCTGTCCATTCACACTCTACCTCGAAAACACAGTGCGCTGCGAGTGCAGTGACAGGATGGCCTCAGGGCTCCTTCATGATTCATGAGTCGCTCTGCCTCCCCAACAACTCCCCGAACAACAGTGCACTGTTTCTCACCAGTATTCCTCAACTTGTCTGCTGGTGATAAGTGGCTCACTGAAGCTCTATAACTCACAGCTAGGTTCCACCTGCCTCAATAGAACATATCACAATCTTTGGGAGTGCTTTTCTTGGGACGTGGTGGTGGTAGTGGTGGTGGTATGTGTGTGTTATACGTGCACATGTGTGTGCATATGCAGAACCCTAACAAAGACCAAGCATACGCTAACAAAGATCAAACATCTCCCTCTATTACTCTTCATCTTTTCTCTTTTTCTCTCCTAAAGCTTGCTGATTTGGATAGAATGGCTAGCTGGCAAGCTCTAAAAATCTACCTATCTCTGCACTAAATGCTACTGTTACAAGAATGTGTGACCGTGCCTGGCTTTTACATGGGTGCTGGGATTTGAACTCCTCTTACTTTCACAGGAAGCACTCTTGTCCACTGAGCCATCAACCCAGTCCCCAGGCATATTTCTTATGACACACTTAACAGACCCTGTCCAATATTCCCTTATTATATAAAACTAATATGCCTGCTGTGGGATGTCATGGGGACATAATCACAGCCTCAGCCGGTAAAGAAGTGAATTCAGTCAGTAAACACAAGCAGCCACTCCTTAACTGCTTTCCACAGACAACAGGAACCCGGTGACCCAGAAAAAGACCAGGAGGTAGGGAAACATATGAATGGAATATCTAACAGCATCATCAAATCTTAAAAGTCACACCTAGGGGCTGGAGAGGTAGCTCAGCAGTTAAAAGCATTGGCTGCTCTTGCAGAGGACCTAAGTTCAACACCCACATGGTAGTTAACAACCATCTATAACTCCAGTTCCAGGGGATCTGACACCCTCTTCTGCCCTCTGTGGGCATCATACTCCTATGGTGCTCTTACATACATGCAGGCAAAACATTCAAAGACTTAAAGTAAAAATAAATAAATCAACAAGCAACTGGAGAAAGAATATAAGAACTTCCCACTCACAATAACACCCAAAACAATAAAATACCTAGGAACAAACCTAACTAAAGACACCAAGGAGCTCTACAACAAAAAATTTAAGCCCCTGAAGAAGGAGATTGGAGAAGACATCAGAAGATGGAAAGATCTTCCATGCTCATGGATTGGAAAAATTAATATAGTAAAAATTTCCATTCTACCCAAATTAATATACAGACTCAATGCAATCCCAATTAAAATCCCATGAGTTTCTCCACAGAACTGGGGGGGGGGGAGGATCCTTAAATTTATATGGAAAAACAAAAGACCCCAAATAGCCAAAGCAACACTGAGCAAAAAGAGAAATACAGGGATGATCACTATACCAGACTTCAAACTATATTACATGGGCTATAGTCATAAACACAGGGCCTGTGGTACTGGCAAAAAAAAAAAAAAAAAAAAAAAAAAAAAAAAAAAAAAAAAAAAAACCGACCCTGTAGACCAATGGAAACAACACTGCGATCCAAAACTGCGCCAACATACATTTAGCTGCTCCTCATATTGTGACCAAGGGGGGCAAAGAAACACTCAATGGGGACAGACAGCATCTTCGCAAATGGTGCTGGCGAAAAACTGGATCACCAACTTGCAAAAAAACAATAATCTTAAATCCCTACCTTGTACCCTGTACAAAAAATCACACTCTGAACTGGATAAAAGACCCTAAACCAGAAACCCAAAACCATGTGAAGGGACCTGACTAGAATAAAACGTTCAGGGTAGACGCAACCTAAAAGACATTCGGTGTAGGAAAGATTTTCTAAAATCATACAGCAGAGCTGTTGCAAATAAATTAGGCTCACAATTGACAAACCCATCATAAAATTCACATGGAAAAACAAAAAAAAAAAAAAAAAAAAAAAAAAAAAAAAAAAAAAAAAAAACCCCACAGAACTGGGAGGAAACCTTCACCACTGATACATTCTGACAGAGCATTAACTTCCGCAAACATATAAATTACTCAAAAACACAAGAAGTAAGGAAAACACAACTGACTCACTCAAAAGATAGAGTAAAGAGCTGAACAGAGACTTCACCAGTGAGGAAGTAAAGACGACTGAGAAACATCTTAAAAATTGTCAACATCACTAATAATTAAGGAAATGCAAATTAAAACTACTTTAAAGTATCATCTCACTCCTATAAGGCTACAAATAACATCAAATGCTGGAGACATTGTGGGGAAAGGGGAACACTCATCCATTGCTGGTGGGAATGTAAACTTGTACAGCCACTATGGAAAGCAGTGTGGAGAACACTTAAAAGACTCAAAATGAGCCTATTACCTGACCTGGTGATACCACTCCTGGGAATATACCCACAAGACTCATCTTACTGCAGAGATACATGCACATCCATGTTTATTGGAGCTCTCTTTTCCAATAACAAAGACCTGGAAGCAAACCAAGTGCCCCTCAACCAACAAGTAGATAAAGAAAATGTGGTACATCTACACAATGGAGTTCTACGCAGTGGTAAAGAAAGATGACATCAGCCGGGCGTGGTGGTGCACACCTTTAATCCTAGCACTTGGGAGGCAGAGGCAGGCGGATCTTTGTGAGTTCAAGGCCAGCCTGGTCTACAGAGTGAATTCCAGGACAGCTAGGGCTACAGGGAGACCCTGTCTCGAAAAGACCTCCCCCAAAAAAAGAAAAGCATAAAGAGAGATGACATCATAAACTTTTCAGGTAAATGAATGGAACTAGAAGCCATTATGCTAAGAGAAATAACACAGTCCCAGAAAAACAAACAACAAGTGGTATCCCTCATTTGTGGATGCTAGCACCAAATCCCTAGTTGTAAGGCAAACTGAGCAATGTTAATGTTATATTTCTTTTTATCTGAAAGCAACTGGCTCTTATAATGTGAATCCTTTAATAGGTTCTAAAATTAACCTACCACTTATTTTCCGACATTGTAATTTTGGAATATGTGTAGGGTATGTATGCATATTTTAGAGTAATATAAAATTAAGGGAAACAAACGTGAATTCCTAAACATGTTTTGGAACTAACATATAGTTTAGTTTCATACATCATAATTTTGGTATAGGTGTGATGTATATACAGGCATATTTTGGAGCAATACAAATTGGAGGGAATAACAAAAGGACTGAGTCAAAGAACTGACTGAAACAGTAAACTTCTGCCCAAAATAATAAACCTCTGTGTAGGAAAACTTTTAAAAGACTGAGAAAAAAATGCAAGACATATATGGCAGAATGCATGAACCCGGGTAGGGTGGGGGCATGGAAAAGAGAATGTGTCTAAATTGGATTGAGAAATGTTATATGAAATGCACAAAACTTCAATAAAAATATTTTTTAAAAAGAAAGTAGCACTGAAAAGTCAGGTTCTTTAGAACAAAGCTCAGAGTACCCTACTGATCTTCCTTGGTACACTCAAGCCCCAATAGTGCAGTTGGTAGGCAAGTCATCTCAGAGTTTCCTGTCTAGAATTATTTCTGTGTTTCAGAATTCACATGTGCTGGCGACTCCTATCTTGAGTGGCACCCCTGCTTGTCCACCCACAGGGCCACCCCTCTGCTCTGACACTCCATCTCTGCCCATTCTCAGCCTTCCAGCATCTGCCTTCTTCCTTCTAGTGTGAGAACTTTCCTTCCACATACAGAGTTTCCATCATTCCTAAAACCAGGGCAGGTCTCTACCCCCTCTGTTCCTTCCCATTACTGTTCTAAATTGGACTTAGAAAATCCCAAAGCTTAAAGCATCTCTGTGAAGCACAACTGTCCATCTGTGTCCCTTGGTTGAGGTCTTCTCAGATCCTGAGGAAAGAGCACACCACCTCCGCTTCAAATGTTACCAACCCCACTTGTATCCTGGCCACCATCCAAATGTTTCTGTTTCTGCCATGAATTTTGGGTACACACTGAGCAGGGTTGAAAATATACTGCTATGACAGCTTGGAGCTGAGCATGAGAAGAACTTTGGATTCCACAGTATTAATATGGGTGATGGACAAGCCCTGAAAATAAAACTCATCTGATAACTTGGAATGAGATGCACATGACAGCCAATGCTTGTCTGTTTCTCTATGTGGCACACTCTGGGTCCCTTAGTGGAGAAGAATGGAAATGATCACATCAGAGTGATCTGAGTTGAAAACAGCCTTCTACACTGACAAGCCTGAGGTCCATTTTGCCCAGGTACTCAAATTCACATGACATAGAGGAGGTCCACAGCAAGATCATGACCCTTAGACAGACAGGTAAGTTTCATATCTTGTCACTGTGACAGAATTTCTCACAGAAGCAACTTGAAGGAGGTAAATTTGGCTCACAGTTTCAATCCATCATGGCAGGGAAGACATGACAGCATTCATGGCAGTGGGAGTATGTAATGGAGATATCTCACTTCTTGGTGGATCAGGGAGCAGAAAGCTGCAGGCTGGAACCAAAAGAGGATCTGACATTCAATGTCCAACTCCTGCATTCCATTTCTGATAGCTACGTCACATGTCCCAAAGGTTCCAACATCTGGGGACCAAGTGCTCGAGCATATGAACCTACTGTTGGGGGGAGCATTGCACACCTAAGAACACTGCATAACAGCAGATGACCAAAGGGAGGCTCCTGGGCTGGGAAGTCAGCTGGAGCACAGGGAAGTGCTGCAGAACCAGACACAGAGCCTCTCCGCACAGGCAGGCTCCCACCCATGAACACGCACTGTCCAGCCTAACTTGAGAATGAAAGCAAGGGTTGGCAGAGTTCCTTACAGAGGGATCTCAAGAAGCTGCTCACACAACAGAGGGGCTTAGAGAATGCTTTCTTCCTGAAGCATCTCTGAAGAAGAGATAGTCCACATCTACAAGTTCCATGCCTGTAAATTCAACCAACCACAGGTTGAAAGGACTGAAAAAATCAAAATTTACATCTGTACTGAATATACATGAACTTTTTTCTGGTTATTCTCTAAACAGTACAGTTAAAAATTTATTTTCATTGGATGTCATGGTGGCTCACACTTTTAATCCCAGCATTTCTTGGGAGGCAGAAGTTCATGGATCTCTGTGAGTTCAAGGCCAACCTAGTCTACATAGTGAGTTCAAGGCTAGCCAAGGCTACATAATGAATTTCTTGAAAATTTTCTCAGAAATTTTCTCAAAATAAAAAGAAGGAAAGAAAGAAAGAGAATTATTTGCATAGCATTTACATAGTGTTATAAGCAGTGTGGGAGATATGACTAAGTGGAAGGATGTGTGTAGGTTGTATGCAAATACTACGTGCTTTATACAAGGGACATGAGCATCTGCATATTTTAGTGTTTACAGGAATCTTAGATCCAATCCCCTGTGGCTAGCAAGGGGTGACTGTACACTCTGTGAAGATATTAGTTATAATTTCAACCACAGCAGGAATGTCAAATGAAACTCCCACACATGCATTTTTAAAGTTTTCCTCCGAAGGATGCGGAAAGAGGTTTGAATATGATCAAAATACACTGTACGATATTCTCAAAGAATTAATACTTTTTTTAAATTTTCCTCCGAAGAGAAAAAGCTCATGGGAATCATGCGACTGCTGACACAGAGCGTTCTGGACACAGTTTTCCCATCTCCTTAATCATAGCAACTGCAGCGGCCCTAGCTGTATCTCTTTCCCCACTGCTTCCCCTTCTCCTGGGCCTCCCGCTCCTCTCTGCGCTTCCTGGCAGCATCACTCTACACACCAACGGCGTCCTTGCTCCAAATAGTGACTTTTTATAAGGCCGTTCACCAAATCCTCAAGTTCCTCTTGGTGAAGGTCAACACGCAGTAAACACCTCTATGGGTGAGAAAACAGGATGAGTTCAAGGGTCTGGGTAAAAGCTTGACCTCCAGCAATGATCTCTTCATGGCAATGGTGGGAATCTCAGACTATGGTGAAAGATGAACATGGATCAGAATGAGAAATACCAGCTGCACAAAGACAACTACCCACTCTTGTATTTCTTTCTAGATCCGGACTTTAGGAATCCAGTCCCACACAAGAAATAATTAAGGTTGGAGCCATCAAGTGCTACCTGAATGGGCAAGGGATGTGCCTGAGCCTGGCCTGTGATGTCCTGCAGGGAAGTTCATTGGGCCAAAGTGGAGATTCATCAGGCCCTCCTGAAACAGGGGCAGGAAAAGGAATATGAGGAGACTGAGATGTGGACAGAGCAATTCCTGAATTTCATGGGGTTCATCTTGGGCCAAAGTGAGGACTTCCTAGCATCAGAGACGACCCAGAGCACAAGCTGACTGAGAACAAGATAAAGAGCTCCAGGAGACGCATGTCGGCTGCCTGCTAGAGAAGGGGAACTGAGAAGAAGCAGCTGGGAAAAGGCACTGGGGTTTTCCAGGGTTTGCTAGGGGCAGGAAGGGGAGAGGTCCTGGCTGGCTTTGAGGCCTTGGAGGGATACAAGGGCACAAGGGCGTGATAGGCATAACTACTAAACCAGACATCTGAGCCCTCAGTACCCACCACCCCCCCCCGACGTTCATGCTGCTGTGACCAGGTATAGACCATCTCTAGAGCCAGTGGGGGAGTTTGAGTGATCACTCTGACCTCTAGTGAAGTATCCCCTTGAAAAGAATTGGTCCTGTAAAAGGACCTGATACTACCCAGGTTCTTACCATGTGCAATGCTGGTCCAATACAAGTTTCAGGGCTGGAGGGATGGCTCAGCAGGTAAAATTATCTACATAAACATCAGGACACTTGAGTTTGATTCCCACAGTGGAAGGAAGGAACCAGTGTCCAAGAGTGGTCTTCTGACCACACAGGCGCCATGGAACCTGGACGTGTAGACTTACACACACACACACACACACACACACACACACACCTTCCTAATCAAAATCACAAACTTTAGTCAACTCATATTAGTGTATCTAAATGGAATATTTAAGGAAGGTGTGGATTTTAGTCCTTGTTTTCTCCCTCTGTCTCTGTCAGCAAATTTCAGTTGACAAGTTTCTCCTTAGAATGTTAACGAGTTAGCTAAAACCACTGGCCTTGTGTCCAGATGAAACTCCCTCAATTCTGTTTGTCTTTAGATAGAGACTTCTGTAATGATTTTTTTACATGTTTTCTTTTGAAATTTATAATAATTTGCCTAATTTTGAGACTGTATGTAATTTTCCTTCTTACTGTAACTCACTGAGCCTAAGATATAAAGGAGAAATGCTTCCAGACGTTGAGACTTAAGGCCTCAAGACCAGGCCGCAGCTTAAATAAACCTTCTTCTATATCTCCTGGAGGCATCTCTTGTGTCCCAAAACAATATAATCTACCTCATCCTAGACTGCCCCATGCATTTCACCTTGAGCACGGATTGCACAATGGGCGGTGTTTATATGTGTTCCATGCTGATCATTCAGCCTTCCCTACAGCATCAGAATTAATACAGTGATAAGGTAAAAACACCGAAAGAAATAACAAATTCTGGTATTTTATAGAACAGTAGGGTGGAGGCATAGTTCATAATTACCTATTATATATTTGATACTAACAAGAAGAAAGGAGTTTGACCAGCGAAATGCCTCAGTGGGCCAAGGCACTTGGGGCTCAAGCTTAATGATTTGAATTTGATCCCCCAATCCCACAGTGAAAGAAGAGGCACAGGAAATAAGGAAGGGAGGAGGAAGAAGAAGAGTAAAAGAGGAGAGGGATGGGGGAGGAGGGGAGGAGGGGAGGAGGAGAAGAAAGAAGATGACATATAACACCATTCTTGTGCTTGTCTGAGCACATTCTCCCGGCCATTACACAAGGAGAAATTTTCCAAAATAATCATTATTGTCATTTCTCTCAAATGTTGAATGAACACTGCAAATTTCTACCTTCCATAATCTTTAAAGGGGAAGTCATGTGTGCTCTCTCCCCAAATTACATAATTTGTAGTTTGAAATCAGTCTTGCTCCTCCCCCCGCCTCATTGATTTTTATGTCTAAGCAGATTTTTCAGGCACTCTAACTTGATTCTAATTCATAGCCTAAGGGCATGGAGTAGATGATTTAAGTGGACATGAGACCCCATCAGAGGCCAAAAGGGGACAAGGATCACACGCCCTACTGGAAAGCTTTTCATTGTGCTCTGCCCAATCGACAATGGCTTATGTCCATTCAAAACAAGATAAACATAAAGCTATATCTGTGGTTAAGACTGATTGAGATGTTTTGTATGAAATATACAAAATTCAATAAAAAAGAATAAAGCTATCTCTTAATAAGAGACTGTGAAGTGCTCGAGGTTAAACGTGAAACCTATATTGTACCCACTCCTCCCAGGGCTCAAGGATCATTGAGGATGGAAGGGGGCAAGATGGTAAGAGCCAGAGGTGGTAATGAACACAAGAAAACTGTGTTGTCTGGATACCACAGGGTAGTTGCGCCTATGAAACCATAGCACTTAGGACAAAATGTGCAAAAACTATGAAACCCAGGCCAGACAGGAGCCCAGCATGGATGGGGAGGTAGACAGGAGCCCCAGCCCTTGGCAATTGATAGCTGCTAGAAGAGTCAATTTTCCTTGCTGATGTAATGCCTGGTAGTTGACCAGACTCCAAAGGGTAGACCCACATCCAAGAGCACTTAAGAAACAGATTAGTCTTGATAGGCCTCTAAAAAGAAGGCAAACAATAACAGGACATGACCTTGCTGTGGGGGAGTAGTAAGGTGGGGGGAGGGGGAGGGGGAGGGAGTCTGAATATGATCAAAACACACTCTACGAAATTCTTGAATCAATAAAAATTTTCAAGGAGTTTTATATTGCAAAGTGCTGTCCAAATCAAAACAACTAAAGGTATTGGCCTCAATGCTGGACAAAAGCAAATGAATTCAAATAGAAGGGCTTGTTACTAAACCTTAGAAACGAAATCATCCTTGTGGTTTTATGGATTCATAAAGTGAAGCAGAGAGAAAAGGCGCTTTCTCATTCTCCCTGGCAGAATAGTTGTTTCAGTCAAAGATTATGGAATATCTTCCCAACCAAGCCTGCTTGGTGAATCTAGAGACAACACACTTTACCCTTAACTCACTTGATGCTTGCTTAGCACTATGTTCCCAACCCTGGTAAATGCTGGGAAGTTACTTGTGATGGAGAAAATTCCTGAGCTAATGAGATAAACACATAAAACTTTGTGAGGACCATGGCTTTGAGCTCAGCAGACACACCAAATATCCCTGCTAGAAGTCCAATATGGCAGCCTCCTCGGAGGGCTGCGACAAGGACCCAAGCACTGAGCTGACACTGTTAGCAGAAGTGACTGCTGGGATGCTTGAAGCAGTGAAGTTCTGTCTGTCTGTCAGACTTGTTTCAGGTTGAATAAGCAGCAACCAAGTAAGAACTAGAATGTAATGAAGAAAACATCACAGAATTCAGTGATGACAGACAGACAGACCCTAGAGAAACCAGGTTTCCGCCTATAGAAATTATGTCAAAGCAAGCCCTGAAAAATGAAGGAGAGGAGGAGAAGAGGACCAGAGGACGAGGCATTCCTGGTAAAGAACCTGCAGAAGCAATGAGAGGCGAGAAGCATTTAGGAGACTGAGAGCTGGGGGAGCAGCTAAAACAGGAGCAAGACAGAGGGAACTGTGGGAGCCTGGGAGCCGGGGCTAGAGGGCCTAACTATGGAGAGACAGAGCCTGACCTGCCCCCCCAGGGGGGAGGGGGAGGCGTGTGAGTGGGAGGGTGACAGACACTTCTAGTTTTTTCAGTGATAGTGAAGTATCTGTCATCCTCTTGAGCCTAATTCTGCTGCTTTGGAGCTTTGAAAAAGAACAAAAACGAAATAAATACAAACTCCCTTCTCCATTCCTCTGGTTGGTCTCTCTCCAAGCAGGGCAGATGGAAGGAGGTGGGCATGGTAATGCTTGGCCTTTTATACTGCATGGGCACCAAGCTGCCCCACAGGGCTTCTCAGGTGGGTCTCAGATCAGCTGACAGGCATCAACGCGTGCCTAATGACCAGAGAAAATGTCCACCTTCCGAGGGAAAGGAGAGCGTTCCAGAGAAGCTGGCTGAGAAGCTGGCCTTCTGGAGTCCTCTTGCAAAGCAGACTTGTAGGTGGAGAGAGGGAGTGGAGCACACTGCCTTGCCCCTGGCAGACTGGCCCTTCCCAAGAGGGAGCTGGCACCAGACAGGCTTCTGGGGGCTGAGCAGACTTCGTGTGCCAACCACAGCAATTCTGTGGCACTGAATTGGACCCAGCCTATTGGCACCATGGCTGTGCAAGTCAGACAGGAGATTACAAAGAAAAGAAATAAAGTACAAGAAATGAAAGAAGCCCAGGCCCCCTGCAGGAAGGACTACGGCAAGCACTGCGAGGACAGAGCTGAAGCCAGCAGTAGGTGGGGCTCCAGCGCAGGCCGCATGGCCAAGTCCAGACTCTGGCATCCCTGAAGCCACAGGCCAGGTGGAGTTGATCCACTTACGTGTCTGTCTTTCTTCTTCAATTTGGGACTCCCTGAGGATAAGGACCACTGGGCTTATTTCTGGGCTATGTTATATAGCAGGCTAGAAGGCGGGCAGACTGGCTGACTCAGAGGGAATGGGAGAAAGCTGGAAGGCAGAGTTGCAACTGTGCAGATGAGTTACTTGCCCTTTAGCAATGGGTAACTTGAATGAATTATTCTAGATAAATTATTCTACGGGAAACCTAATTGTGCTTGCATGCACATGTATATGTGATGTGTGTATGTGTATCTGTGCATATGTATGTAGTACATGTGCGTGTACATTCACAATTTCCTTCTATTCCTTCATGCAAGATCGTGATCATTATCAGTCAGTACCAGATCCAGGACTGTAACCCTATACTCGGCCAGCAGCCATGGAAGTATCCAGAGCTTGAGGCCAGCCAGTCTGGGCTATCTAGTAAGACCCTATCTCAAAAGACACACACACACACACACACACACACACACACACACATCACACATCACACATTTCCCTAACACCCTACTGCATCAACTCCTTTGTACTCTGGCAGCTGTCACCAGGTTCCTATTGTGAAAAATCAACTTCCCTAATTTCCCTGGTAGAGCTGTAAATAAGCATGGCATCCTCTCCCCTCACTGTGATACTAGAAAGGTCATCAGGGCCAGACAGACTTCATTTTCAGCAGAGTGATGCAAGCAGGAAAAGAAATTGTCACAGCTGTATTATTTTCACACAGAATAATGCTCACTCATAAAAAGCTAAGTCCATGTCATCTTTGAGTTAAAAACAAAATTGGGGAGCTCAGAGATTAAGAGCACTGGCTGCTCTTGCTGAAGACCTGGGTTCAGTTCCCAGCACCCACTTGACAGCTAACAATTGTCTGTAACTCCAGTTCCAGGAGGATCCAACACCCTCTTCTGACCTCCATGAGCATTGCACAACGCGAATGCCCCTACCTAAAGGTAAGTAACACACTCATATACATAAAATAATAATAATAAATAAATAAAATATTTTTTATAAAAACAGAATGCTGACTGCTCTTGCAGAGGACCCGGGTTCGATCCCCAGCACCCACATGGCAGCTGAGAACCGTCTGTAACTCCAATTCCAGGAGAACTCCAGTTCCAGGGGAATCCGACACCCTCTTCTGACCTCCGCGGCATTGCTCGACACGGGTGCACAAACCTACATGCAGACAGTACATTCATACACATAAAATAAATAAATAAAATATTTAAAAAAAAAAAAAACAGAACTGGTAAAGGTACTGCAGACAGCCAAAACACAGAAGGAGAGGGAATGGAGAGATGATTCTGTGATTAAGAGTACTGGCTGCCCTTGCATAGGACTCAGGTTTGATTCCCAACACCCACATAGCAACTAACAACCATCCAGGCAGCTAACTCCAGTTCCAGGAAACCCAACGCCCTCTTTTGACCTCTGCAGCCATTGCACAACATGGGCGCACCTACCTAAATGGAAGCAATAGACTCATACACATAATTTTTTAATGAAAAAGAAACAAATAAACATGGAAGGAGAGAGCACAGGGGTATAGGAATGAATGTGATAACCAATTTGTTGTCATGGAGGGACCTGGGAGCTGAAAAGCATAGCCACCCCTTCAGCCTTAAAGCTTGTGATACAAGGGCTAGAATTGTAGTTATATTAAACAGCTTAATACAACTCTCCACATAGATACTCTTGTGGCCATTTTAGAATCTAACTCTCAAATAAAGCTCAGGGGAGGACAGAGTCACAGTCCTCTAGCTGTATTCTGAAACAAGTGAAGCATATGGTAGAAATAACTCTGCAGTTGTCAGGGTCATTTGGCCAATCCATGTGCTAGGTTTGTTCTATGGATTATCAGTTAAATGAAATTAAAATAAAATAAGCTGAAACAGTTGCTGATGGGTGCTCAGGGAGCAAAAGCCAATATTATGACAGTCATTAGAAAGGTTAAGTTCCAACTCCTTCTACAGTGCTCCATTTAGTGGAGCTAGACACAAATGATTAAAATAATGCATTACTTTTTTCCCTTACAAGAAATCACTTTAATTCTATACCATCCATACTTGCCCCTTAGGGCAAGTATTTGTTCAACTCAGCCTGTAAGAAAATGTGTCCCAAAGTCTTGGAGCATGAAGGCAACAACAGTCAGAGCAGCTTGCCATACTTGGCAAGTTTTAAGAAATTACTTAATACTAAATAGCTGGAAAATGGAGACATAACTGACTCAACAGCTCCTGTGGGCCCTGTAAATTGGTGGGGTGTTTAAGAGCAAGATAGAGCAGTACAGGGTGAAAGTACTATGCGTTTTCTTGCTCTGAAAATGATTGTCATGGGATAATAAACATATTGGGTGCTCATTAAATAGTTCTTGATTGAAGGAAGACTGCTCTAGAAACTTACTTGTCCTGTTCCCTGAAGAGCACAGTACATCCTAGAAATGATGGGCACATTCATCTACAGCCTGGCATTTTGTTTCTATAGTTGTCACTTGGCACTGCTGGAAGCCAGGTGGGGTTTGGTTGGAAGCAGTAGAAACAGAATCCAGCAAAGCTCACAGAGGGGGGTCAGAGGAAGGAAGCTGCTATACACTTGAAATTTCAGCACTTGGGAAGCAGAGGCAGGAATACTGACATAAGTTTAAGATCAGCCTGGACCACATAGTGAATTCTAGGCCAGATTGGATTATATAATGAGACCCCCATCTCAAAAAACAAAGAACGAAAACAAACAGAAAACAAAAACCTGTATAATATATACATATATATATGTATATATATATAATATAATATATTATAATAGAATTCCTGGACCTGTAGGAGGGAAGAATATGAGGAAGAATTAATTGTATTCTTTTTCTGTTAAAAGATGCTCTGGGGGGCTGGAGAGATGGCCTAGCAGTTAAGAGTGCTGACTGCTCTTGCAGAGGACCCGGGTTCGATCCCCAGCACCCACATGGCAGCTGAGAACCGTCTTTAACTCCAGTTCCAAGGGAATTCAACACCTTCTTCTGACCTCCTCGGCATTGCATGACATGGGTGCACCAACCTACATGCAGACAGTTCATTCATACACATAAAAAATAAGTAAAATTTAAAAAATTTTTAAAGATGCTCCAGGAAGGCTAAGGAGTGAGTTAGCAAATACAGGATTCCAGGTCCAAACCAATGGCCCCCTGTAAGTGCGGATGGGTGGATGGGTTCTATTGAGCCAGAATACATGCCTTAACACTTAAGCCTGGGTTTGCATTGCGCTTCTCTCGGCCCAGCTCCCACATGCTGCGTGATGATACATCCCTTGACATCAGCAGCTCACAGAAGTATCCTGTTGGAGGGCTAGCCCATAGCTTATACCTATGCCAGGCTACTACTTTAACCTGCTGTTTTCCTTAGAAACAAAGAATTATATGGAAGTCAGATGGCTGGTACATTCAGCACTCACCCCAAGTAGATGGTGTTGGGTACCTGTAGTTAATTTCCTACTAGTCATTTAGTGCTTGCTGTGGTTTAGTTTAAATATTCCCTAGATGTCTGTATGCTAAAGTCTTGGTGCCTGGGATTGTGTTTTGGGGGGTGTTGCAGACCTTTAGTAGGCAAGCCTAGAAGGGGGTGCTTAGCTCCTTGGGATCATATCCATGAAGAGGACCGTGGGACCTCAGTCTCTTCCTCTCTGTTCCTGGGCTTATGTGGTGAGTGGTTTGTTCTACCATGTGTTCCAACTGTGATGTGGTGCTTTACAAGAGCTACAAGGAAATGATACCACTTGACCTTGACTGGATCCCTCAGAATAACCCGTTTTCTCTTTATAAAGTAAGTATCTCAGATTCTCTGTTACAGTCATAGAAAGCTGACTAACCCAATGCCTAATCTATTTAAATTTTAAAAAATAACACATGAGGAAGCAACTCAGAGTAGTTAAGTGACATGGTGATATATCTAACACTTCCAGCCTTGGAAAAGAAGCAGGGAGGTAAATCTATCCTTCTCCAATAACCCTCTAATCACTTCAAAGGTGGGGCCATCCAACTTCCTCTTCTTATGAATGAGAATACCACACCACATATCAGGAAAAAGACTACAATCCAGGACTCTGGAAACCTCACCCCATCCCTCTTTCTACTATTCCATCCAAAACTCACCCTTGTTCCCTCATGATTCAAAGTGGATTGACTGCCTCCTTTATATATGAATCCTCCAAATAATCAGCCTCTTATAACTCACAAAATAACACTGATTCCCTTTTCTATCCTGTATTGGCCCTATCTTTTCAGTTCCTCCTCATTTTGAACCATGCCCGAGTTCCTCCTGCCCTTTTTCCAGAGCAGCTGCAGGCCCAGGTTATCACAGGCTCATTTTTGCTGTATGGAGTCATTTGGGAGTGGCCAGGCACAGCAGGGAAGCCAGAAGAGAAGCTGACCAGGGCTGGTTTCAAGGGCAAGGGAACAGCTGGCATTCAAGTAGCCTCCACCAGCATGAAGCAGGCAGAGCAGGCCCTGGGGCACAAGAGAGTGGAATGTCCAACAGCGAGAAAGAGCCTGACCCTGATGAGGAGGCTTAACTGTCCCCACAGCAGCACTGTGGGGATGAACAGGTGTTCCCGCAGCTGATTGGGCAGCTCGGCTTCTACCGAGGATGTGGGTGAGTTGCACTGAACAGGGAATTGAAGACACAGAGATAGGAGGCCTTTACAAAGCCTTGAGAACAGCAGCTGGGATGGAAGTGCACAGTCCTAAGGAGTAGAAATGCTTCACCTCAGTCAGTCAGAGATTCAAAGCAGCAGGATGAAGGGCCACACTACCCAGCGGTGAGGGGATGCTTGTAAGAATAGCACCTCCTAGGAGCTGGCCAAAAGGCCGATTCTCGGGCCCATCTCACTCCTACTGACTCAGAACCTGCATCTTAAGAGTATTCCTAGACACATCAAAGCTTGCAAAGCACTGGTCTAGAACAGTGGCTCTCAGATTGTGGCTCTGAAGCAGCAGCAGCAGCAGCAGCAGCATCTGGGAACTGGTTAAGATGCAAATTTTCAGGCTCCAGTCCCAGACCTCTGAGAATGGAGCTCAGCAGGTAGTTTTAACAAGCCACCCAGGCAACTTCAGTCCATGTTCAAGTTGGAGAAGCACTGAGTTGGGATACAGCTTATGCACTTTAGAGAGAGGTTGTTTGGAAGAATCTTAAGAAAACCATCATGATCACAGCTGGAAGGCAGTATTTTACACTGGCTTTAGCCTGATGCTGCTATGTCCTGACGCCTACTCACCAAGATGAGGCCGTTCTGGTCCAAGGATTCCCAAATCAGACCTGAACTGGTGAGAGATCCTGGCCTTAGTAATGGCCATTCCTCATTAGAGCACTGTACAAGTAAGTCAGAGCCCAGAAGCAACAGAAACCAGGATATGTAAGTCAGCCAGATACAACCAATAAGAACATAACATCACTGCTTGACTGTGAAAACCCAGGATTATTTCCAAAGATTTCTGCACATTCCTGAAGTTTATAATCTCAGGACACCTCCCAGATTTAAGTCCCTGGAGATAACATTTAACTACCAACCCTGGCTCAACCTGGACATGGGCCCCTGAACATGTGTGATTTCTGGGTTGGCTGTTTGTATTGTGTTGTAGGAATGTGGGAAATAGATTACCCTGAAGGTACTGAGGAAAGAAAATGCAAATTCCTACTAACCCTTTTTGCAGATGACATGATAGTTTACCTAAGGGACACCAAAAACTCCATGAGAAATTTTCTAAAAACCATCAACAGCTTCAGTAAAGTGTCGGGATACAAAATTAACTTAGAAAAATTGGTAGCCTTTCTTTATGCCAATAACAAGCAATTGGAGAAAGAATACAAGGAGACTTTCACACTCACAATAGCCTCCAAAAAAATAAATTATCTAGGAACAAATATGACCAAACACACCAAAAATCTCTACAAAGAAAATTTTAAGTCCCTCAAGAAGGAGACTGAGGAAGATACTAGAAGATGGAAAAAACTCCCATGCTTATGGATTGGAAGAATCAATATAACAAAAATGACCATCCTGCCCAAAGTAATATACAGATTCAATCAATCACAATTAGATCCCCACGAGCTTCTTCACAGACCTAGAAAAAAAATATCCCAAAGTTCATATGGAGAAACAAAAGACCCCAGATAGCTAAAGCAACCCTGAGCAAAAAGAGCAATACAGGGGGGATTGCCATACCAGACTTCAAATTATATTACAGGGCTATAGTCATAAAAACAGCCTGGTATTGGCACAAAAACAGGCCTGTAGATCAATGGAACAAAATTGAGGATCCAAACCCGAGCACATCTAATTTCAGCCACCTCATATTCAACAAAGGGGACAAGAAGACTCAATGGAGGAAAGCAGCACCTTCAGCAAATAGTATTGGCATAACTGGATCACCACTTGTAGAAGAATAAAACTAGACCCCTACCTCTCACCCTGTACAAAAATCAACTCCAAATGGATCAAAGACCTCAAAGTAAAACCCGAAACTCTAAAAATGATAGAAGAAAATGTTGGTAGTAACCTACAAGACATAAGGAAAAGGCTTTCTAAATCAGACAGCAGCTGGGCAAAGAATAAGGTCAACAATTGACAAATGGGACCTTATTAAACTCAAGAGCTTTTATACAGCAAAAGAAATAATCAAATAAGTGAAAAGAAAACCCATAGAGTGGGAGGAAACCTTCACCAGTGATACATCTGATAGAGCATTAACATCCAAAGTGTATAAACTACTCAAAAAACAAAGGAGGAAGAAAACAAATGACCTACTCAAAAGGTGGAGTAAAGAGCTGAACAGAGACTTCACAAATGAAGATGTAAAGATGGCTGAGAACCATCTTAAAAAGTGTTCAACATTGCTAATAATTAATGAAATGCAAATTAAAACCACCTTAAGATTTCATCTTACTCCAGTAAGACTAGCTATGATCCAGAAAACAAAGGAAACCAAATCCTGGAGAGGTTGTGGGGAAACAGGAACACTCATCCACTGCTGGTGGGAATGCAAACTCATACAACCCCTCTGGAAAGCAGTGTAGAGAACTCTCAAGAAACTGAAAATGAACCTACCACCTGACCCAGTCATATCACTCCTGGGTATATATTCACAAGACTCATCCTATCATAGAGATACATGCATATCTATGTTTATTGCAGCTCTTCACAATAGCAAAGAGCTGGAAGCAACCCAAGTGTCCCTCAACTGACGAGTGGATAGAGAAAATGTGGTACGTCTACACAGTGGAATTCTATACAACAGTAAAGAAAGATGACGTCATGAACTTTGCAGGTAAATGGTTGGAGCTAGAAGATATCATGCCCAGAAAAACAAACTAGTGCCAATTACCTAATTGTATGGCAAACTGAGCAACATCAATGTGATCTGAAAACAACTGTGCTCTTATATTGTAGAATCCCTTAAAAAAATAAACAAATAAAGAAAAATAATAATAATTATAATTATAAAAAAAGAAAGATGACATCATGAACTTTGCAGGTAAATGGATGGAACTAGAAGCTGTTATGCTAAGTGAAGTAACACAGTCCCAGAAAAACAAACAATAAATGGTATCCCTCATTTGTGGATGCTAGCACCAAATCTCTAAGACAAAAGGCAAGCTGAGCAAAGTTGATGTTATATCTCTTTTTATCTGAAGGCAACTATGCTGTTATAATGTGAATCCCTTAAAGGGCTCTAGAATTAACTGACCACTTATTTTCAGACTTTGTAATTGTGGTATATGTGTAGAGGGTATGTATTCACATATTAGAGTAATATAAGATTAAAGAGAAAAATGTGAACTAAACATAACAAAAAATAAAAATAAAAATCAATCAATCAAAACAAGTTTCAAAAAGTAAAAAATTGAAATTAATGAACATCCTACAAAGTAACAGTCTAGTATTCTTCAAAAATATCTGCCCATGAAGGACAAAAAAGTGACAAATCCTCCTAGATTGTGAGACAAAGAAACCTAGGAGCTAGAGAGATGCCTCAGTGGTTAAGAGGACTGGATGCTCTTGCAGAGGACCTGGGTTAGATTCCCAGCACCCATGTGGCAGCTAACAACTATCAATAACTCCAGTCTGGGGGGAATCTGATGTCTTCTTCGGGTCTCTGTGGGTGTTGCACAACACAGGTGAATTTACATATATACATGCAATATACTCACACACATAAAATAAAAATAATAAAAATGAAATTTTTAAAAATGTAAAATTCCTTCACACCACAGACATGCCAATCATTTCCAACTGTGGGGCATCACCCCCATTCCTAAAAGCCCTGGAACCCACACTGATGCTGGACTCTCCCTCCTCTCCTACTTTGTCTCTGCATCTCCCTCCCATTCATAACATAGAGAAATTTGTGTCTTGACTCACTAAGGCCCTCAACACCTCACTTTCTTTATCACGCAGAATATCTTCTTTCTTACGAAGACATTTCTTTCTCCACTAAAACAGCCGTTGGGTGGATTCTCTGCACACAGAACGCACAGCCTCTATCAATCCTCCCTCCTTGTCCCACTTTCTTAATCTGACACTGAGATATCTCATTTAACTTATAAGAACTCCTTTTCCTTTGTCTGAGACCAGGCTTCTTTCATGGGACTTCTATAATACTGTATACAAAGCTAACATTCTCCACATCACAGCCCAGTATTATATACATCTTAGCTGTGGATTTCCAGGGCAGCTGGTAACTTTTATACAAGTGCTAAAATCACAAGATCTCCTTTATGTAAATAGCAGGATTCCCTTCTAACACCTGGGAGCTTAGGAATTCCAGAAGAGTATTCTGTAATGCAATTCCCTCCTTTCTATTCCCAGCATGTTTCCTCAACTTTTAGCCTCTTAAATGATTTCCCCACTTCAATCCCTTGCTACATCTCACCTCTCACTTACCACATCCTTCTTTTCTCTAAGGATAGACTCAGGCCCATTCTCACAGGCCTCCGGTGGCCCCCAGCTGTTTGGACAGCAGAGTGAGCCTTCCCCCAGCACAAGCCTTACACTGAAGATGAAAGACATAGAAGCTGCGTGGCGCAAGAAACAGGAACAGAAGGAAGAAGAGGAGTGTGTGGATTCCCCCACCGAGATGATGGGACATGGGGTGCTAGCCTCGGTGGTCACCCAGGTGGAAGGACTAGAAACCCTAGAAGCCATTTTGTCATTCACAAACAGTTGTCATAGGAATCAAATATCTGAGCACTTTTATTTGGAAAAAAGCTGAAACAAGAAACAGATAGGGACAGGTTTCAAAAATGAATTATGTGGAAAAATAAACCTGGCTGAAGGTTAGTTTGCAAAAGCAAATAAGTATGTGCTTTCTCGTGAGATGATGCCATGCTCTCTTGCTATGCTTCCCCGAGAGAAAGGGTTGGATGAACGGCCAGCCTTGGGGCTTCACCTCCAGAACTGACTCCACACTGTTCACTTCTTTGCCTGAGCAGGGTATGAGTATTTAATTCACCCACCGTGTCTATGTGCTCTTTGGTTCGGTTGTCCGTATGCCTGAACTTCAGGACCCAGGCTGCCTGGATGAGCAGCATTCCAAGTTAAGAGCCTGGTTGTTTAAGTTGCTGTGTGTGGCCCTGCTAAAGCTACTGAGCTGTGTAATATCATTTTGATTTAGCTGATGAAGGCTGGGAAGCCCTGCAGGAACACTTTTGGGGTCTGGAAAAATGCTAGTTTAGGGCATCCTTTGACCCCTTACCATAAGAATAATGATTTTTCTTCCATTCAAAGGCTGAACCAAACTCCATAGCAAATCTGGGGATTTGGATGCTGAAACACTTAAATAAATAGAGGTGAAGCCAAGACAATGTGCCACATGGAAGATGCAGCCACACTGTGTTGGTTCAAGGATTTAGGGAAGAAATACCTTGTCAGGTCAGGGTGGCCAGGAGGGAAGGCATTTGGAAATCAGCAAATGTAGGCCAGGGGCGGGGGCATTTGGAAAGGCTTAGATTTGATCCCCTATTCTGTTATTTACCAGGTGGCTGGTCAGCTCAGTATGTGTGACCTAAGTCTTAGCTTGCTCATCTGTAAAATGGGCAACGAAGTACCATCCCCAAGCCTAAAAAGTTTTTTGGAAAGAATAAAATGGGATCATAGTGATGACTGTCAAGCACCTGGGCCATGTTCAAAAAGTGATTTTTTTCATCTCTCCCTCTTCTTTTCTAATTTCCTTCCCTCAATTCAGTTAACTGGCTCCTAAGACACAGTATATCAGAAAACAAATAAACTCACATTTACCTTTCCTTTGGAAGAAGTTATCAGTGAACTCTGGCAAGGAACTGAGAGCCCATGGGTGATTGTATCAGACCTAAGGAGAATGAGGGGAGGTCAGTAGGAAACTCGCTTCACCCTCACTCTCTGGGGGACTCTTACAAAGGTTCTGAGGAATGTGTATGTAAACATGACTGATGCTTCAATACCTCTGCTTGGCCATCTACATTTCAGAAGTTGCTTGGAAATTTTACCCAAACCGCATTTCACCCCTCTCCCCTAAAACAAGCATCTCACTCACCTCTGAAAGATGTCACCACCACTGATGCCAGTGAACAAGATGGTATGACTGAGTGGCTGCAGAAATACCACAGGGGACCAAATTCACAGGAATTCAGAAGTGGGGGGAGGGAAGGAACGATGGGACACACTGGTTTGCCCGGGAGCTATATCATCACAATATCAGAGGTGACTTAAAATTTTGGCAATGGCTGAAGTGGTGTGCACTAGAAGTTCCCAGACAAATGTGCCCTCCCCCACACACCTCTCAACCTATCTCTATCCACCAACACCAAGATGCTTCTGTCTGAGCTTTGAGCTCTAAACACTGTTGTGTGAACTATTTGTCTCAATCACTTTTCTGTGGGATCCCACACTGAGCGGAGCCTTCTGTGATTCTATGTAGGCAGAGAAACAACTGTGCTGACAAGAGAAACTCAATGTGTGCGTCTAGCAGAGCATACTCCTGTGGGCCACTGCTCAGACCTCCCTGCTGGCTTAGAGAACATGGCTTCCTGAATCCCCAGATCTTCCTGCAGCTTCTCTGAAATCTCCTCGGATCCCAAATCACTCTTCATTGTAAGCACATCCTGAGGGTACCAGGCGATTCCCCACCCTCCTTGTTCATACCTCACCATCTGTCCACAAACAGACTGAGTCAAACACAGTCTGACCATTTATATGACCATCCCGGGTCAGTTGGCAGCTATTCTACAGGGACATAGTTCTTAATGCTGGAGCAGTCAGTTGTTGAAATTCACCCACAGCAGGCTTGAGGCTGCTCCAGCAGGGTGTGCTTGTTACTTTGTGTCTACTTGACACAAACTAGAGTCATCTGGGCAGAGAGCCTCAGTTCAGGGATTTCCTACATCAGACTGGCCTATAAGCCTGTCTGTGGGGCATTTTCTCGATTGTTAATTGATATATAGGGCCTAGTGCACTGTGGGTGGCCGCAGCCCTGGGAAAGTGGGCTTGGGCTATAAAAGAAAGGTTGCTGAGCAAGCCAGGGAGCTGCACTCCTCCACTGTTTCTGCTTCAGTTCTCCCCTCCAGGTTCCTGCCTTGAGTTTCTGCCCTGACTTCACTTGATGGTGGACTGTAATTTGTAATCCAAATAAACCCTTTCCTCCCCAAGTTGATTTTATCACAGGATCTTTAAGAATTAGAGGGTTGTGCTAGAGAGATGGCTCAGAGTTAAGAGCACTGGTTGCTTTTACAAAGGACTCAGTTCCATTCCCAGCACCCACATGGCGGCTAAGAACCATCTTTAAGCTGGGAGTGGTGGCATATGCCTTTAATCCCAGCACTTGGGAGGCAGAAGCAGAAGAATCTCTGTGAGTTCAAGGCCAGCCTTGTCTACAAACTGAGTTCCAGGCCAGCTGGAGCTATAGGGAGACTCTGTCTCAAAAAAAAGAATTAGAGGGTTGTTTTGACTAATGGAGGTGGATGAGGTGCCATCCTTTGGGGACTGGGGGGCTGTAAAAGGAAGAGAGTATAACCAAGAATCTAACACAGTCCAGTGTGAAACACTGAATAATACCAGGATATGGGCATGGACAGAACCAGAGTATCTACAATAAAATGCCTTAGATGAACCAGAGTTTAATATTGGGGAAAGAGACCCTCGATTGAATAGTTTTAGCTTTCAGTTGGCTGTGTAGCTTTTCTTTGATTAGCTTTTATACAACATGTATTTGTTGAACACCCAGAGGCACCACAGAAAGCATGGCATGGTGGAAATACAGTGGACTTTGAAGTCTGGATCTGATCCCCTGAACCTTGATTTTTCTCAATGAAATGAGGGGTAAAATCGTGTCCATCACATAGGGATGTTTTCAGGATTAAACATAATGTTGTACAGTCCATTATCAGCCTTAATCTTCATTTCTCATTCATGCTTTGCCGTGCCCACATGGCTTGCTTTGACCAATGGAATGGTGGAGACATGGCATGTACCAGTTTCTAGTACAAGCTGTACTCGTGTTGCTCTGCCATAGCCAAAAGAGGAGCATGCCTGGGCAGACTGCTGCACCAGGAGGTGTATGTGGGACACTCGGAACAAAGCCATTCAACCACTAGATCCTAAAACAGCCATCCCAGCTAATTCACAGACCTACAAAGAGAAGAACCACCCAACCAAGCCCAGCCCAGCTCAGCTTAGATCAGACAAACTCGATGATGCAAATAACAATAAATATTTGAAGGTTTTTAATCTACTGAGTTTTGAGGTAGTTTGTTATACAACATTATTCTTACAATAACTAGCCAATACACTACTATTTATGAACACCTAAGTTTATTCAGATAAACCATCTCCCCTAGGGTCACATAGTTGTCAGTAATAGCTTCTTTCTTCTCTCTGCTATGTTCCAAGTATATGCTACATTCTGAGAACACAGAAATAAATAAGCTTCCAGAAAGTTCCAAGGTAGTAAGAGCTATAGGATATCCATTCAAGTCCTATGTCCTCTGTAGGACATTAGTAGAAGCCATGGGAAAAGAAAGCAATGACCAAATGCCTTCTCTTACCCCATTTCTCTTTAAAATCTGATAAAAATAAATGCTCTCTCTAGATAGGGATTTCCTTATACTTCCTGGGGTCTTATTTTTCTCAAGATTTCATGAGTTTAGAGGGAAAGATTCCTTAAAGATAGGGAGCCCTTCTTTTCTGCTGTGTCTCTTCTTTGCTTTAGATCAAGCGTCTGCCAGTAACTCTCAGAAGCCAGCCTGTGTTGGCAGAGTCAGAGTGCGGTACAACTAGCTGGCTCGAGCTCCAAGTAAAGGGCCTTCAAGCGACTGAGATAAAAGGGCTTTTCTTTCTTTCTTTCTTTTTGGTAGTAGTGTTGAAGAAAGTGGCTCAAAAATGGACCTATTTTTCTGAAGACAAAGGTGTGCTCTGTGAAGCCACCTACCCTCATGAAAGGAGAGAAGTCTTGACACACTCTCTCTGCAAGGGGAAAATCAAACCCACGAGAAGGTAAGGCATGAAGACATCAGAGTGTTATCAGTAGCCAGGTAATGCAGGCCATTGAGTGTTCACCCAGTAACCGTCCAGCCAATAATACCCTTCCATGTTCTTAAATCTCTCCTGTCAGAGGAAGCTTTAAGATAGCTTCTATTCTTTGCCCCTTTGAAATGACCATTCAGTGAGAGTAGCTTCAGCCTGACAGAGAATTATTGGCATTTTACTTGTCAGCTCAGAGGAAATGTCTACAGGACACCACTGGCAGCTGAGGTGGCAGGCAGACAAAAGGGCACTGAGATGTGAAGCCCAGAGTCCAGAGGGAATGGTGCTGCTCAGAATACACTTGTGAAGCTACTCACTGCCCAGAGAGGGACCTAATTTAGGAGAAAGGACTAGAAGATATGTTTGCATGAGCCGGCTCCATTCAGGGGAAATTGGGGCCCAGAACTCCCCTCCCACTATGCTGAACAGAAACTGCCCTGGCAGCAAGGGCTCCGCCAGCACCAGCGTGTCACTCTTCTTACTCTGCGGGCTACAAAGCACTTTCATCTGTTTCAGTGCACTTGATCCTTGCCCCTTATATCACCCTAGTGTGACAGACATAGATTAGACCACATGAAATATCAGCTATTGGACTGTTTTTGACCTAGAAGAACTCCAACTTCAATGTCTGCAAATTTGGCAAATGCACCAATTGTGTAACGACAACCATAATCAAGATGTAGACCATTTCTGTGTCCCAAAGTGGGCCTTGTTGCCCTTTGACATCAATCCCCAGGGCACGCACAGCCTCTTGCGGCCTTCAGTCTGTTCCCCGTTTTCATATATTTTCTATATATGTGCCTTTTCTAGAGCACCAGGTGAGTGCACTCACACTTCAGGTCACCCTCTCCCTTTGCCATCGTTCACTAGCATCACACCAGAGATGCACCAGGCCATCATGTGTATCAGAGCTTTCTCATCTATAGAGGAGCAGATTTCCAATGTAGTAACTCACTATAATACTGTTCACCAGTAGATAGATGGCAATATTATCAGATTGTGGGAAGGGAGTGGTCTGAGAGACCCCTGAGGACCAGATCCTCAACTGACCTCAAGAAAACAAAAACCTTGGTTAATCTGGGCTAATATGTAGCCTTAAGCATCCAAAAGGAAAGTAAAACCAGAAATCAACAATCAGAAAGACCAGGGAAATTGTACTTCAGGTATGAAACTTGAGATCATAGTAAAAAGACAAAAAGAAAAAAGAGAGAGCACTGTTGTTTGGCCTGTCTTCAATTCTTACTGGCAAGTGGATTAACTCTGTGGCTGCCACTGCTTTTACCAGTCTTCAAAGCCATGAGATACCACTTTTTAATCCTCCAATATGGACTGAAGACTCATGTCTCTCCAAGAATCCTCCAAACTTTCAATGCCAGATGGGGACTACTGAGATACCCAGCTCGTGGACTAAGCAGCTAAGGGGATTTCAGCCTTGTCAGAGTACAGACTGCCATTGTTGGACTCCCCGGGCTGTATCATGGAGGTCAGTGCAGGGGGATCAAGACAGGACGTGTGCTTAATGGACTTCATTTGGGGGACCATGAGAGGGAAAGACCCCAGTGTGGAGCACAAGGGCAGGATTGATGGATGTTTGGGCTTGCCAAGGAGGAACCTTCAAACACTTCCTTAAGGAAAACATGACAGCTTTTAGCAAGAAAAAAAAATCCTCCAATTCAGGTGATATGGGTATATATGTATATATATATTAATGTGTGTGTGTGTATATATATATATATATATATATGTATATATTGAAGCAATACAAGTTAGAGAGAACAACAACAACAAAAGAACTGGAAAAAAAACTCTGGAAAGACTCAGAAAAAGATTCAAGACATGTATGGTAGAGTGCAGAGACTCAGGTGGGATGGGGGGCATGGAAAGGGAAGTGACTCTAAATTCAATTGAAAAATGATGTAAGATTTATGGAAAAAGTTTAATAACAATAAAAAAGAAAAAAGAAAAAATAGCAGTAAAGTGGTACCTGACTGTGATTTTAATTTTCATTTCCTTAATAAGTAGTGGTGCTGAGCATGTTTTCATGTGCTACTTTCTATCCTGGCATTTCTGGTGAAGTCTCTTCTCAAGTCTTTTGTCTTTTTTTTTAATGGGTTATTTGCTCTCTTATTGTTGAGCTGTGAGAGTCCTTTACTCAAGATGACATTCACACAGCTAGCAGGATTCCACTCCTTCATTACAAGTGTTTGGCTGGTGTGTTCTCTCAGATCCTTGTCTTTTCACTTCCACAATGTGTCTTTGGAAAAGCAGAAGCTTTCATATTCTAATCAAGTCCAAATTCCCTTTTATGGATAATGTTTCGGGAGACCTTTTGAAGAAACCTTTGCCTAACTCAAGGTCACAAAGATTTTCTTCTGTTTTCTTCTAAAAGCTTTAGAGTTCTAAATCTTATGTGAGGTCCCAGTTTTTGTACAGAGTGAAAGGCATGGTTCAAGGATCATTTTCCTACATGTACATATACAGTTGTTCACTCATCATTTGTTGAAAAGACTACACTTGCTCCTTTGAACTGCCTTCACATTGAGTCAAAACCAATTGGCCAGGCATATGTGGGTCTATTCTGCACTCTATTTGAGCCAATGGATCTGTGTCTACTCTCTCTCTAATACCATGCTACCTTGATTACTATAGCTTTGTAGTAAATTTGAAAATCAAGTTGAGAACATCTAAATCGTGTGTGTGTGTGTGTGTGTGTGTGTGTGTGTGTGTGTATCAGGGGGTATTATTTCTGTAAAATTGTTTTTTAACCAGTCCATTTGTTTTGCTTTCCCACATGCATATTTGAATCAGCCTAAATAATAAGCCTGTGGACTATTTTTAAGGTGAAAGCTACACAGTTAGCATGAGTCATACCCAGCTCAATCTCTGTTATAGTTTAAATGTGAAATGTCCTCCATAGGCCTGTGTGTTTGCACACTGCCCCCCCCCATTGCTGTTTCAGAAGGTTGTAGAATGTTTGCGAAATAGAGACTTGCTGGGTCACTGGGGCTAGGTCTTGGGTATTCCTGGCTGTGTATCCTGTCTAGTCTCTGCTTCCTGGTCTGCAGAGATGTGAGCAGCCAACTGCTTCCTGTCCTGCTGCCACATCCGAGCACCACTCATCTGGCTATGCCTTCCCAGCCATGAGGGTCTGTACATTCAAACCATGAAGCAAAATCAGCCTTTCCTCCCTGTAATCATTCCTTACCAGATATTTGGACACAGAAACAAGAAAAATAATACAGCCTCCAATCATTTGTTTGCATGCAACTTTACAATCTGGTGCTCACAGAGAAGAGGTTAAGCATCATTATGACAAAAGACCAGAGGAAGACTCTGAAGAACTCACAAAAGGTCAGGAATTCCAGACCTCAAGGCACCAGGAAGAAAACAAGCCCTGACGTCAATACTCATCCCTGTCTTGTGTTATCAAGATAACCAAATATTATTTGGAGTCACAGACCCCTGGGGAGCCAAGGTTGATCTGGCCTCTCATGCAGCCATGAATCCCAGCTTTAGTAAGCCCTGTGCTCTGACAAGTATATTCACATAAACTGCTGCCTCAGTTTCCTGTCCTTCTCAAAGAAGGAAGTTCAGCTCAGAGTCCTTCTTGCTCATGCTGTCTGATATGAAGTCCAGTCTGCCTCCATTAAAGTACATTCCTTGTCACTGGTTGCTGTTGGCTAAGACTCCAAAATAATGAATGCTAAGGACCAGACCTTCTCCCTATAGTTCCTCCTGTTTCTACCACTATAATAGTCCTATACCCTCAGCTGTTCTTAAATCCATCCTCTTTCCAAACCAAGCCCAACTGTATTCTTCCCTGTTGGACAATTGCTAGAAAGTAGACCTTCCTGCCACCCACTTCCAGCCATGCAATAACAAACAGCCAGGCAATAAATTCTACCAGTTGTAGAATTAATTCCAAAGCAGGAAATGTGTCTAAATCTCAGTTCTGTGTTTTTAGGCAACATATTTAACTCTTTGGACCCCTGTCTCCTCATTTGTAAAAATGTCTCACAGGGTTTCCAGGAAAACCAAAATGAAAGAAAGAATGATCGACACACAGTGGAAGTCACCAATGCTAGGAGAGCACCCCTACTTAGACACACCCAGAACCACTTGCCCATCCAAGCCTGCTGCCTTTCCCACCAGGCCGCACCAGTGAACAGGAAGGAGAGCCCTACGCTGTCTCACCAGCTGCAGTGATTTTTCCAACCAGCTGTGGTGGGAACCACCTTGGAAAGACAGAGCTACATAAAATTCAACAAATCCCCATCCCAACAACTATAAACCCTTACATCCCTGGTGCTGAGTGGATTAAGAAGAAATGGGTATTTATTTGTCATGACCCAGAGAACAACCCCTTGCTCTGAGAAAGGAGCTCAAGTCTAACATCTGACCCTATTACATAGCCTTCTTCATTTTTCATAGTAAGAGAGCCTGTCTCCAATACCTCAAGACCTTAATGAGCCTTTTAATTCTCTGATTTGCTGACTTATAATGGATTCAAACAAGCTATTTTTCATTTGTAAAGCAGATATCATCAGCTTGTGAATAAAAGTGATTAAAATTGTTCACTGATGGTAGAGATGGACAAGGCTAGTTGGTCCCAGTTTCTGCACTCTCCCATGCCCAGAGATAGACGCTGATGAGATCATGACCCAGATATGCAATGTAAGCTGGCGCCAAGGATGCAGTGTTGTACCTCACACATCCAAGGATTACGACCGCCATCACAGCACATTCACACTATAATCTAATCACAGGTGATGGCATAAGTCCCACTCACTGAAGGGTTGAGCCTGGGTCCTCTCTGGTTCTGGTGGGGAAACAGTCATTGAAGATAGCAGGCACTAGAAACCAAACTGAACCCAGAATTATCACTAGGAAGACCCTGTGTTTTAAAAACAATGGGTGAACCCAAGTCTTTATTGATAGTTAAATTGACAAATAAAATGTAGTCTATCCACTCAATTTCACTGTATTCTTCTTTAAAAGGAATGGTGTACTAATACACGTTCTAACACTCAGGAATCTACAAAAGAAGCCATCCAGAAAATGACAAAAAATACTATTCCTTTCCCGAAATGTCCAGATCCTTGCAGAGTTGATAGAAACGCCGAGTGGATGCTTATATGTCCCCTAGATGGTGGAAGTGTTCTCCAGGAATGGTGAACGTTTAACTTTGAATAGATTAAAACACTGAATTGTGGACTTTAATGGATTTTTCTGGTATGTGAACTATGTCTCAATAAAAGAAGGCAGAGTTCCACTCTGTTCCCCATCCAGACCCTCCTACACCTACCCAACCTCCCAGTAGTGTCCTACAAGCTCCTTCCATAGGCCCCTGACGCCCCCTCCCACCTCAGCTGCTGAGCATCATGGAGCACATGCAGTGTGCTTGTCATGGTGATGACATCTCCAAGCCTTGCCACAGCCAGGCAGAGCTGCAGACATGGAGCACACAGAAGCGTCAGGTGCAAACCACATTAGTGGTCTTCATTTCTGCAGGCCACTGCCAAGCCCCGGAGCCTCCAACTGCATGCTGGAGCTTCAGCCCTCTGGATTTTTATGATACTTCAGCTTAAGACAAGACTTCCAGAAAAGCAGTCTAGAAAAAAAAAATGTGAGTTTTTCTTGCTGGGCCAGTTTCAGAAAGAATATTCTGAAGACAAAAGCACCTGCGGTTTCTTTGTTTAGGAAGAACTGTCCCAGAATACAAATAACTTCTGGTATCTGAGAGGATACTGTGCAATCGGCTGGGTCTGGACATAGTCACCATCACATTGCTCCTCACAGAGGTAGGTGTTATTATCCCATTTACAGATGACTTTAGAGAGGCTCAAACAATTAAGAGGTATGCCACCTCCCCACCAAAAGAAAAGGGGTGGAGTGGAGAGATGGCTCAGTGGGTAAGAGTACTTGCTGCACAAGCATGGGACCTGAGTTTGGATCCCAGCACCCATGTAAAATAGATACAGGCCCTGTAACCCCAGAACTGTGGAAGGTACAGAAAGGGTTGTTGGAGCTTTCTGGCTTACAGCCTGCTTCCAGGTTCAGTGAGAGACCCTGTCTCAAATGAATAGCAGAGAGTAATAGAATAGAGCAAGACACACACTTGTACAACACACACACACACACACACACGCACGCATGCACGCACGCACTCACGCGCGCGCAAGTAGACCTTGGCCTCAGGTAATATTGTAATTAAAGGAATATTATCTGGCCCAGGCCCTTTTATTTACAAAAGAGACAAGTCAGGCTCAGAAAGCTAAGTGCCTGGTCTGAGGTCATATGGTAGGACATGGATTTGGGTCTTTGTCTCTCAGGACACTGATCCAATGCTGCCATGCAAATAAGATGGCTCTATAGTCACCAGATCCAGGAATTTCCCTTCCTCAGAGAGGAGCACTCAGCCTCCCTCCTCCCTTACTATACTGGATTCTAAGACAGCAGCCACTCAGGACCAGAAACTATATCTTCTTTATTTTTCATCTCATAATCCAAAGCAACTCCTATTATGACATTGAGTTGACTTCATTCACTTACAAGCATTGCCTGGATGCTTGCTGTGTGCTACATAGTCCTGGTTGGTGAGGCAGCCACAGGCTGGTCTTCATGGGTCTTATGAGCCCTTATGATGGGGCAAGCACAGCAATCTGTTAGTGGTAAGCAGATGCATAAATCTCACTCAGTGCTGGCACTTCATAGAAAAAATAAAGAACAAGGAAATCAGACAGAGATGGAACTGCATCATGTGACCCAGATCTGAGAAATAAGAGGAAGCCAGCTATGCCAGAGCCCTCTGGGCAGGAAGAACTATAAAACCAGTTCGAGGCCTAATCATGGAAGACAGCTCAGTGGCACTCACCCGAGTGCTAGGATTAAAGGCATGGGCAGAAGCAGGCAGATCTCTGTGAGTTCAAGGCCAACCTGGTCTACAGAATGAGCTCCAGGCCAGCTGGGACTAAAAGGGAGAGCCTGTCTCAAAAATACAAAAAAAAAAAAAAAAGGCATGTACCACCATGCCCGGCTCTACTTTGTTCCTATGGAAGATTTATTTTCTACTTTCATGCTGTGTAGACATACATGATATTATGTGAATATAAATCCAGTAATCTTAAATGACAGAAAAATATGGTATTTGTCTATCTGAGAGCAACTTAATTAGTTTAATATGATTACCTACAGTTGCATCCATTTTCCTGCAAGCCAAATACATTCATTCTTTATGGCCAAAAAAAAAATAATCCACTTTATGGCCAAAAAAAAAAATCCATTTTAAGCAAAGGCATCAGCTGACCTTTGGAGCACTGCCCTAGCTGCCATGGAAGAGGACAGGCTACACAGTAGGAAGCAGTATTTGTGACTGCTGCTGTCACAGTACTAAAGTGAGCACTCTGCCTGTGGCTTAGTACCTCCGCAGATGTCTGAATTAGCATTGCCAGTAATGGGACTGCAGGACAGTGAGTGCTACCTGAAGGACCACAACCAGATCACCCAGGCAGAGCCTATATCAAAACATTTAACCCACTGAGCTGGGGAGATGGCTTTGCAAGTAAAAGCACACACAGTGATGAGTGGAGTTCCATCTTTAGAACCTGCATAAAAGCTGGATGCAGTGATGCTCATCTGTAATCATAACATTGCTGCAGTGAGATGGGGTGGAGGAGGGAGAATCAACAGGAAGCTTGACTCACAGACACAGGCCAGCTTGCCTCCCAGGAGTGCTGTGACATGTGTGTATAAAGGACCATGTTTAACCAACACCGAATCCTATAGAAACAATAAGAGAAACCCAGACTCCTGGGCATTCCACAAAACCAATGAGCAGACTGTTAGAAAATGTCAGATTCCTGAAGAACAAAACAGAGGGGGAGCAGTTCTAGAAAAAAAGGTGACAAAAAAGATGCAGCAAGTAAATGGAGTCTGTGATGGACTCTAGAAAGGGGATTGAAAACGCATCTGCAGACACTACTGAGACTATTGGGGTACCAGGGTGACTAACTGTGGATTATGTAACAGACAGCATGATTGTGTCAAGGTTAAACTTTTTGTTATAATGATGATGCTGTGGTTGTGTATAGTAAAGTTGAATAATGATCAGATGAAATAGCAGGGTGTCCACAATTCATCTTCAAATAAGAAACAGAGAGAGAGAGAGAGAGAGAGAGAGAGAGAGAAGGGGAATAAACATGATTAAATGTTTATTTTGATGGATCTCAGTGAAAAGCAAGCACCCTTGCTATAGGTTTGAAATTTCTCAGAATGAAAAGTAGGGAGGATGGATATTAAGTAAATAAATGAATTAATCACTGAGTCAACTCCTAGGATTTGGAGAGCTGTTTCCTAGAGACCTTCATAGTTGTTTGTTCACATTGATTCAGATGTGGAAGGGTCAGGCTATAGAGAGGGCAGGATAATCTTTCATGGTCTCTTCCAGATTACACAGAGATATTTTTGTAACTTAATGTCCTAAATTAAAAAGCCACAGTGATAGTGTGTGTGATGCATTAGTGGTTACTGCCATCATGTGGACACGAGCAGCTCAGTGAGGGTGGAAGCCAGCCGCTCAGGTCACTACAAGCTGATGTCCAGCACAGTCTAGGGGCTAACACTCCAGAGGTTAGAGGCTTAAGTACTTTTGCTAATTTACTTCCAGAGTAAAGACCTCCATCTTTCAAAAGACTGTCTGGATGCTCAGGGCCCTCTGCCTTTAAAACCACCAAGCCTAACAAGACTCTCATTGATTTTACTCGACAAATTTGGAGCCAGGAAGCCATTTAATGGGATTTTACTGCCATTTGTGCATAATATTGACTTGTTAGCATTGTTTTCTTATTCACAAAAGCACATAAAAATGATACTGGGCCCTTTTGATAGCTGTTTTTAAACCTCTAGTTGTTCACAAGGTTTAGAGGGCCACCCTGTCCAGGAGATGAGGAGAACAGGATGGTCTTCCTTATCAGAAGGAAGAGCATGTGAAGAAGAACCGGACATGAAGTCTGGATCTCTTTCTCCCCATGAAGGAAGATGTGCTCAAAGCCCTGAGGACTTCGTGGCTGGGTGGACATGGTTCGAAATGCAGCTTTATAGTGTTCCTCTCTTAGACATGTCACCTCCTGAGGGTACCTCATCAGAATTGTGATGATACAGCTAATTTATTTAGAGGATCAAGAATGCTTTAAGTTTGTAGTTCTCCAACTAGAGCAAGCCCCAGAATGATCTGGAAGGTTAACACAGATTATTGATATCAGAGAAATATGATGAAAACTACATTGAGATTCTGTCTTACCCAGTCAGAAAGATAGTTGTCAAGGAAACAAACAACAACAAATGCTGCCAAGAATGGGGGATGAAAGGGAGCCATTAGACACTGCTGTCGGCAATGTAAATTAGTAATCAGATGGGGATTTTCCTTTTGTTTTCAGTCTTTTTGAGACAAGGTCTCCCTATAGCCCCAGCTGGCCTACAACTTGCTATGTAGACCAGGCTAACCTCAGTCTTACAGAGATCTGCCTGCCTCTGCTTCCTGGGTGTTGGGATTAAAGGTGTATGCCACCATCCCCAGCTAGTATGGGGATTAAAAAAAAAAAGTAGATCCACCATATGACCAAGCTACACCAGTCCTGGGCATAGACCTCAAGGTTTCCAAGGCAACGTATCACCAAGATACTTGAACTCAATGTTTATCGCAGTATTAATCACAATTCCTAAGCTATAGAACCAAACTAGCTCTCTGAAAACAAAGAGATGGATAAAGAAATGTGGCTTATATACACAATGGAATTTTCATCAGTCATAAAGAATGAAGTTTTGTCATTTGTAGAAAAACACGTATAACTGGAAATAATCATATTTGACAAATTAAGTCACTCTCAAGAAAAGACAAACACCAAGTGTCTTTCTCACTTATGGGTGTTAGACGCTATAGATACGTAAAATGATTTATGTGCAGAAGATGTGAAAGTGTGAACAAAATTGTCTGGGAGAGCAAAGGGACCTGGTAGGAGAGGGAGGAAGTGGAGGGAAGAAGATGGGGGGGGACGTTCACAGTCCATCATATACCTGCATGAAAATGGCCTTACGAAAATCTTTAAACTCTTAAAAGAAAAACATTGTCGGCTCCAGGTCTCCAGTAGCCAGAGAATGTGTGCTTCTGACCAGTTTCCAGGTGATGCTGCTGCTGCAGATGAGGCCTGGTTCCTGAACTGTGAGAACCAGTGTGGTAAGGAATTAATCCACAGTAAAATCTGGCAGCGGTCAGCAGTCAGTACGTGTCTGCCTATTCCTGCCCATGCAGCCTTGCACCGACCCCCAGCACACACAAATATCCCCGAGACAGAGGGCATCTCTAGGAATAGGCAGCAAAGTTCTTCCTAGGGCCACATCACAAGCATGTCATGGGTGAAGAGTCCCTGCCTAAAAAATGTCATGTCCACCTATAATCTCAGAATATGACACTATTTGGAAATAGAGTCTTAGCAGGTATGATTCAGTAAAGGATGAAGATGAGCTAACACTTAGATTGGGTCCCAAATCCAGAGGACACAGACAGAGATACAAGGAAGAAGCTGATAGAAACTTATAGAAACAGAAATAGGAATTGTGCTGCCACAAAACAAAGCTCAGGGTCCCTAGAAGCTGGGAGAGACCACATCTCTGGAGAGGTCTCATGGCTCTGTCTGAAACTCAGTCTGACTTTGACTTTTGGCCTCCATATCTCTGAGAACTTACATTTTTGTTGTTTAAGCCATTAAATTTTTAGCTATTATGACAGTCCTTGGACACTACTATGGCCTTGTGGAAGGAGCCTAGAGTGAGCAACATGACCCAGCTCCACCGCCACACACTCCTGTCCCCAGCCTTTAACTTCTCCATGCAGTTTCCTCCTCCATCCTCGTGGCTCTTTGCTCTTTCGGCAAGGGATCAGTGACGTGATCTTACTGAGAGAATCAGGAGACAACAGAGTCTGCCTGTCAGATCTGAGAGAAGACAGTCGCCAAGAGAAGGTGGGGAAGAGGAAGTGCCCCCTAGTAGTACCAGTGGGGGGGTGGCTGGGGGTTCAGCCTTTCTACACACATCCATGTGAGAAGGGGTAAAATTGGGAAATAGGCGTGGTAAGAAAATCAAGTACCTGGACAACTCCAAACTTCTGCCAAACTTCAACACACTAGGAGGGTTCTACATGCAAGTAATAACCACCCCAGTCCGTCACACTATGTACATTTATTTTCTTAGCATTTACCCCAGAAATTTGTCATGGTCATCTTGCCACAGGTTTCACTACAAGCCTCTGGTCAGATCCATTCCACGTTAGCTGGTTGGGGAGGTGAGGTTTCCTTTCAAACCTTCCCAGGCAGCTCCGTTTCAATGCTTGCCTTACTTAAGACATCTTTGACAGATCTACCTCCTTGGTAGACACATCTCAAACCAAAACAAAGCAACCCTTCTGGAATCTCTGTTCTATTTACTTTGTCCTGATTTTCTATATTGTGAGGCCCTGCTAAAATTAACTGGAAAAAATGAAGTACTTCTGGATTCGGTCTTAACTAGGAATGAGCCTAGGAAAATAATTTCACTAAGGAATGTGGTTCATGTTGAGAGATCTTTCTATCCCTACTCCCAAGCATCCAAGCATCCAAGCAAAAGCCAAGAGCTATCAGCCAAAGAAAAGGTCAGGCAGGAGCTCAAGGCAGAGCCCTGGAAGCAGGAACTGAAGCACAACCATAAAGGAACACTGCTTACTGGCTTGCTCCCACAGCCTATGCTAGGCCTGCTTCCTTATACAACTCAGGCCCACCAGCCTAGAGTTGGCACCCACTGCAGTAGTGGGCCGGGCCGTCCTACATCACTCAACAATCAAGAAAATGCCTCCCAGACATACTTCAGGCCAATTCGATGGAGGAAATTTCCTAATCAAGGTTCCCTCTTCCCCAGTGTGTAAAACTGACAACTGAACTATCCAGCACAGTCTCCAGGCATCAACAACAACCTGCCCATCTTCTTAGCCTGTGAGCACCACCCAACATTCCAGGAAGTCTCAGATGTATGTGGACTTCCCATCCCACATATCTAAACTCTACCTTCATGTTCTACAACATGTCACAGCTCAACCACCCCTAGGTCTCACATACACATCCTGGGTTAGAGTCTGTCCTCAGCACTCAGGTCAAGGAAAGAAACCAGAGGCAGGCTGGGACTTGGAATTTCAAACACAGGGTGTTGCAACATAGGCTTGACTGGATACAGGTTCTTGGCCCTACCTTTTGGGGAGAAGCTGGATGAGAAAGACCTGAGAGCAGCCTGTCTTGCCCAGAAGGCACGCTGGTTTTGCTTACTGAATGCCCATTTCCCGGTGCTGGAGAAACAACAACTGAATTTCCCTTTAGGGAACCATCCTCCATCTTCTTAGTCCCTGTGGCTTCTGTGGGTCTCAGTCCTCATGCCTGTCGTTGAATTTGTGCACTGCACAGAGTTGCATGGTCCTTTGGTAGGTGGTTGAGATTCCATCAAACTCTGCTGGCCAAGCATGTGCCTTTAGTCCTGTGGGACATGTAACTTTTTGCTATTTATCACCTCTCCACCACCCAGACTACCCCCTCCCTGAACATAGTGATCAAAAATGATCACCAGCAAATCTATCTGCTGGCAGAGGCCATGTCCACATCAGTACCTATAGGAAGGACCTATGAGCCTAATGAAGCAACAGATTGGTGCCGCTGTCACAAGGAAAGGGGGAAATAAAAACCTACAACTGTCTTCAGCCACTTATGAGGGTCTCGTGTTCCAGTCAAAGACAAAGCCCATGTGTGTGGCATAGGAGTGTTTTGCCTACATGTTTTTAAGTGCACCCATGTCACACAATGCCCACACAGACCAGAAGAAGGCATCAGATTCCCTGGAACTGGAGTTATAGGTGGTTTTAGCCACCATGTGAGTACTGTAAACCGATCCCAGGTTCTCTGTAAGAGCAGCCAGTGCTCTGACCCATCTGTATAACATTTTACAGAAAAGGGGGGAAAAAGAAACAATCATAAAATACAGCCTCCAGACACAGCTCAGTATTAAACTGTATTTGTTCTTTCAAGGTTTGACATAAAGGCCCTCACCCTAATTGTTCATCAGTGTCTAGCAGTGAACTTTTTAAAACCTGACTGCCATAGCCCCCTCCCTCAGAGTCTTTTGGTTAATGGTAAGGGATGAGGCCCAGGTAATAGTATTTTTTAAAAATAGCTTCCCCCAATAATCATAATATGCCAGGAAAGAAAACCACTGGTTTAATATTTATTAATTTAATTAATATTTAATAAGGAGATACTTCAGAAAATGTGAGCTTTAACAGAATAATGCAAACATCACCTAAAGCAGTAGTTTCCATCCCAAAATGATTTCCAGAAATATCTGAGGCATGTTTTCCCCAAAGTTCAGATCTCAGGGCTGACCCTTAAACTATTCTATCAGAATCAGAATCTCCTCTCTTGAGGCCCAGAACTTGCTTAATTTCCCTAATCAGCTGGTGTACCACAATAAAGTTCCTTTGCTGGGGGATGCAGCTGGACTTTATCCATGCTCAGGCCAGGCTGACGAAGTCAGGATTGAACCTGGAAACGTGCTCTTGGCTGTGAGAGCCAATGAAGAAAAGCCCTTAGCTCAGGCCCAAGAACAAGTCTTGTTCCTCCAAGGAGAATGCTGAGCTTTGGTCTCCTCCTCTCCATGCAGCAGAAGCCTGCCACATCATTCCAGTTCACTGAAGAATAAATATTCACTGGCTGTTCTGGCTGCCTGAGTATCTCACAACAGCCTTGACTAAGTTTAAGGGACAACAGTGGCTCCATTTGCCATCCCTGGAGCTGAGTCTGGCACTCGGCTAAATTCAGTCAAGTTCCAGCTGACACCCTCTAAGCCACTGGTTCCCACCAGTGGGCATGGGTGTTTTCCAGATGCCTTCCTAGCACACCTTGAGAGCATCCTCACAGACTCTCAGGCCTTCAGTGCAGGGGAGATGAGTCTGAAGATGAAATTGCTCTTGCTTTATGCTGTTAATGGGGTGGGCTTCTTTCTCTTCACATGAGGGGAATGTATAGATCTTTAGCAGTGTGTATGGCTTGGTTCTCCAACATCATCTGTTGGTGTCCCATTTATTCCCAGGACTATGCATGTGGAAAACACGCACAGGAAAGCACAGCAGACGGACGAATGTTAAGGTCCAAATACAGAGAGATCTTTATTCCAAAATGTCTGGCTTATATAGACAGCATGACTCAACTCCCAGGGCCAAATCCCAAACCTTTTTACCCACCCCATGGGCATGGTCAGGGAGGTCCCATTGTGTAGACAATCCCCAGGCCTGCTGGGGAATTTTGGAGCCCGACCGTGAAGGAACGGGGGTGAGAGGCACAGAGTCAAGGCACAGACCCTGGGAGTCGGGTGAACACAGAGGGCGATCTGTTGTGGACTCATTTACTGAGGGCAGGGTTAAGGTTTATGTGCTGTTCGCATCCCCACTCTCCTCTTCTCCCCTTGTGATTGGCCCAGGTCTGCAACTCAGCTGCTTGTATGGTCTCCCCTGCCTAGGGCAGGTTAGGTTGATGAGGGACAAGCTCTGTGCATGTGTAATTCTCAGCATACTGGCTACTACACCATTGGTTTAGAATGCTACCCATCTTAACTAAATTTTCCCACATCTCACCCTTTAAATTTTTTTTTCTGAGTGGTAGGTGAGCCCATGAGAGAGGCTAACAACACAAAGGAGCCTGAGCTTTGAATAGCCAGCTGCTCAAGCCTGTTTTGAGTGCCAGGCAGTGGGGGGGGGGGCCAGACATGAAGCTTTTTTTTTAGGTCAGACCTGAAACTTTATTTTTACACTAAGGCCAATTAATATCCACAAAGCCCAGCCATGGTGAACCAATTGTCAAGCATAAGCAGTGAACATAAGTAACATTCATGCAAAACCAATTAGCAAGTATCTATGTCCAAATTTTGAACAACCCAAGGCTCCCATAGTCCAACTGGAGAAGCTTGTATGCACAAGCATGTTGATCAAATAAGAGTCCAGTCTATACTGCTGTAGTCTCACAATTCACCCCAATCTCCACAGCCCTTACATTCTACCACACCTCCTCTTCCACAGGTTGTTCCCCAGGGTTTGGGAAAGGGGCACAAGTGGGTGAGAAGCAAAACAGTCTACTTTCTCTGGAGATGTCATTTTGGACTCTGGTCTGTTCAGGTTGTTTCCCTTCATGGGTTGACAGATTATCCAGGGGTACCTTTTTAATCCTACTAACAAAGCACAAGCAATTAGATGTACAGGCATTTAAACAGTACTAATTACAGCAAGTTACATTGTGGGCATAGACACAGATGTTTGGATGGTATGCTGACCATGGTAGCTTTTCTGTAAAGGGTGACAAGTTCTTATTGTGGCTTATGACATCACCTAACCACTAGAGGATGTAAGTTTATGTCATCAGTCATGAGTTATTCCTCCAAGGAGAGACCTAATAGCTGATTAGATTTGGGATATACGGACATACAGCTCATACTGGCTACGCAATATCTCCAGGCAGTTGAGGTGCAGCTGATACTGACAGAGGAGTCTTGCTTGACTCAAGGAGACCAATATTTGCTTCATTGCTTTAGAGGCCTTTGGTAACTCTCTCTTGGATTCCAGAGGCCAACTGTATACTTGCAAGTGCAGTCTCAATACTTCTTTCCCATGCTTACACCAGGTCTTCAGCAGCAGGGCCTAACCAACAATCTTCTTGCAGGTATCCCAGCTCACAGGCAAAAAGCCTTTACCTTTTGGGGATTTGGACCCCCTAGCCAACATCTCCTTGACAGAATGACCTATTGCTGATGCCAGAGCTCTCTTGTATTAATATATTTCGTTTAATTACACAGTTTTTAAAGACTTTACTATTATATTTGGCTTTGAATAGAGAATTTTCTTTTCACAGTTCTTATGTCTATTAGTCAATTAAAGAAAGCAGTTATACCTGTTCTATGACAAATTATTGCTATAACAGTTGGCTCTCATTTACAACCAGGGAATGACTTCATTACCATCACATTTTTCTTTTTTTCCTATAAAAAGGAGAGGTAGGAAGGTTTCTCATATTAAAACTTTGCAGCATCTGGAAAACAAGTTTCATTAGGACACATTATAAATAGTTATTTTAAATAGAATTCATAGAGATGCTTGGTGTCTGTGACTCAGGCAGTCTGAGGTTTTTCTTCCTT
Source organism: Rhizomys pruinosus (assembly GCA_009823505.1). Lineage (NCBI taxonomy): Eukaryota > Metazoa > Chordata > Mammalia > Rodentia > Spalacidae > Rhizomys > Rhizomys pruinosus. Next base: position 103,873 of record VZQC01014778.1, on the reverse strand, counting down.
TTAATGTTCAGATGGACCAGCTTCTCTGCTGGTATTTCTTGGTCCATCATGCACAGCCCAAAGTTGTGCATTTTTCAGGCATTTAGGTTGGTGTTTTTACCTGTGAGAGCATACAAATCTTTTCCCATTGTTAGTTTTAAGATTTCAAAATTGAAAATTTATCAAAAGGTTTGGAATACAGAATTTTTTACTCATATCCCAGAGGGAGTACTCCACCAATCATCAACCCAGAGGACAGGAGCAGTGGAAGAACGGAGGGTTGAAGGTGGCCTGTGAATCAGTAATTGGCTGTAGATTTGGCACTCTCAGGGCTGTGGACACCGGGAGCCTCAGTGCCCTCCTCATGGACCTGAAGATTTGGCCCCATGAGTCTTAAAGAGGCTTCTCTGAAGCTCAGCAAACAGCAAATCTGCCTCTGAACTCAGAGGAAATGAAAGCACTTTCATCCACGGGCACACACTTTGATGACAGTTCCCTCAACAAGGTGGGCACTGGCCCTATAGGTCTTATAATGAGGTGGTAATACTTGTAAAGAGAGAGCCCAGAGAACTCAGAGCCATGCAACCTGACAGACCCTGTTGAGGCTAAGAGCCCACATCTCTTAGACACTGCTAGTGATGGCTGCTAGTCCACGGCTACCTTTCAGGTAAATGAAGGCAGCCTAGAAACCATGAGCTTACAGTATGGCCAACCTTTTTGTGAGTGGCAAGTTCACAGGACAAAGCAGGGCACTTCCATGGTCCCCAAGGCATCTCATTCACTCTGCCTTCCTGCCCTGAAGAAAGACGACATTTCTGAGCAGGCAGTGAAGTACAGATTTAAAAAAAAAAAAAAAAGCACAGGTGCCCAGCGACCACAATGTAGGTAGGCCTGATCCTCCATGCAGAAGTTCTAAGCTGCGCAGCTTTGGTCAGTTCTTCCTGCCAGACACCGTGGCTGCTACCACACTCTGGACAGCATCTAATAGAAGAAGAGGTATGAGGATGCTTGAAAACCACGACAGGGTGCACCGACAGTGAAAGGGCGCAGCACCCTCACCTCTGTTCTCAGCAGCCGCCTGTACAGGACCCTTAAGAGAACCATCGTCATTAGTCACCCAGAAAATCCTCGGCAGGCTTTCCTTAGAGCTGTTCTGTGTTCATACAGGTGACCCTCATCAACCTGCTTATCCCTGGGGTGGGAGGCTTTTCAAAGAGATAACATATCACATCATAGGTCTTTACATTCCTGTGTGTTTGACTCAGAATTTATCTGTTTGCTTGCTTGTTTGTTCATTTATTTGAGAAGGGATCTGGATATGTTTACCAGGTGGGCCTTAAGGATTGCTCCCACCTCAGCCTCCCAAGTAGCCACTGCATCTGGCTTTGACTCTCTTTTTAATCCATCAGGTCCAAGGAGGCAGAGAGGAAAGTATGGGCTTATGAAAAATAAGACAATACTTACCTGGCAGAGGAGATACCATGATCAAGAAGGTGGTTTTCCCAGGGTGAGGCTCATCCATTGCACTCGGGCTGTGCTGACCCCTGCGATTTCCCCAAATGCAGGAAACTCGGCTGCATAATTTGTGGCAGTGGGGGACTGCGTTCGCGCTCTCCCCTGGGGAAAAAAAAAAAAGAAAAAAAAGAAAAATAAGACAAATCTCTAACTGATAGGGAAACTAGGCCAAGGAATAAAGTTGGGAAGTGGAGTTTAACAGAAGGAATATCTAAAGTCCTGCTAAGAGTTGAGGAATGTATGGGTACATGGAGAAACACCAAGAGGTGGAGCAGACCCTGGGCGCATACCCCATCCCCATCCCACCCCACCATCATTAGCAACCAGGCTGACAACCCTATCTATACCTAATTCCAAGATACCTGCTATTTGAGAGCAAGGGAGCTGTCTAGAAGAGACAATAATTGATCAAAGAAATTTTTTAAAATGCACTTATTTCTCCTCATAAACTTAAAATTACATGTAGAGATAAATTGTGATCTTAAAAAAAAAAAAAAGAATGCAATGAAAATCAGAACACATATTATGTCAAGAAAAATTCTAAGACCCTGAGAAACTCTGTAAGGAGATTGGCTGGCTCTGAGATGGGAAGGCATGTCTGATTCGGGATGGCAGAGAATTAACCACAGCAGTGGTGGCAGCTGGGAGTGCAGCTGTCATCCTGAGGAATCCGCACTTTGTGGAAGGCTCCTGCGCGCCGCTGAGCCACACCCCAGTAGTTAGTCGCGGGGCGATACTGCCCCCTACAGGTCAGCTCAGAACTGCCCGTCACTCAGTAGTGGAGGCCTGACGCAGGGCGTCCCCACTGCCTCAGGGTTTGTGTCCATGATCTGGCGCCCTGTGGGAGCTTGTCTCAGATTCAGAGTTCAGACATATACAGAGACTCCCACCAGAGCCAAGTGTGCACTCAGGGTTCATGGAAAATCAGCTAGGGTGTCTGTGAAAGGTACAGCAACAAACCAGCCTGATTCTCCCTGTCCCCACCAGCAGTTTGGATGCCTGATCCTCCGTCTTTTTGGATTCTCCCTGTCCCCACCAGCAGTTTGGATGCCTGATCTCCCGTCTTTTCTTGTGAACCAGAGTTCACAAGAAAAGACGGGAGAGGGGAAGAGGGAGGGAGTGATTCTCTGAGAAATAGCCGATGGTAAGAAATGCATTCAGGACCCAGGTCCCCACCTAAACTGCTGTTCAGCCCTGCTTCCTGTTGCTGCACGTGCTCCCGACGGGCGGCCAGAGCTTGCATTTCTTATCGCCACGGAACTGCAGGACACACCTGCCACATGCGTATAAACTCAATAATCCTAAAGTATGGAGGCCACTGTATTTCTCACAAACAAGTAAAACGGATGATCAGAAAGATGATCAGTTTTCCAGACCACTCATTTCATCAGTGGCAAAGCCGGGCCGTGGCTCTAGTTCTTTCCAGAGTAGAACAGATGTCAGAGCTAACTTCCAGGGTATGCATGCCAGTAGTAAAATAACTGACAGCAACTAGAGTTCTAATGGCTAAAAATGGAGAACTAAAACATGCCTGAGATTGAAGTGCACAACACCTTAGAGTGAAATTACTTTCGTTCTGATGAACCTACAGCTTCCTAAACACCCAGGGTATTCCAGAAGGTTCCAGTGCAACATGTCTCCAGAACCATTGGCCTCTTTCCGTGTTTGCTCCCATTACCCACTGTCTCTGTTGTGCTGGGCACTAAATGGCCATGGGAGAAGTAAATTCTTTTTTATTTTATGCGTGTGAGTATTTTGCCTGCATGTAAGTGTGCCACAGGTATGCAGTCCCTGAAGAAGCCAGAAGACAGCATCAGATCCCCTGAGACTGGAGTCAAGAACCATTGTTAGCCACCATGTGGGTGCTGGGACTGAACCAGGGTCCTCTAAAAGAGCAACCAGTGCTCTTAACGCATAAGCCATCTCTCCAGCCCCGGTAATTAAATTCTTATTCTACAGCAAAGAAGGGCAGAAGCCTTCCCTGACAGCCAACTAGAAAGTGATCTCTTATTTTCCTAATGAGAATTTATTTTTAAAAATAAGAGTGCGTGAAGGTCAATTCAAATATGCAAACTTTCTAGGGATGTGGAAGGAAGAGTCAAATGTCTACTTATAAATATTTCATTTATTCGCAGAAGCATTCAATGTGCTGCAATGACATAACGTGGATTTTTCCATAATTATTAAAAATCCTCAACAGCCTCCTTTATAGCCATTTCTATTTGGGGTTTATAGTACCTTTCTTAGTTCCCTCATTGTAACTAACTCAAAGAAATGCAAAGTAGAAATGTGAAGAAAGTATGCAAAAACCTAAGACAGACTTGTGGAATTTGCCAAATAAGTCTTTGTTATTACCTTTCTTAATTTTGTATAATTGGGATTTTTTAATATACATCGACAAGATATAATGAGAATGATGCCACTCCAGAGTAATGTCCCAGTGACTGCTGGGAAATACTTATAGTGCAATCATCCTGCTTCTGGAAGATTGTTCTCTTTCCAGCTATCTCATTATTTAAAACTACTAAAATCTAGTGGTGTATACCTCTCCACTGTGGAGGTTTTTAAGAAAATCTTTTTTTTTTCTTAAGTATTGAACTTTTGATGAAAACACTTGTATCTGACTACTCTCTGAACTGGAGAAATTTGTGCATCCTGATATATTACCAAGTAAACTGAGCTCAAGGAGAAAAATGAACTGCGGCACATCCATGCTATTTGGCAATTATTAACTTTTGGGTTCACATGCTAAGTAATGGGTTTTGGCCATTTGTATGTGTCATTCTTTGCTCCTATTCTTTCCCCACTATCCTCCCCCAGCGACAATACTTCCTAAAAACAGCACACTGTCTATAGCATAAGTCTCCAGAGAAGAGAGCCAGGTGGAAGGAGCCCACCCCAAAGGTTACATACTAAATGATTGAAGATTTGTGTGTGTGTGTGTGTGTGTGTGTGTGTGTGTGTGTGAAATGAGAAGATTATAAACCTGGAGAACAGGTCAGAGATTAGCAGGGGCTAAGAGAGGTTTGAGGAAGAACAGTACACACAGCTATAAAGATCAACAGGCATGGTCCTTGCCCTGTATCCTGCAGCATCAGTATTAAAGCCCCAGCCTACATAAGACTCTGTCTCAAGAAGAAAAATTTAAATACAAAACAAGTTTCAGAGCTGGGCATGGTGAAGTACACCTTTAACCTCAGCACTCAGGAGGCAGAAGCAAATGGATCTCTGTGAGATCCAGGCCAGTTTGGTCTATAGAGCAGGTTCCAGGCTAGCTGGGGCTACAGGGAGACCCTGTCACTAAAAAAAAATATATATTACATATCTCTATCACAGGAAGGGGCAAAATTTTGGCACAGTAGAGGAATATGGTGATTTATGTACCTTTCTTGTACTTTTATATTTTTTCAGAATATTTTCGGTTTTTTAATATATTTTAGGAAATATCCAGACCAGCCATCCAAGGAAGCCTCCAATGCTGGACTCCATGTAAAGCTTTTTTATTATTATTATTCAGTCCTCTTTCCCTTTTACCTCCAAGAAAGCTAATATTAAAGTATGTGGCATCTTTGACTAGGTCAGAATTCTCAGAATGCACAAATTCCCGACTTGGACGGACACCCTAAAGCCTCCCCTAGCAGCTGGGCCTGTTCGCCTGGGGCAATGCACTGGTTCTGACCTGAGAGCCAGGGCTCCGGGGTAAGACTCACAAGGCAGTCACTTCACAAAGCTCCCTTCCAGCTGAGCAACCCGATTCAAAGAATGTGCTTTTACTACACAGGGGCACTTACTTGCTTATGGCCCCGCAAGGCGTCTCAGAACTCTGTGGGTATAAGAAGCACCCCCTTCCCAGCCCCAGAATCCAAAGCAACAACACAGGGAATAAGCCATAGCAAGGCTTAACAGCATCATATTCCAGAAGCACAGGTTGTACAGAGAGTGTAGGATGCCCGCTTCTGAGAGAGACACTATAAATGTGGAGAGGTGGATGTGCGAGCATATGTAATATTTTCCAGAATCACCTCCCTAGAACCCTGGCAATTCCAGTAGCCCCAGCTCCTCCAGGCTGAGCTCCTGCGGTGATTTCACAAGAGCAAAAGCAGACCACAGCCCACCCCCAGGCTCCCAGCATGCCTCAGATCCACTTCCTAGCCACATGCATCAAAGGACATTGGAGTCCAAGTCACCCGGAGAAAGCAGCTTGTTGCTGTATCAGGAGCAGTGATTTCTCTGCTCTCACCTTCCTTACTCAGTATGCTAATGTTGACTTGATTCTCTCTTTGACAGCTGTAGGCTTCTCCTAACACTCACAAACACACACACACACACACACACACACACACACACACACACACACACACACACACTTGAGCTTGCACGCCAGAGAACAAGGCCAGTTCTCTTCCATAAATTTGTAAGCTTATTGTTACCATAGTGACGGGCTTAGGGCTCCTCCGGGTCCATGTGTGAATCATCAGTGCCACCTAGTGGGATATTCATGATCCTGCATCTCACAAACCTCGCCACCTTCAGTGAGAAGAAATTGTTGTTAGGTAAGGTAAGGTTAGGTTAGGTTAGGTTAGGTTAGGTTAGGTTAGGTTAGGTTAGGTTAGGTTAGGTTAGGTTAGGTTAGGTTAAGTCTGGTTTGGTGTTTGCTTCAGTTCTGTTTGATTTGGTTTGGTTGGCTATAATGTCAGCACTCTGCCTTAACATTCTAAATATCTGTCTATCCCTGTCAACTAAAAGCTCTTCAAAGCTTTTTCTTCCCACAGACATAATAGGAGATCAACATCGACAACAACCCATCACATGTTCTGGCTACTCAGCTTGACTATTTCTTACCCAGCTCTGAATAACTCAGAAACCACCACAGCCCCTTCGATAGCACACAGAGTGACAATAATAAGCCAACACTCCTTGAGGATGAGAAATAATTGGGGTCTCCTTCCTCTATCACTGGTTAATTCATTCACCCAGTGTGGCTTCTGTTTCTGTTAGGAACTTGTCTGTTCCTTTATGGAACAGAAAACTGATGTTGGTAAATTTGGGATCTCCTATCGTCTTCTCCTGGGCAATGACCTTGTGACACAAGTCACAGAGAGAAACCTTTACTGAACATCTCCAAAGGATAATCTGTCAACCAAGATGTGTCACACTGAAGGGCATGACCTATTTAAGATTTGGAGTACAGAGGAGGAAAATGCAGACTTCTTAAGTTCGCAGGCTCTAGGGACACAGACCTGTCAGCAGAGCACCAGAGAACAGAAGCAAGAGTGACAGGGAACAGTCATCCCTTCTTCAAAACACTTGGGCCAGCTGGACGTTGCAATTCCTAAGTTTGTCAGACATATGGAAGGGTCTGGGATGTAACCCACTATCAATCACATCCATCTTTCTGCAGCAGAGTTCAGGTGTGGTGAGTGGCAGCATGAGGCTGGGTCGGGAGAGGTTCTCTACCAAATGAATTTTAGTACCAAAAGGAAAAGTTTCATTTTTCATGATTTGGGGTGTAAAAATCAGACAGGAGTTTTCAAGAGTCACATGTATAAAGCAAAGTGGTAGTCTCTTTGTTACCTAAGGACACAGGGAGCTTCAAAAAGTGGAAGGTGGACTGCACTCTGTAGCAGGGAAGGCTGACCAAGGCTGCCCATTCACAAAGTGGAAGGTGGACTGCGCTCTCCAGCAGGGAAGGCTGACCAAGGCTGTCCATTCACAAAGTGGAAGGTAGACTACACTCTGTAGCAGGGATAGCTGATGATTTTATCATCTCTGTGATAAAATAGTAGAAAGGACCCATCCTTAAAGGATGAAGGGTGTTGGGGGGGTCACAGTTTGAGCACACACAACCTGTCACAGTCTGGAAAGTGCAGTCGTTGAGCAGCTGTATGGGGTGGAACATGCGCAGCTTCCTCCTCACATGATGCCATACTCAAAAATAGGAAGCTCAGAGAACAAGGGCTGGGTTGGAACCTTCAAGGCCCACCCCTAGTGACCCACTTAGAAAAACATTTTACTTCAAACCATAACACACTGGGCACAAAGACCCAATGTCACCCAGTGGGATGGGTTAGGGAAACCTTCACTGAGCTCAGTATGATTGAAAAAAACCAAACCATACTCTCCATCCTTGACATACTCCCTCTTCAGTCTCATACTGCATGGCTGCAGGAAGCCGTCTATGAATGTCTGGCCACTCCTTGATATACTGTGTGGACATTACAAAATATACCTTCTCTCAGGCCTCTGTAGATCTGAAATTTTTTTGTAATAATATCGCCTCTTTCCTGCCATTTATTCTATATACACTAAGGTTTCTCAATAGCAGCCATTTGTTATCCATACACAGCCACATCTACAATTAGCAATAATAACCATGCATTCTTAAAATTTTGAAGTTTGGGGCCTGGAAAGATGGTTCAGAGGTTAAGAGCACTGGCTGCTCTCGCAGAGGGCCCAGGTTCTATTCCCAGCACCCACATAACAGTTAGATAGTCTTATGCCTTATCTTCTTATCCTCAATTCACAGAATTGACTCTGGTCAAAAAGACAAAAAAATGTACATTAATTCTCAGATCACTAAATTCCTAAGTAATCATGTAAATATTCAGGCAATAAATAAGGGAATCCAGATGGAGTGGTCTTCACAGCTACGTTCACTTCTTTGTCAAAATATTTAACTAGACTGTAAATCTTTCTTAAAACATTAATTTGGCATTGCATGCAAACATTTCCATGAGCAACGTTCATCACCAACCCTCCCCGTTTGCTAAATGCAGCTTCCATGTCCCATTTCTTCAGCTTACAGAAGATGGCTGGACCCAAAATCTAGTATATAAAACCCAGAAAGACTTTGCCTGGGCAAGCGGAGGGCCCACTGTCTGCCCATACCAGCAGAGAGCACCTGCTCCAGCTTCCCCAGGCCTGAAAGAAACCAGCAGGCACGCCACCTCCTGCGTTGTAAATAGATGCTGAGGCAATTTGGATGGTCAGGAGGAGTCCTGGCAGCGTGGGGATATTTCTGGAATGTGTCTGCTCTCCAGAGCCAGAGAAGTCAGCCTCAACTCCACAGAACTCTATTTCCTGCAAACTATGGGATGTAAAACCATATTATTGGTTCAGAGCTATTCGCTGGGTTTCTTCCCAGGTTTGAAGACATGCACAGAATAAAATAAAATATATTTTTAGTATCCTGGAAACATGTAGTAGGCTTTAATGAGAGTGATTAGCCCCAGGAAAAGAAACAGACAATATGGAGGAAGTAGATTAATCTGCGACACCTCCCTTCCCAATGCCTGCTCCAATACTTTGTGGAAATATCTACTTGAACCTCCCCAAACCCACCAGAGGACTGTTGTGACCTATAGAGAGCTCCAAGGGCCACCACCTTGGAGCCAGTGGCACGGCTTTGAGAAAAAGATTGAGTTATGTGACTGCCCTGCCCTCACACGCCCTGTTAGAGAATCAGCCTTGTGCTCAGGGGGAAGAAGGAAGCCTGAGCAAAATAATGACCAGGTTATCAAGGGGAGGCGGCAGTCAGGGAGGCCGAAAAACAGCCCTCAAAGATAGCCACATCCTCATTCCCAAAATCTGAATCTTGTACAGGAAAAAAGGTTTTACAGATTGAAACTAAGGCACCTGAGATGGAGTGGTTATCCTGGATTGTCTCGGGGAATCCAACGTCATCACAAGAATCCTTACAGGACCAGTTAGTAGAAGCAGATCACGTCCATGGAGGCTGAAGCTGGAGGGGTCCAGGAAGCAGCCACAGGCAAGGAATGCAAGAGTAATCTAAGAAAAGAAAGAGAGCCAGACTCTCCTCGAAGCCCCCCCAGAACAGCATAGTCCTGAACACTCTACTTCAATATCAGCCTTGCTAATCTACAAGTATTAGTGATGACTCAGTAAGTGCATAAGGGGCAAAGGTCAAACCCTCCCGTGAGAACACAGAAGGCTCACCATGGAGGCAAGTGAGCCATTCTCAGTAGTTGAGTTTTCAAACTGAAGGCATTTCAGGAAGCACCCTGTATTAGTCACTTTTCTGTTGCTGTGATAAACCACCATGAGCAAGGGAACTTATAAAAGGAAGAGTTTATTTGAGCTTACGATTGATGGTTCCAGGGAATCAGAGTCCATTGTGGCAGGAAGCATGGTGGCTGGGGCTGGAGCGGCAAGCCGAGGGTCACATCTTGCAATAAGTACAGGAAGTCAAGAGAGAGGGACTGGAGACCACAAGCCTTGTTAAACTCACTAAGCCCGCCCCAATGACGTACCTCCTCCAGCACAGCCACACCTTCTAAGACCTCCAAGAACAGTGCCACCAACTGGAGACAAAATGTCTGAATACTTAAAGCCTATGGAGGACTCATTCAAAGCACCACACCACCAAGCAGAGCAATGTACAAAGGCAACAAGCAGCAAGCAATGCTGCCATAGAACGACTGCTGCACAGACAGACCACCTCGGATGTGGAGAGAGAAGTCTGCAGACGGGAGCCACAGCCAGCTCTAGCACCAGATGGCCACAGGAACCTGGCTGTGGAGAAAAGGCTGTGCCATTTTCTCAGGAATCTGATCAAGCCCACAGAGCCCAGGGTGGTGGTATTGGGTGGCCCTTGATCAGAGATTCAAATAGGCAAGAGCTCATGGGCAATATTTAAGGGGATGCCCAAAGCCTCCATAATCTACCAAAAAAATGGGGTTTAATTCAATATTTGAAAATTAAGACTAAATAGTGATGCACAAAAAATCCAAACTGTAAATAAAGACAGGCTCAGGAACCACCCCTTGCTGATCCAAATCAGAGCTGGGGTGGGAAGTGCAGTCACTTTGATCCTGTCGTTACCATGATAGTGATGACAGTGCTTTGCTCATTGAGGATTTGTACATTAATTTGGGTTTCATGATGTCACAGTAAAATATTATTTCTGTTTACTTATGGGTTTGGGGTTCCCAAAGCCAGAGCCTCACAAGTTTCACCAAGTCCTGGCCTTGTCTCTGTATTCTAAAGATGACGCATGTTAATCAGCTGGTGTGACCCTCAGCAGTTTATGTAAGCACACCTTTGAATGTGTGCCTTGTGTTTAGAGGACAGTGGGCTGGAGCCTTCTACCTCCCTGTCTGTAGAATCCCATGAAGGAGACACTGGCAAGGAAGACAGCAGGAGGAGAATTCTCCCATCTGTTTGCAAAGCAAAGGTACAGAGTTTCCCCAGTCCACAGGTAGGCTAGACAGACCCTGCTGTGGGTCACTATCTGCTGCGGAGAGGAAACCCCAGCAGACGGGCTGAGAAGGGTACCATGAGGGGCAGGAGCTGCTGAAGAGCCATGAAAGTTCCAGAAGATGAGTCATTTACATCAGGAAATGGTGGGGAATCTGAGGTCTCCAGCGTATCCCAGAACCTAACCATGTGCTATATAGGCTACACGCAGCCTTTGAACAAACAGCCTTTGGACACACAGCAAGAAACAAGGCCCAGCTATGCCAAAAGACCTTGGCCTGGGCTCCCTCCATCTTACCCCAGCCCCACCCTGCAAAGCCAGCAGTGGGGCAGCAGGTGTGACACTGAGCAAGAAGAGGAGAAAGCAGGCTGCTGCCCTGCACACCAGAGGTGAATAATGAAGGCTGGGTTATGAAGTCTGTTTGAACTGCCTAAGAAATTGATGTCTTGTTTCCAAGTGAATTGGACCTTTTAATACCTGGAAATGAGGCTAATTAGGCTCCAAAGTGGCTGAGAAGGACAGATGGGCTTTGCCCGAGATCTTCAGACTGTGACTGAAGATAGTGACAGAAAAAATAAATTAGTTGCTTAATGGTTTCCTATGGGGTTCAGTCCACTTCATACCACAGGCTGGTTTCTCTCCACTGGTCCGACACCCTGATCCAGGCTCTGTCCTTCTCCACCTAGACCTGAGCCACCTGGAGATTGACCCCTGCAGATGCAGCTCACAGCCTCACAGGACAGCCAGGACCAAGGCTGCCTCTGCTCCACCTTTGTCAGCAACCCTTCACCTCCACGAACCCCTGCTGCAGCTCCAGATCTCAGGGGCTGCAGTGGCAAGAGCCCCTCCCCTGCCATCTTCAGCCCCGGGATGGAGCAGCTTTCATTCTGTCAGCTCTGGATATTTTGATATCTTTTCCTTATTCCTTGAAGCCCTATTATTAGAACTTTTATTAAAAGTTTTCTTGTTTAGGGACTAGACAGCTGCCTCAGCTGTTAAGAGTAATTGCTGCTCTTTCAGAGGACAAGAGTTTTATTCCCAGCCCATATTGGGCAGCTTACAACTCTGTGACTCCAGGGGGTCCGAGGCCATGTGTTGGCTGCCACAGCAGGCACATGGCATGCCTGTGCATGTATGTGCCTGTGTGTGTGTGTGTGTGTGTGTGTGTATACAAATGACAATAAATCTTTTTTAAAGGTTCCTTGTTTAAAGCATCTGAATGAATTCTGTTTCCTGCCTAGACCTTAATTAATACATGTAGGATGGGGGGACTTCATTCACTAGACTAGAGACAGAAGGCAAGAGTGAGTTGAAGTACAAGATGTTTAAGGAAGGGACTAAGTGGGCAATAAAGAAGAAATGTCTTTCCTGTTGACTTCTATTTTCTTTACGAAAGATACAAGTTCAAAGGTTAAAGTGGAATGCAGACAGCGACATTTTGAAACCAACAATAAGACTGGAATCCACTGGAATCCACAAAGGGTGCCACACAGCACCTTTGCACGAGCCTCCTCCTGTACTTTGAGCTGCTGAGTCAGATCCAACCCATCTGAAGGCCTTTGCGCTGCGCCATTTAAGAACTCATAAGAACCGTCAAGACGGTGGTTCAGGCATCATGAGCTCATGAACGATGGAGTAAGGGACTGACATGTAGGGACTGACAGAGCTGCGCACATTAATGCTGACCAAAGGAACAAATAACATGAAGGGAGCACACATTCCCATCTTATGGTGGACTACTCTGAGGCTAGAAGTGCCAGATTGGAGTTGCCGATTCATAGTTACTGGAAGGCAAAGTAACTGACTTGACTTGTACAATCCACAAACCTGCAGCCTCCCATTTTATCACTTTGAGGAAGCATAATGAAGAAGAGGAAGTGTTGGGCTCCCTCAATAGCTCTCTATGTGAATTTGGACAGCCATTTAAATTCACTAAGTCTCCATTTGTTCCTGGACAAAATGAGATGAATCTACATTTCAACCTGAATAAAGCACTTGGCCCTGAGCTGCTATTTACTGAAGGCTTGGGTTAACATGGCATTAACATTGGTGGGGTCTACACAGTACCAAAGTGTCTAGATGGAAAAGAAATAAAGAAACGATGGGGCTGGAGCGATGGCCTAGCGGTTAAGAGCGCCAACCACTCTTGCAGAGGACCCGGGTTCGATCCCCAGCACCCACATGGCAGCCGAGAACCGTCTGAAACTCCAATTCCAGGAGAGCTCCAGTTCCAGGGGAGTCCGACGCCCTCTTCTGACCTCCACGGCATTGCACCTCATGGGTGCACAGACTTGCATGCAGACAATACATTCATACACATATGGAAATAAATAAAAATTTAGAAAAAAAGAAAAAAAAGAAATAAAGAAACGAAAACCCCTCAGGTACTTTGGTCACCTTGGCCCCAAACGTATACATATTTGTAGTATTCATGGATCTTGGGTTCTAGCTTGCAGCTATAGTGAACGACTTTGAATAAGACTTAGAAGCGTGGAGAATACAAGTGCCTCTCAGTCACCACTGCCCTGGAATGATAAAGAATCAAACACAAGACAAATGTGGAATCACTACTTAACAGAAGAGGTCCAGATGTAAACAGCCAAACTGATGGTCTGGGGTCTTTCAGCATCCACCATGACAAAATGCCAAAGCTTCTTGAAAGAAAAATATGTATATGTGTATTGGACACTGAGAGTCCCCTTTTGCTTCCCACTGCTTGAAACTCTCTGTGTACTAGACAGCCTGATGCCAGGAAGGAGAAAATCTTTGAACTTAGACTCTTCCATGCTAACATCTTCTCACATTACCACAATAACCATGACATCTGCATTTGGTGGGGGCATAAGATTAGTTGAAGAAAGAAAGATTTAGAGGGAAAAGTAAGAGGAAATATGAAACTCATGTGTTGTAATAAAATTCTTCTTTTGATTTCTCCAAGGAACAGTTCCTGTGTATTTCCAGTAACTTCAGTGATCATACTTCTCAACATCCACCACACTGACCAGTTATATTATTAAAAACCCAAGGGCTACTCATGGTCACACTGATGATAATATGCTCAGATCATGATCTTAAGGAGAATAAAACCAGTTCTCAGCTGTAGTAAGCTTCATAACATTTATATAGCCACAAAGTTATAGTTCATGAGGTCTGCTTATAGAGAAATAAACAGCATCACAATTTATAACCCAGAATGCTTCTTTAATGGTATTTAATATTATGTCTCAACATGATGGATCCCTTTATGAGTTGTTAACATTCTTGTCAGGTACTGAAGAACCAGAAAAGTCTGAGCTGGGAATTAGAAGATCAGGCCAGTTTAATCTCCCTTTGTTCCTGAGTCAGTGATAAATAAATTATAAGAAATATTCTCTAGGATTGAGACAGGCAGGCTGTTCAGCATAAGCCACTTCAAACCCAGCTTCTCTGAATCCAGCTATACACAAATAACTGATATAAAATGTTACTTGTCCTAGTTTGCTTTGTATTGTAAAATACTGACCAAAACAAACTTGGTGAATGTATTAGGGTTCTCTAAAGAAACAGAATCAATAGAATGAATATATAGCTATATACAGATTTATTGATTTGCTCACATGACAGAGTTCAAGGAGTCCAACAATAGCGTGCTGCACTGGAGAGGCTGAGAATCCAGGGAACTGCTCAGTCCACAAGGCTGGATGTCTCAGTAGTCCCAATCTGGTGCTGAAGGCCCAATGGATTCCAGAAGATCTGCCAGTCTCAGTACACACTGGGATCCAAAGGGTTGGTCACAGTAGCAAGACAAACTCACCAGTGAGAGAGAAGCAAGCTGCAGGAAAAATGGACCAGCTCCCTCTGCCATGGCCTTTTATACTGCCTGCTAGCAGAAGGTAACACCTACATTTAGGGTGGGCCATCTGGCTTGAGGTAGTCCAATCCGAAGATCATTTGTCTCTTATTTGTTCATCCCTAGTCCAGTCAAGTTGACACCTGGGATTAACCATCACAGTGAACATAGGTTTTATTTGGCTTACAGCACATCATCAGGGAAGCCAGGGAAGGAGTTCAAGGTAGAAATATGGGGGGAGAACTAAAGCAGAGATCACAGAATCCAGTTTAATACTGGCTTGCTTTCTCTGGCTTGCTTTCCCTGGCTTGCTCAATTACCCTTCTTATACAGCCCAAACCACCTGCCCAGAGATGACATCACCCACAGTAGGCTGGGCCCTCCTACATCAATAAGCAATCAAGAAAATGCCCCACAGATAGACCCAAAGACCAATCTGATGGAGAAAATCCCTCAATTAAAGTTCCCTCTTCTCAGATGTGTCAAGTTGACAACTGAAGGTCTGGCAGTGCCCAGATCAACTACCGGCATGTCAAGGTCTACTGCAACCTGTATCACCTCCATTCATATGGGATCAGGACTTGATAAGCTGCTTTAATATAAGCCCCACAACCTGCATGGTGGAGCTTGTATCTTTTTCCAGTCTGTTGAATTTTATAGCACCTTATGCTATAACACAGCATATGGTCTAGTTTGGCAGAGCAGTGAAAAAGAATATGTACTCTGTTCTGGCATTGATGTCTTATACAGGTCACTGAAGTATAAGCAACTGATAATGTTCAAGTTTTCTATATTTTTACCGATATTGTTGACTAGTTATTCTATCAGTTTCTAAGAAAGGGGTGTTAAAAAATATTCAACTGAATTTCCAGCTCCCCAAAAGTGCCTGAAGCCAGCCTCCACGTGGTTCTGGGGTCCAGTTGCTTCCAGCCTGCCTGAGAGTGACTGGAGCTGTCCTCCTCATGGTGGTGAGCTTCCCCAGTTGCACGGTTCCCAACCCCCTAGCAAGGATCATCTGAAGCCCCTCCTACTGCTGCAGGGCTAGGTCCACCCCTCTGCATTTTAATAGTGTTCCAGACCTTTGCAGACTCCCCAAGAGCACCTCAATAAAGCCTCCATGCACCATGCCTCTCAAACTGTGCTGTGCCTGCTGGTTATTAGAGGGCAAGACCTTAAAGGAAGCCTGAGCACATCTGATTGAGACCTGATTTGAGCCTCTGTGGGAGGTCCTGACTAGCTGAATGAGAACTAGCTGGTCCCTCCAATACAAAATCAGAAGAGAGAATCTGGAAGCTAGACCAACCAGATTTTCATACCTAATTATAAGACAACCAAGACACATCAAGAATACAATCAAAGTCAGTCTTCAACTCAACAAAGAAGACATGAGTTTCATACCAGAATCACAAACAACATAAGAAATCCATATGCCAAATCACAAAGAAAAAATAATAATATGAAAAAACAAATTAGTATGGCTCTACTAAACACTACCAATCCTATAGAAGAGCTCTACAATGAGGACCAAATAGATAATCCAGGACACAGAATGTAAAAGGGCAATCATAAACATGTTCAAGGAATTCAACAAATTTTAAAATCACACAAAAAAATCAAAGAATTAAAAGAAGATAAGAATAAAGTTCTGACTGAATTCACAAAAGAATTAGAAATACTGAAGAAAACTCAGACTGAAATGAGGAAGGACATGAAATACTCAATAAGCCAACTGGAAATAACAGGAGAAATCCTCAGCAACAGAATGAATGAAGTAGAAAATATAATATCAAGGCTGGACCATAAAGTTGAAGAACTGGACCACTCAAGCAAAAATTATGAATTTTTTTTTAAATCCAGACACAGAATATTCAGGAACAGTGGGACACCATGAAAAGACCAAACCTACACATAATAGGCACAGAGAAAGAAGAAGAATCTCAGGATAATGGTATTCAATAGGATTGTAAAAGAAAATTTGCCCAAATTAAGGAAGCACATGCCCGTACAAGTACAAGAAGCACATACGGCACCAAATAGACAGGACCATATCATAGTACACTGGGTGTTCAGAACAGAGAGAGAATACTGAAAGCTGCCAAAGAAAACAACAAGTCACATATAAAGGAAAAAACATCTATTTTTAGTTGCAGTGTTAAGTCATTTATTTGTGCTCTTTCTGTTTTCTTAATGTAGGCACTTATGGCTATGAATTTCCCTCTCAGGACTGCTTTTAAGGTGTCCCATAGGTTTTGCTGTGCTGTAGCATCCCTTTCATTTAGTGACAGGAATGCTTTTATTTCTTTCTTTATTTCTCCTTTTTTTTTTTGGTCTTTTTGAGACAGGGTCTCCCTATAGCCCCAGCTGTCCTGGAACTCACTTTGTAGACTAGGCTGACCTTGAACTCACAGAAATTTGCCTGCCTCTGCCTCCCAAGTGCTACGATTAAAGGCATGCTCCATAGGTTTTGTTGTGTTCTATCATCCCTTTCATTTAGTGACAGGAATGCTTTTATTTATTTCTTTATTTTTGACTCATTAGTTGTTCATTAGTGTGCTGCTTAGTTTCTATGTGTTCTTGCAGCTAGTAAAGCTCTTTCTGGTGTCGATATTAAGGCTGATTGCACTGTGGACTGATAGGATGCATGCTCTGTGTACTAGTATATGGTCAATTCTGGAGAATGTTCCATGGGATGCTGAGTAGAAAGTTTATTCTGTTGTGTTTGGGCGGAGTATATGGTAGATGTCTGTTAGGTCCACTTGATGTATCATATTGTTCAGTTCAGATGTCTCTCTGTTTATTCTTTGTACAGTTGACCTTCCAGTGGGCTCAGTGGGGTGTTGAAGTCTCCCACTATTAGTGTGCTGGGATTGATCTGTCCCTTGAAGTCCTTCAGGACTGTTTTTATGAAGTTCAGTCCACCAGAGTTTGGTGCATATATATTTATGGTTGTGATGCCTTCATGGTTGATTGATCCTTTGATAAGGATGTAGTGACCCTCTTCATCTTTTCTGATTAGTTTTACTTTGAAATCTATTTTGTCTGATATTAAAATAGCAACTCCTGCTTACTTTTTGATACAATTTGCTTGGAATATTTTTTTCCGTCTTTTCACCTTAAGATGGTGCCTGTCCTTGAAGATGAGGTATGTTTCTTGTAGACAACAGAAAGATGGATTCAGTTTTTTATCCATACTCCTTGTCTGTGTCTCTTGATTGGGGAGTTCAGACCATTCATATGTAGGGTTAATATTGAGGGATGTATATTGCTTCCCTTCGGTTTATTTTCTGTTTGCATTTTTGGTTTGTTAGTATTTCTGGGGTTATACCTTCATTAATTACTCTCTCTTGCCTCTTGGGGGTAATGCTCCTTTCCTCTGTCCTCTGAATTGATTCCAGTATTTTCTCAGGACTGGTTTTCTGGAAATGTATTCTTTCATCTTGTTTATGTCATGGAAGGTTTTCTTTTCTCCTTCCATTATAATTGACATTTTTGCTGGATACAGCAACCTGGGTTGGCATCTGTAGTCATTTAGTACTGGGAATACTTTAGTCCAAGCTCTTCTGGCTTTCATAGTTTGCATTGAAAAGTCAGCTGTAATTCTGATGGGTTTTCCTTTATATGTAACTTGCTATTTTTCTCTTGTGGCTTTCAGTGTTTGTCTTTGTTTTGAGTATCTAATATTCTGACTATGATATGGCATGGGGAGTTTCTTTCCTGATCTATGTGCTTCTTTTTGTATGGGTGTGTCTTTTTTCAATTTGGGGAAAATTTCTTCTATAATTCTGTTGAAGATCTTGTCAATACCATTATTCTGGGATTCTTCTCCTTCTTCTATACCTATGATGTGGATGTTTGGTCTCTTCATGGTGTTCCACACTTCCTGGTTTCCACATTATCTTCTAGGGTTGATATTCTATTTTCTGCTTCATACATTCTGTTACTGAGGCTTTCTCTTTCCCTTTCCTGTTGACTGGATGAGTGTTCAATTTCCTTTTCATTCCAGCCTGAGATTTTTTTTCAGCATTTCCATTTCCTTCTGGAATTGATCATTCTCTCCCTTTAGATCCTCAATTTCTTTAAGTATGTCTATGATTGTTCTTTTAAGATCTGTGTCCTGGATTACCTCCAGGGAGATCTCATTGTTGTAGTCTTCTATAGGAGACATGCTTTTGGCATGTGGATTTGATTTGTTGTTTGTAACCTGATGTTACAAACAACAAATCTTCTTTGTTGCAATGTAGGCCTGTTCGTCTAGGTTGGCTGGGGGTGGGGGGCAAGGCTCATTTGGTCTATGCACCCATAACTTGGCTGCAGCCTTGGTGTCCTCGAAGATCCAGGTCCCCAGCAAGGTGGACCAGCTCTTACCCAACCTGTGGAGGAAGCTGCAGGGCCACTGGCTGCTGCTTCAGTGTTCCTGAAGATCCCAGTAGTGGCACTTTTATCTTGGGGACTATCAATAGCTAACTAAGTAGTCTTAAAGCCCACTCAATGGGAAGAAACTCATGCATGCTATTGTAAACATAGCCAGATACACACAGCTGGAGAGGTCATAGTTCTTAGAGAAATTCCCAAGGTTGACGTATCCCTAGGCTAAGATAACATCTTACTGCAAAATAGATAACTTTTATTTAGAGACAAGTATCCCAGAAACCACTCAAAAACGAAGCTTCTTTTGCACCAGATGAAGAATAGTACAGAGTCCACAACTACACACACAGACATGGTCTGTGAATTGCTCATGGCAAAGCAACACATCTACAATGCAACCTCCACACCTAAGGCTCACACAACATAGCACCAGAGGCCTAGAGGACATGAATTAACCTCTTAACTCCCATTAAGGAAGCTCCTGCATGCAACAAGGAGGTCAGGAACTCAAAAGGTCATAAATGGCCAAACCATGGAGATTAGGAGTCTACAGAGTATGGTTCCATGTACAGGTCCCCTATATTCAGCTTCACTGACCCAGGGCTCAGGGAACATTGTGGAAGGGGGGGGTGTGGGAAGAAAGATTGTAAGAGCCAGGAAGGTGGTACAAAACCATATGGAAATTGAATCCAACAACTTCCTGGGACATGAATCATGCAAGGAATCAGTTCCTTGTTCACATGAATCATGCAAGCTAACCAGATAACCAGACAAAAACCCAGCATGGAAATGCAGAAATGGGTAGAAGAACCCAATCTTAGCTGAAGAAATATTGGCAGCTGATTATGGTTAGGTGATGAATAACTGGCCTTCTTTAAGCGAGGGCCTCGATAGGCTGACTAGGGCTCGGTGGATGAACTGGCACTGAGGAATAGCCAGGGAGATTAATTTGGCACAATAGACCTTAACACAAATGACAAAATGTGTAAGGGAGGCTGCAGAAGGGGCCAGTGGTGAAGGGAGCATAAAGGCAACTAAGACTGATTGAGATGTTACGTATGAAATACTCAAAAATTCAAATTAAAAAATAAATTTTAAAAAAGAAAGTAGGCTGACCATGGGCCAGAGAAGCAAGCCAGTAGCACAAGTCCTCCATGGCCTGTGCTTCAGCTCCTGCCTCTAAGATCCTTCTGAGCTCCTGGTCTGATTATTTCAATGAAGGACAATGCTCTAAGCTGAAATAAACCCTTTCCTCCCCAAGTTGGTTTTGGTCAGAGTGTTATCACAGCAATGGAAACCAAACTTAAGCACTAGTTTACACTTGGGCAGATAGTAACAAATTTTTAATATTCATCATAAAATTGGGGCTGGGGAGATGGCTCATCAGTTAAGAGCACTAGTTGCTCTTCCAGAGGACTCGGATTTGATTCCCAGCACCCACAAAGCAGCTAAAAACTGTTCCTCCTCTTCTCCTCTTCCCTTTCCTCCCTTTCTTTCCTCTGCCTCCTTTCCTTAATGATAGACATTCCAAATGCATTAAGTACAAGTAGAAAATTAAAGTGTATGCTAGTTAAGTCCATACTCATGGTTGACTATTTTTTGGTTTTATGATGAATTTTTAAAATATTTTATTATTTTTAGTTTATGCTTATGAGTGTACTGCCTGCATGTAAGTGCAGTGCCCACAGAGAAGCAAGCCAGTAACACCAGTCCTCCACACCCTGTGTCCTTTCCTTCCCTGGCCAGGCATTCTCTTCCACTCACAGAAGTCCCCTGGTCCTTGAATCTCCTAGAGAGGCTGAGTAGAGTCCTGTTCCTTTGATAGGGCTCTGGACTTGAAATGCCAAGTGTATGCACTTCTGAATTCCTGCAACTCAGCTACATCCCCAGCAGCCTTGCACGCTGAGGGGAAAAGTGACCTTGAAGATCCTGATAAAACCTACTCTCTCATCCAGGCAGGAAGATCCAGGCAGGAGGATCTACTGTCTTGCTTCTTGCATATCAATAGGAATGGTGTCCATGTCT
The DNA here is from genome assembly GCA_009823505.1 of Rhizomys pruinosus. Lineage (NCBI taxonomy): Eukaryota > Metazoa > Chordata > Mammalia > Rodentia > Spalacidae > Rhizomys > Rhizomys pruinosus. The sequence goes on along the minus strand of VZQC01014778.1, from coordinate 82,940 downwards.
CTGCTGAGCAAAAAACTCATCCCAACGTAGATTTCTTTTTTTAAAAATACATGTGTGTGTGTGTGTGTGCATGTGTGTAAAAGAGATGTGCATGTGAGTATAAGTGTCTAAGGAGCCGGATCACCTAGAGCTAGAGTTATAGGTGGTTGTGACTCTCCTGGTGTGGATGTTGGGGGATGAACTCAGATTCTCTACAAGAGAAGCACATGGCCTTAACTGGTGATCCCTCAAAAGTAGATTTCTATGGTTGCCTAGACATTGAAAACGGTGTCTTGGCTTTCAAACTTCACTTTTATCTCATGTTCCAACACCAAATATCTGCTTACAGGCTAAATGGTGGTAGATGCTGCCCCACAATATGCTACTTTGGCATAAGGACTATTTTTGAACTAATGCTTTTTAAAATGTCAGTGCATAAAATAAGGTCACTCTGACCTCTTCTTCATCCTGAAATCAACAGATAGCATCCAACAGGGAGAGGCCCTCCCTGTATCAGAAAGAGAGGAATGTTCTTAGCATCAAAGACAGGAAGCTCAAGCCAAAAGACTTCTGTCCAAGCCAACTTTTTTTTAACATTTTTTTTATTGATGCTTCGTGCATTTCATACATCATTTTCCAATTCAGTTCAGGCATATCTCCCCTTCCCTTCCCCCCACCCCCACCCCAACCGAGATCATGCATTCTGCCATGACTGTCCTGCATATCTCTCTCAGTTTTTTTTTTTCCATTTTTTAGATAATGATCAATCCCTGATTACAAGCATCCTCATGTAAAACCAATTTGCAGGCTGTTGCGTGCCCAAAACCCCACGCCCCACCTTCCAGCGGGGAGTGAGGGTTGTATGTTCACATCAGGTTAATCAAATGAGGGTCCAGACTACATTGCTGTAGTTTCACCATTCACCCCATCGCAGCCCTTATATTCTACATGCCCCCTCTTCCACAGATTATTCCCTGGGCTTCTTAAAAAAAGGGCACAGGTGGATGAGAAGCAGAACAGTCCACTTCTTCTGGAGCTGTTGTCTTGGATTCTGGTCAATTCTGGCTGTTTCCTTACATGGGCTGACAGTCTGTCCCAGGAATCACCTTTCAATCCTACTAATGCAGCCACAAGCAATTAGACATATAGGTATTAAACAGCATTAATAGTTATGGTAGGTTACTTTGGTAAGGACACATATGTTAGATGATATGTTGATCCACGAACTACCATTTTTTCCTGTTAAATATGACAGGGTCTTACTGTGGCTTATGACATCTTCCAACCTGTAGAGGATGTAAGCTTGTGGCATCAGCCATGGGTCATTCCTCCAAGGAGAGCCAATAGCCAATTAGATTTGGGATATACAGGCATATGGCTTCCACTGCTGCACAGTATTTCCAGGCAGGTGAGTGTGTAGCTGGTGTGACAGTGGAGTCTTGCTTGACTCAAGGAGACCCGTATTTGTTTATTGGTTTTAGAGCGCCTTGGTAACACTCTCTGGTGTTCCAGAGGCCATCTGTCACTTGCATGTGTGGTCTCAATGTATCTTTCCCATGTTAACGGCAGGTCTTCAGCAGCAGGCCTTATCACCTCTCTTCTTGCAGGTATCCCAGTTTAGAGGCAAGGAGCCTTTACCCTTTTGTGGGGCCTTAGATCCCATGGCCAACATCTCCCTGGTAGAAAAATCCATTACTGATGTCAGAGCTCCTGTATTATATATATTTTAAGTGCATAGTTAAGGACTTTAGTGATTATATTTGGTTTTGTTCTGAACGAGAATAATCCTTTTCACAGTTCTTATGTCTTTAGTCAATTAAAGAAGGCGTTTTACCAGTTTTATAAGAGATTACCTCTTAATAGTTGTCTCCAATTTACAGTTGGAGCGAGCGACCCTCTCATCATCATTTCTCCTTTGTTCTGGGGGGGGAGGCAAGAAAGTCTCTCATATCAAAACCTTTGCGCACCTGAAGGTACGTTTCATTAGGACTCGTTATAAATAGTTGTTACTGTAGGGGCCACAGAGGTGGTTCGATGTTTATGGCAATTGAGGCTTTTCTTCCTTTCGATGTTCAGACGGGTCAACTTTCAGTTGGCCACTTTCTGGTACATCTACCAATGCAAAGCCTGTATCTTTTCTTTTCAGCCATTAAGTTGGTGACATTTTGTCCTATTGGAACACAAAAATTATTTTCCCAGTAGTTAGTTTTAAGATTTGAATTGCACAGGTTTTTTGAGAGAGGTTTCATGTCTATCTGTACCAGGGACACCAAGATCTCTACAACAAAAAATTTTAAACCCCTGAAAAAGGAAATTGAGGAAAGACATTAAGAATGGACAAACATCCCATGCTCAGGATTGGGAAAATATATAGTAAACATGTCCATCCTACCCAAACTAGTGTACAGATTTAATGCAATCCTAATCAAAATCCCCAAGAATTTCTTCACAGGCTTTGAAAAAAAAATCCTCATTTCATTTTGGAAAAACAAAAGACCCCGAATAGCCAAAGCAACCCTAGCAAAAGAGCAATACAGGGGGGATCGCTTATACCAGACATCAAACTATACTACAGGGCTATAGTCATAAAAAAACAGCCTGGTACTGGCACAAAAACAGACCAGTTGACCAATGGATAAAAAAAAGATCCAAACCTGAGTCATTTCAATTTCAGCCACCTCTATTGACACACGGGCCAAGAAGACCACAATAGGAGAAAGACAGCATCTTCAGCAAGTGGTGCTGGCACAAAATTGGATCACCACTTTGGAGAAGAATGAAATTAAATCCCTACCTCTACCCTGTAAAAAGTCAACTCCAGATGGACCAAAGACCTCAATGTGAAACCCCAAAAACTCTGGAGGTGATAGAAGAAAACTTGCAGCCGACTACAAGACATAGGTGTAGGAAAGACTTCCTAAATCAGACAGCAGCTGCACAAGAAATAAGATCAACATGTGACAAATGGGATCCTTAAACTCAAAAGCTTCTACATCAAAGCAAAAAGAAACATAAAGGAAGGTGAAGAGAAAACCCACATGAGGGAAAACCTTCATGCAGACCACATTTACAAGCATTAATCTCCAGAGTTACAAGCTTACTCAAAAAACAAAGAAAGAAAGAAAACAAATGAAACACTCAAAAGATGGAGCCAAAATCTGAAAGAGACTTCACACAGGAAAAAGAGAAAAAAAAATAAGAAGTGTTCAGCATCTCTGATAATTAAGGAAATGCAAATTAAAACACTTAGTCTTATTACTTAAATTTAAGACTTACAATAAATAGAAAGAACAAAAATATAAAAGTGCTGGAGAGGTTGTGAGAAAAAGGGAACACTAATCATTGCTGGTGGGAATGTAAACTGGTACAGCCATATGGAAAGCAGTGTGGAGAACCCTTAGAAGACTCAAAACGAGCCTTCCATTTGACCCAGTCATACCACTCCTGGGTATATACCCACAAGACACATCTTACTGCAAAGATACATGCACAGCTATGTTTATTGCAGCTCTGTTCACAATAGCAAAAAGCTGGAACCAGCCCAGGTGCCCCTCAACTGACGGCTGGATAGAGAAAATGTGGTACATGTATACAATGGAGTTCTATGCAGCGGTAAAGAGGGACAACATCATGAACTTTCCAGGCCAACTTTTTAAAGTAAGTTTTCTCTTTCTTTAGCCTCTCACAACTTAGTTACTTTCCTTAATTCCCTTCCATTGTTCAACCAAAGAGGAAAAACATTTATGTTTTGGCACTTTGGGGGAATCTTCATTTCCGTATGACTGTTCCTGTGTTCTATAAAATTTATTGTGGTTTTTGTGCTTTCCCATTTTAATTTGTCTTGTCATTATTTAATTCCTTGCTGGCACAAGTTACCTCAGAGAGTAAGGTTAAATTTTTGGATCCTCCACAATGTCTTTTTTCCATGGCCATGAGCACACTGGGACTGGGTTGGAGTTGAATCCCAGTGTCTAGAAAAATATCTGGCAAACAGGAAGTGCTCTACATATCTATGCATAAATGATTGAATAAATGAAGGAAAGAGTCACCTACTGAGTTCAATCCAGACTGGACTGACAAGACAGAAAAATAGACACAAGAAGAAGAAACTCCTCCCTGAAAAATAGGAAGAGTATCTTATTGGATGCCCCCAGATCCCCAGCACCAACTGGGTCATGCTTGCTGCTAAACCTTCCTATCCCTTTCTTATCTTTTTGCTGTGACAAAAAATATCCAACAAAAGCAACTAAAACAAGGAAGAATTTTTTGGGGGGGTGCTCACGGTTTGGGAGGATACAATCCATCATGGTGGCAGGAATGTAAGGCCACTGGCTACTTTGCATTCACCATCAGAAAATAGAAAGCACACAGGAAGTGGGTTTGGTGGGTTCGAGCTACAAAATCCCAAAGCCTTCCCCTGTGTTCACATGCTCTGCACATACATGGGGCCTCCTCCTCTGACCCTTCCTTCCAGGAGGCCAAATGCAGAAGAAATCAAGACCACCCCAGGACCCATAATCCTATCCATATCATCTCCTGTGGAAAGACAAAAACCTGAAGTAGGAAACTGTGCCACCCAAGTTTCCTCTCACAGAAGGTTCTGGTACATGTCCTAGAATCTGAAGTGCACCTAAGGGCCACACTAGGGCTGGATGTGTCACCCTCCCCTCCGTGCCCCATGAATCTGAGTTTCCCTTGATGAGCTTTGTCATGAGGTCTGAGCCTGTGATTCCTTGGAACTAGAGCTGGGCTTCCAGGTGCAGGATAAAGAATAGCGATGACACCTGTTCATCCTGATGCATGTGTGCTCTGCAACTGTCACACGGTAATGTCCAGCAAGACCTGGCTGTGTTCACTCCTGTCTAATACAAATGGAAAAGAAGAGTGTTCATATATTAAGTGGACCCAAGTTTGAAGCTCTGACTTTAAGTTAAGCATTTTATTCAAGGTCACATATCTAGAATGCATTGGTCAATTAGGCTAAAAAGGCTTGAAGAATCCTACTCCAATTTATCTGAGTTGCAGCCTACCTGAGATTGCAGGTGAAAAATCAGTACTTGCAGTCCACCATCTTCAGATGGTCAGACAGTGAACTAATTCAGCCACACCACTTTGACTTATTAAAAACCCACAAAGGGATCTGAGATCTCCTGAGGCCAGCAGAAGGAAGAGCAGGAGACAGGTAGAAACTGGGTGCCTCAGCAAGGTTGATTGTTGATCCCTTAATCCAGCTGTCCTTGGCTTGATTGGCTTTTGTGGCTGTGGGGTGGAATTATACTCCCAGCTGGTAGTAAGGGTGGGGTGTGTGACTCTTGAGATCTGAGATCTCCTGAGGCCAGCAGAAGGTACCACGAACGCATCTGAAGGAGGCAAGCAAAGCAAGCCTTCAACACAGAGAAGAGGCATTTATGACACACATTGTAATACATGGAAGGAGAAGCCCATATGCCAGGAACACGAAGAAGAGACAACACAGGAAAGGGGCAGGATAATCCAGCACCAAGCTCTACCAACCCTATGGAAGACTCCTGCAGTGCAATCCCTCTAGGGATGTCCCAGGAGACAGATATCAGGAACACAATTGGAAACATATTTAAAGAACTACAAATATATATAAAGAACATATAAAAAACATATATAAAGAACAAATCAAAGAACTAAGAAAAGAGAATGAAGAACTCAAGAAGGACCTACAGAGAGAGAACGACAAACTCTGGAAGGAAGTAGAAACACTGAAAAAATCCCATGCTGAAAAAGATAAGGAAACCAACCAGCAAATCGAAGAGCTACAAGAAGAAATTGAGAAGCTCCAAAAAGAAGTAGAAACACTAAAGAAATCAGAAGAGGAAATGAAAAAGGAAATAAAACACTCATCCAATCAAGAGGAAAGGAGTGGAAAAAGCCTCAGAAGCAGAATGGAGGAAGCAGAACAAAGAATATCAGACCTGGAAGGTAACATAGAACAACTAAAAACCTCAAGGAAAGATTATGAAAAATTTAAAAACACAAAGAAGTGGAACAACTAGGAACTGTGGGACACTATGAAAAGATCAAACCTCTGCATCATAGGAATAGAGGAAGGAGAAGAATCCCAAGAGAATGGTATTGATCAGATCTTCAACAGAATAATAGATGAAAACTTCCCCAAACTAAAAAAGGACAAACCAATACAAATACAAGAAGCACATAGAACTCCAAACAGACAAGATCAGAAAAGAAATTCTCCACGCCACATCATAGTTAAAATGCTANGAGACAACCCAAAAAAATCAAATCCTTAAAGCCACAAGAGAAAACAAGTGACCTATAAGGGGAAACTATCAGAATTACAACTGACTTCTCAACACAAACTATGAAAGCAAGAAGAACCTGAGCAAAAGCATTCCCAGAGTTAAGGAACATATAAATGCCAACCCAGGTTACTATACACAGCAAATAATGTCAATTATAGTTGAAGGAGAGAGAAAAACCTTCCATGACATAAACAAGTTGAAAGAATACATAGCTGGAAAACCAACCCTTCAGAGAATACTTGAAGCAATTCAAAGGACAGAAGAAAGGAACAACCAACCCCAGGCACCTAGAAAGAGAAATCAATAAAAGCATAACTGCAGAAGTAGAAACCCAAACCCAAACTGCAAATGGATAATAAGGCAAAAGGAAGCAACACAAACTTATCAGTCATAACCTTAAATATTAATGGACTAAAATCCCCAATCAAAAGACATAGACTGGGAGATTGGATTAGGAAACAGAATCCATCCATATGCTGTCTACAAGAAACACATCTTACCTTCAAGGACAGACATCACCATTAAGTGAAAGGATGAGAAAAAATATTCCAAGCAATGGTACCAAAAAGAAAGCAGGTGTTGCATTTTAATATCAGACAAAATAACTCAAAGATTAAAATAAAAAAAAAAACAGAAGAGACAAAGAAGGTCATTGTATTTTTATCAAAGGAACAATTCACCAAGAAGATTTCACAATTATGAATATATATGCCCTAAACTCTGGTGCACCAAATTTATTAAAGACAATTCTCCAGGATACAAGTCTCACACTAACCCCAAGTACACCATAGAGGGGATTTCAATTTACCCCACTGAGTCCTTTGGATACATCAACAGGACAAAGAATAAACAGAGAGACATTTGAACTGAATTGATATGATACACCAAATGGACCTCATAGAATTGCTAATACGATATTCCACCCCAATACCAGAGAATACACTTTTTACTCAGCACCCCAGAGAACATTCTCCAAAATCGACCACTATACTCGGACACAGAAAGAAACCTCTACAAATTACAAAAAGATTAAATAATAATTTCATGCATTCTATCAGACCACAGTGCAATAAAGCTCAAACATCAATACCAGGAAAAGCCTACTGCCTGCAAGAACACATGGAGACTCAAAACAACACACTCTGGAATAATGAATGGGTCAAGGAAGAGATAAAGAAAGAAAATAAAAGCATCCTGGAACTGAATGACAATGACGATACAAACAAAACAAACCATGAGATACCTTAAAAACAGTCTTAAGAGGGAAGTTTATAGCTGGTGTCTACATTAAAAAACAGAAAGAGCACAAGTGAATGATCTAAACTACAGCTAAAAGACACTTGAGAGGCAACAAAGATGAACCTTAAACTCAACAGACAGGAAGAAATAACAAAAATCAGAGCAAGAAATCAATGAAATAACAAAGAAAAATAATACAAAAAAAATCAAATAAAATCCAAAGTTGGTTCTTTGAAAGAATAACAAGATAGAACAGACTCTAGCCCTGCTAACCAAAAGAAAAGAAGGAACAACTCCCAAAAATACAATCTGTGGACAAAAAGGGGAAATTCACAACAGACAAGGAAAAGATCCAGAAAATCATACGGGAATACTTTAAAACTTATACTCTACCAAGTTTGAAAAACCTAGAAGAAATGGGTGAATATCTGAAATCAGGAAATCACCAAAGCTCAACAAAGAGAGATCCACAGCCTAAACAGAACCCATAAACACATGAAGAAATGTAAAATTTAATAAGAAACCCCCAACTAAAAAAAGCCCAGCCCAGATGGTTTTACAGCAAATATCTATAAAACAATTTCCAAAAAGACCTACAACATTATTACTGAAACATGTTTAGAAGAATACAATCAGAGGGAATTCTCCCAAATTCCTTCTATGTAAGCCAGCATCACTCTATTACCAAAACCAGGCAAAGATACAACTAAAAAAGATAATTATAGACCCATCTCCCTAATGAACACAGATGGTAAAATTTTAAAACAGGATGCTGGAAAATCACATCACAGCCCACATCCAAGAAGATCATCCATCATGACCAAGTTGGATTCATACCAGAAGATGCAAGGGATGGTTCAACATATGAAAATCAATAAACATCATCAAACACATAAATGAATAAAGAACTAAAAAACCACACCATCATCTCAATTGATGCTGAAAAAGCCTTTGACAAAAATCCAGCATCCCTTCATGCTTAAAGTCCTAGAATGAATTGGATTGGAGGTCATCATCCTCAATGTAATCAAGCCATATACAGGAAACCCACAGCCAATATCATTCTAAATTGGGAAATGACAGAGTATTCCCTTTAAAGGTAGGACACTCGACAAGGCTGCCCCCTGTCACCACTCCTCTTCAATATAGTGCTTGAAACACTTGTTAGAGCAATAAGACAAGAAAAGAAATTAAAGGAGCATAATTGGAAAAGAGGCAAGTCAAGCTATCCCTATTTGCTGATGATATGATTGTTTATTAAGGGATGCTAAAAACTCCACCAGAAAAACTCCTAGAAATGACTAACAGCTTCAGCAAGTGCAGATACAAAATTAACCTAAAAAAAATGCAATTGGCCTTTTTACACCAAGAACAAGCAACTGGAGAAAGAATCAAAGAGACCTTCCCACTCATCAGCCTAGTGGTTAAGAGCACTGACGCTCTTTGCAGAGACCGGTTCGATCCCCAGAATGCACATGGCGGCTGACAACTGTCTGTAACTCCAATTCCAGAGAGAACTCCCAGTTCCAGGGAATTCCAACGACCCTCTTCTGTCCTCCGGGCTGTTACGACAGGGTCACAAACCTACATCCAGACAGTACATACACACACATACAAAAAATAAATAAAATTAAAAAAAAAAAAAACCGATAGCCTCCAAAACAATAAAATACCTAGGAATAAACCTAACCAAAGACACCAAATATATCTACCACAAAAATTTAAACCTTTAAAGAAAAGAAGAAATGAAGAAGACATCAGAAGATGGAAAAAACCTTCCATGCTCATGGTTTGGAAAATTAACATTGTAAAAGATCCATTCTACCGAAACTCTTGTATAGATTTAAACACAATGCCAACCAAAATCCCACAGTTCTCACAGGCTTGGAAAAAAAGGTGCTTAAATTCATTTGGAAAAACAAAAACCCCAATATAGCCAAAAACAATCCTGAGAGAAAAAAAGCTACACAGGGGATCTCTATACCAGACTTCAAACTATACTACAGGGCTATAGTCAGTAAAACAGCCTGGTACTGCACACAAACAGACCTGTTGACCAATGGAGCAAAACTGAAGATCCAAACCTGAGCACATACAATTTCAGCCATCTCATATTTGACAAGGGGGCCAAAGAAACACAATGGAGCAAAGCACAGGACAGCACACTCAGAAAGTGGTTTTGGCAAAATTGTATCACCAATTGTAGAAGAATTGAAATTAAACCCCTACCTCTCGCCCTGTAAAAAGTCAACTCCAGAGTATCAAAACCTCAAATGTGAAAACCCCAAACCTCTGAGGGAAGAAGAAAAAGTGGCTGCAGCCTACAAGACATAGGTTTAGGAAAAAAAAAAAAAAAAAAAAAAAAAAAAATTAGCAATATTTGACAATTGACAAATGGACCTCATTAAATCAGAAGCTTGCTGTACATCAAAAAAACAATCAAGGAAATGAAGAAAATCCCACAGAGTGGGAGGAAACCTTCACCGACAATACATCTGACAAAGCATTTATCTCCAGAACAATAAACTACTCAAAAAACAAAGAAGAAGAAAAACAAATGACTCACTCAATAGAGGAACAAAGAGTTGAACAGAGAATTTACAAGTGAGGAATTAAGATGCTGAGAAACACCTCAAGAAGTCTAACATCACTAATCATTAAGGAAATGCAAATACAAAACCACTTTAAGATATACATCTTACTCCAATAAGATGGCTAGGATCAAGAAAACAAATGATACAAGTGCTGGAGAGGTTGTGGGGAAAGGGGAACCTCTCATCCACTGCTGGTGAATTAAACTTGTGCAGCCACTTGGAAAGCAGTTTGGATAACTCTTGGAAGACTTGGAATGAACTTGCCACCTGATCCCAGCCAACCCCTGTCCTGGGCATGTACCCACAAGACTCACCCCACCGCAGAGATACATACACGCCATGTTTATTCAGCTCTCTTCACAATAGCAAAGAGCTGGAACCAACCCAAAATGGCCCTCAACTGATGTGTGGTTAGAGAAAATTGTGGTACATCCACACAATGGAGTTCTATTCAGCAGTAACGAAAGATGACATCATGAGCTTTGCAGGAAAATGGCTGGAGCTAGAGACATCATGCTGAGAAGTAACACAGTCCCAGAAAAAACAAACGATATGAAGGTATCCTTATCTGTGGATGCTTGCCAATTACCTAGTTGTAATATTTCTTGTGTTAGGGCCCCCTAGCTTTTGTCCAAAGCAGTTGGGCATGATGCATATTGGAAACAACAACAACAACAACAACAGAAAGGACTGCATCAAAGAACTGATCGAAAACAGTAACTCTCTTCAAAAAACGTTCAACTTCCTCATGGAGAATATTGCAGAAAGTACTGAGAAAAAGATGTAAAGCATGTTTGGCAGAAGCATGATCTCTGGTGGGGTGAAATTGGGTACTGGATCGAACCCGTGGGTCTTGACAGGCTAGTCGCAACTTGCTAAACCGCTAGTGCCATTCTCTCCAGCCCTTAAATACTTATTTTTATACTCAAATTAGTGAAGCTTTCATCAGTTCTCATCAAAGAAGCTTCTTTTTACAGGTATCTAATACAGAGACTCAGTTTACAAACTCAGGTTACAAAACTACAAACTGAGAAGTTAATAGTTTGGAGCCATAACTTCTTGTTCCTCTAAATAGAAATAATGTCCAAGAAACATTTCCAATCCAATCTCATAGAGCTTTATATAGGAAATCAATGATATGAGGTAAGGGACTTTCCCTTAAAGTCCCTTAAAGACAGTTAAATTATAGCTATAAGAAGTAGAGGCAGTTTAGAAAGAGTTGAAGGGAAGAAGACCAATGAAGAATGAATGACACTTTATACAGTGTGCTTTATTGTAGTAGCTGTTTTATCTGAGAAGCATTAACAGAACTAAAGATCATTATACCAAAAGCTGAGACTCATATATGACCACTTTCAGTTCAACAGAAGTCTAATTTAAATGTTGGCAGATTTTGAAAGTCTACATGTCAGAGTTAATTACCAGGAAAATGCCTTCTCTCTCTCTTTTTTTTTGTCTTTTGAGACAGGGTCTCCCTGTGTAGCCCCAAAACGTCCTGGAACTCACTCTGGTAGACCAGGCTGGCCTTGAATCAACAAAGATGCCAGCCTGGCCTCTGCCTCCAAGTGCTAAGATTAAATGCGTGCGCCAGACATTTTTTTAAAGATGCAAAATTTCTTCTATAATTACACAGAAGCCACTAATGCATTAAATTTGAAGTATGTTAATTTTTTTTAGCAAAATATCTTCTTATTCCTATAAAAAGTAGGTCCAATAAAACTGAGAATGAGAAGCTTATATTCATGGGGAAGAAGTAAAGAAGTAAATACTTATTTTGGAAAGTCAGCATATGAATATCTATGGTTCTCTTGGACAGGAAATTCCTTTTATTCTGGCCCTCTGCAGAAATTCCACTTTATACTCTGTGTACAACACAGACTGCCTCAGACTAGCACCATGGCTTATACTTTTGCTTTGTAGTTTCCCAGAATTAGACCTTATTGCTTGGATAAGATTAAGATGTCCTCTTAGCAGTTGTCACTCTGAAATCACATCCATAGACAGTGGATTCCATTAGGGGATTGGACAATGCACTTGTCTTCTCTTAAATCCCCTCTTAAATCCCAGCAAAAGCACATCACATTCTCTTGAACACACCTACTCCAGGGTCAGGAAAAGGATCGTTAGATCTTGACTGTAGGCAATGTTTAGCTGTTCTTATTTTTTTTAACATTTTTTTATTGATGCTTTGTGCATTTCCATACATCATTTTCCAATTTCAGTTCAGGCATATTTCCCTTTCCTTCCCCCCACCCCCAACCCCAACGAGATCATGCATTCTGCCATGACTGTCCTGCATATCTCTCTCGTTTTTTTTTTCCATTTTTTACTATATGTATTAATCCAGAGTACAAGCATCCTTCATGTAAAACCATTTTGAGGCTGTTGTGCCCAAACCCCACAGCCCCACCTTCCAGCGGGGAGTGAGGGGTTGTATGTTCATCAGGTTAATCAAATGAGGTGCCAGACTACATTGCTGTAGTTTCCACCATTCACCCCCAGCAGCCCTTATATTCTACCATGCCCCCTCTTCCACAGATTATTCCCTGGGCTTAAAAAAGGGCACAGGTGATGAGAAGGCAGAACAGTCCACTTCTCTCTGGAGCTGTTGTCTTGGATTCTGGTCAATTCTGGCTGTTTCCTTACAGGGCTGACAGTCTTGTCCCAGGAATAACCTTTCAATCCTACTAATGAAGCACAAGCAATTAACATATAGGTATTAAACAGCATAATAGTTATGGTAGGTTACTTTGGTAAGGACACATATGTTAGATGATATGTTGATCCAGGAACTACCATTTTTCCTGTTAAATATGACAGGGTCTTACTGTGCTTATGACATCTCCAACCTGTAGAGGATGTAAGCTTGTGGCATCAGCCATGGTTATTCCTCCAAGGAGAGAGCCAATAGCCAATTAGATTTGGATATACAGGCATATGGTGCCTCTGCTGCACAGTATTTCCAGGCAGGTGAGTGTGTAGCTGGTGCTGAATGGAGTCTTGCTTGACTCAAGGAGACCCGTATTTGCTTTATTGGTTTTAGGCCTTTGGTAACACTCTCTGTGTTCCAGAGCCATCTGTACACTTGCATGTTGGTCTCAATGTATCCTTTCCCTGTTAAGGTCAGGTCTTCAGCAGCAGGCCTTATCAGCCCTGCTTCTTGCAGGTATCCCAGTTTAGAGGCAAGGAGCCTTTACCCTTTTGTGGGCCTTAGATCCCATGGCCAACATCTCCCTGGTAGAATAATCCTATTACTGATGTCAGAGCTCCTGTATTGATATATTTGTTAAGTGCATAGTTTTAAGGACTTTAGTATTATATTTGGTTCTGAACAGAATAATCCTTTTCACAGTTCTTATGTCTATTAGTCAATTAAAGAAGGCATTTACATTATAAGAGATTACCCTTATAATAGTTGTCTCCAATTTACAGTTGGAGAGCGACCTCATCATCATTCATTTCTCCTTGTTCTGGGGGGGAGGCAAGAAAGTCTCTCATATCAAAACCTTTGCTGCACCTAGAAGGTAGTTTCATTGGACTCGTTATAAATAGTTGTTACATGTAGGGCCACAGAGGGTTCGATGTTTATGGCAATCTGAGGCTTTTCTTCCTTTCGAGTGTTCAGACGGGTCAACTTTCAAGTGGCACTTTCTGGTACATCCTACTCAATGCAAAGCCTGTATCTTTTCTTTCTCAGCCATTAATTGGTGACATTTTGTCTATCTGGAACACACAAATCTATTTTCCCGTAGTTAGTTTTAAGGATTGAATTGCAAGGTTTTTGTGAGAAAGGTTTCATGTCTATCTGTACACCCCTTTGTTTTTAACCCATGAGTCTCCAGAAGACGTTGTATTATAGTGATATGTACATAACTATATCGTGGAATCAAGGCTCAGATTTCAAATTTCATCAATCGACCGCATGCTGTTTTGGCTGATATAATGATAATTTGGGGCAATTAATTTTATTTTTAAAATCTGTTTCTTAAAGAGAATGCTACAACTGTTCAAAAATGAGTCATAAAGTGCTCACAACAGAGAAAACTGTATGAGGGAGCGAGTTGCAATGCTCTATGTGCCAATTCCAGAGTTATTGCTCTACAATTTTATGTAACAGAGATGTGGACACAGTGATTCATATCCTATTTAACTCGGATTGCATACCGCTTCTTAGATATCAGATATTCTGGTAAACCCAATGTTGTTTAATATATTCATATTTACTTTTACTAACCCTAAAACACCTTGTATCCTATAGACAGTGTCTAGGCCAAACTGGGCTTGTTTGGAACTACGGTGAGAGTTAAGATATGCATTAATTTCGAATATCACCCTTTCCCTCTCCCACCCCTGCCCCCTTCCAATTCACCATTTCGGTTTCTGTCTTTCTGTGCATTCTTTTGTTGTTTGTTCTTTTTACATTTCATCCCTCTCCACGAGAAATATTATATCTGGGTTTATTGGTACTGGCAGCTGAGAACCGTCTGAAACTCCAATTCCAGGAGAACTCCAGTTCCAGGGGAATCTGACACCCTCTTCTGACCTCCGAGGCATTGCACGACATGGGTGCACAGACCTGCATGCAGACAGCACATTCATACACATACAGAAATAATTTTTTAAAAAATTAAAAAAAAATAAGTATTTAGACAACAGTATGATACTGTGTCCATTTAGCAAAATAATATCAGTAGGATCTCCCTCTTGAGCCTGTGATAGGGTGTTTGTCAGGGTTACAATAGTACGAAGCATCAGTTTCTCCCTGTTGAGCAGTCCTTAAAGCCAATGCAAGAGTGGTTGGTTACTCCTGTAGATTTCATACCACTATTGTACCAAGAAATGTATCTTGCAAGGCCTTATAGGATTCGCAGCAGGGTAAGAATGCTGATGACTTTTCTACTTCATCAGCCTGCACAGCATCTCCTGGTACTATGAAAGCTAGCCAGCAGGGAGGAAGCTTTCTGGTCAGTACCAGCTTGCTTTCTCCATTTCTTGTGATTAAGGTGTGGCATCTTCAGCACTAGGACCTTATCATCAATTTCTGGTCAGCAACCATGAGCACTGCAATAGTTTATATTCTTTTGGGTATCTATAGGATCCTTCTGACCAAAAGCTCAATGGGGGATATCTAATATTTGGCACTGAGCTTTTTATTTGATAAGCTCTAGAAAGCATTATATTACAGGGTATTTCCATTTAATCTCTCTCTCTCTCTCTCTCTCTCTCTCTCTCTCTCTCTCTCTCTCCACACACACACACACACACACACGAAACATAAAATACATTTTCATATGTCTTTTCCAAACACCCTTCATGCTATCACTGTCCCTCCAACTTAAGTGTCTTCTCAACATTACACTGTCCCCCTTCATATCATCTGTGCTCCATTATCTTATAAACTTTTTTCAAGAAGTATTAAGAACCTTGAAATAAGAAATAGAACTGAATAAAGTTATCAGTGAGTTACCTTTAAGTTTAAAATATATGTTCACATGGCTATTATCTTAACAATGGCAAAGAAAGAAAAGTGAAAAAAAGTAAAGGAAACCAAGAGAAACTAATGATAAATACAAATTAATTTAATGAAAATACTATGTTAAGCTAAAGGCTGACCATGATCAAATATTTTTTCCAGGAAATTTAAAGCACAGTTTATCTATAACACATGAACATAGCAAAGAAGAAAATTATAGTTATCTTAGTAGATATCAAAACCATATAACATCAATCAGCTGAACATAGAATTCTTGGCAAACTAAAAATAATCTTTCTCAAAAGAATTGCTTCATACTATTGTAACCCTGACAAAGAACCTATCACAGGATCAAGAGGGAGATCTTACTGATATTATTTTGCTAAATGGACACAGTATCATACTGCTGTCTAAATACATTATATTTATTAATTATATGCTTAAGAAAATGTAATTTCAGAAAAACAGCAAATTAAGGTTTCTTACTATACTGAAAGTAATTTTGATGCTTAATCAATGCAATGATTTAAGAAAGTAGAATTAGTGATATAAATATGTGAAGTAGAAAAAATGCTTTTCCAAAAATGATATAATCATCTATTTGAAAAATCCATCAGAACCAAGTGAAAAGTGTGTGTGTGTGTGTGTGTGTGTGTGTGTGTGTGTGTATGTGTGTGTGTGTGTATTGTGTCTGGTATATACATATGTGTGTGCATATATGTGTGTGTATGCTAATGGATTGCTCATCAGTAGGAAATGAGAAGAAAACACAAGTGTTTAGTATTTGTAGTAGAAACCAAAAATATAAAATTGTCATCATAAACTTATAAAAATGTGTTTAGGGCTTCCCAATCTGCTTCCACCCACACTTTAGACTGCTTTTTAGCAGTTACCTCTGAATTTATTAGAATCATGTACCACTCAAACTGTGGTTAGAAATGATGTATTGGCTCCCACACAGCCCAGCCCAAGCTCTCTGTGAGGTAGGGCTAGATTCCATCAGAACCTCACACTCCCTTTTCTAAATCTCTCTCAAGTTCTTGTAACTTCATATTAATATTATGTGGGCACTTTCTCTACACTTGTTTTACTATCGGGTTCATTATATTCATTTCCTTTCCCCTATTTTTCTGGCTTTCGACATTCTCCTTTGGTGACATCATGTGCCTTCTCTGAGCCTTTTCTCTGCTTCCTGCTCTCTGTCATCACTGCTTCTGAATTCTGTCAGGTGGAGAGCTGTGAGGTCTCAAGTCCTGCTTCCATTCCTCCCATATAGCATTGCCTTAAAGTAAAAACTGGAAAAGATCCAAAGTAAACCACTACTTCTATAAGCTTATTGTCCAATTAAAAATGTAATTCCCTCCTCATTGATTTTATCCATACAACCTCAAATTAGCCTTTATAGTTTATTTAAGATATTTAAATGAGACAAATACACATGATAATCCAAATGATCAGGGAACTTAGTTCAGCTCCTCCTTCCAGGAATTCCTTAGCACATGCCTGGGCTCAACGCATATAGGAACTGAAGCCATGCATCACATAAAACAAAAGAGGGGGCTTTAGATACAAAATCTCCATCCAGTTTTTTTGGATTAGAAAATACATAAAATGAATTTGCTGAAATTAAGAGCTTTCCATAAAAACTTTCAGATTGGAAATTCTGTGATAAATTGTTTCAAAGTAATCCGAAGAAACCTAGTTGCCTATGTTTCCTCATGGATCCAGAGCCCTGGCCCCCTTGAGCCCACACTCCATTCCCAGATTAAAAACCAGAAGACTATCTGATCAGAGTTCCAATTATTTTCTCAAGTTTTGATAGGAAATCACTGAAGGGAGATGGAGACTGTATGGAGAGCAGTGCCACTGTCTTTAGGAAAGAAAAGCAATTGGTTATGGAAACTAGCTTGTTCATCATTTGTACAGATGGGACTTTAAAAACAAAGACCTAATCTCTAGTGGGGGTGGCTGCAAAACTAGAAGATGTCAGATAAGATAATTTCACATTTTTATAGCATATTTCCAGAGCAATTGTACTTTCCTCACACAGACAATCAGTTTATGTAAGATATGTAAGTGTTACCATTCAAAAAGTAGGGGCTTTCTGAAGGGTAACTACTTTCACCTGTCACTGATGTCTAATTAACAAAGATTTCTTAGTTAAATAATGTTTTGTTTTTTTTTTGTCATTTTCTCAGTGGGGCTTGTTTGTTTCTGCAGTTTTCTTTGTGTCTTGGTTGCTCTTTGTTCATTTGGTTGGTTTGTTCTGTATTGTTTCAGTTTCATCTGTTTTTTGAAGCAAGGCCTCACACTTCAGCCCAATCAAGCCATGGACTCACCACGTGTGTCCATCAGAACTGGGACTCCCAGCAGCCAAACTCCATACTCTGCCTCCCAATGTCTAATATTTTCCTTGAAGTATTTTGAGTCAAGGGTTAATTTCTGACCAATCAGATATAGATCTGCCTGGGAAAATGACACAGAATTTTGTTTGTTTATTAATTAGCTTGGCAGAGGTTTTTGTTTTCTTTGTTCTGTCTTCCTCAAATTACCACGAGATGTAGAAAGACGTGTTGGTTTAATCTCAGTTGTCAAAATAACTAGACTGAAGCATTTAGTAAACATACTCTTAGCTGTGTCTGTGAAAGGGTTTTCAGAGGTGATTGGTCTGTGGGTCAGTGAACAGAATAAATAAGATGGTCACTGAACATGTGCGGACCATCAAGCAGGGTGGCGCCCTGGTTGAAACAAAAAGAAGGATCCAACTTGGCTACAGATGCCAACTGGACTGTTCTTGATTTGGTGTGTTTGATGCTGCCAAGTGCGCGCCCCCAACAGGTATCGGACTCCACATCTTTCAGCCTTTGAGTGTACATTTTACTAGAAGCTCCCCAGTGGCTTCCAGATATTCAGCCTCAGGCTGCGGCTGACACTGCGTCATTGGCCCTTGTTATTCTGAGACTTCCTGCAGCTTGGACTGAGCAAGTGCTGGTTTTCATAGCCATTCAGCCTTCAGACAGCCATTGTCAGACTATCCAGCTTCTGATTACAATCTAATAAATCCCCTTTTATAGTTACATATTCCCTCTACTGGTTCTATTCTGCTGGGAAACACAGAACAATACAAATATTATGTCAGTTTTGTTTTGCAAAGCTCCCCAAACTTCAAAGACTTCATCTAGACTACAGGAGAGGTAGGCTCCTTTTCATCAGGAAGACATTGGCCCTGCATTACTAGGTCTCTGCGTGGTAGTCTCCTCATTCACCCTGGCATTTATCTGCAGCCACTGTGGATTACCATGACCAAAAGCTCACTGGGCAGCACTAGAGCCAACGTTGATGGGTTGGGACTGTGTCATCACATTGATTTATTTAGAAGACTTTGTCTTTACACCAGTGTGCTTTGGACCAGGTCTATTCTGTTTAAACTGTTTCCCATATTTGATGCAAAACAGAAGTCACTAATAAATGGTGCATGTTATATTTAACAGGAAAGGGAGGCAAACAGTGTTGTCATACTCCCTGTAGATCCACAATTTTCTTTTCTAATCTTCTCTCAATTTCTATTGGTTAATTCTACTCTAGGGAAGAAATTTTTGTATGTCTCCTACTGCTTTGTTGTCTCGATAACCTTTGAAATCAAGATTATATAAATATTAAACAAATTGGTTTGGGGTTCTTTCTTCCTTTTATTTGTTTTATGTGCATGTTATTTTCTTATGTAGTTATCTATTATAACTTTCTGGACTTAAAAATCATTTTATTTATAAATTAAAATTTTTTTGTATGAGTGTTTTGTGTGCATGTAAGTGCACACATATGCGCAATGCCTATGGATGTCAGAAGACAGTGTCAGATCCCCTGGAACTGTGTTACATTGTTAACACCACCATGTGGGTGCTGGGAACAGAACTCCCAAGGACAACCAGTACTCTTAACCACTGAGCCACCTTCCAGCTCCCTTTGTTGTTGTTGTTTTTTTTTTAATTAATGTTTGTAGTATGAACATACCTAAAGTTAGTTTTGTTTGTTTGTTTGTTTGTTTTGTCTTTTTGAGATGGGGTCTCCCTGTAGCCCCAGCTGTCCTGGAAGTCGCTCTGTAGACCAGGCTGACCTTGAACTCACAAAAATCTGCCTTCCTCTGCCTCCCAAGTGCTAGGATTAAAGGCATGCGCCACCACTCCCAGCCTCCTAAAGTTAGTTTCAAAATGATTTGCAAAATAAAAATAAAGGCTCCTAGATCAAAGGTAAATCAGTTCTGGTAAGGCTAACAAGGAAAGCTGCCCTCCTTCTAGATCATTTTACTCTGGCCCTGTGATGTGGAGCACTGAGGTGAGTTATTTATGCAGTGAAACCACCTGCCAATTATTTCAAAGGGACTGAGAACTCAAATTGCCCTCTTCTACTGTGCATCGATTTGTGGCAAATTCAAATGCACAGTGAGAAGGGCCCTATCTACTCACACAAGAAGGTCAGCAAGGTATTTTAAATACCATTGAAATGAAAAAGAACTAGGAGCAAATCTTCCAATTTTTGGTTCTGTTTTAAAGGACATTTAATAAAAAGTTCAGGGTAGAAGCAGTTAGTATCACACTATTCTTTAGAGAAAGAAAATTCAAGATATTGGTGAAAAACAAAGAATGTCTACATGACAAGCTCCGGTAACTAAAATGCTCGAGCAAGATGTAAAAGAAAAACAGAAAAGACTTTTCAAGGTGTATGAAGTTAATAAAGCAAAGCATGTCAGGTTACTAAGAAACAGTAGTTTCTCTGTCTAATGGAACCTAATGCATTATACCAATATATATTATGCTTAACAATTGTAAGCTTGGTAAATGATGGTAAAATTGAAGGAAAAACTGACTGAAACAGGCAAAGTCCACAATCCAGAACCCAGGTCTGTCATGGAAGAACTCGTTCATCATCAGTATTTGGTTTATGGTGATTTTCTCCTCTTTGTAAAAGAGTAGACAAGCTTCTGTTTTCACAATGCAGCTTCCTTAATGGAGAAACAGTATAGAAATCTTTAGGAAATGACATCAAAGGAGTTGAGGATGGCAGCAAAACAGTCATTGTCATTCAATACACATAAATTCATCTGAGAATTTGTTTCCTTTAGAAACCATTAGAGAATCCAGGCAAAGATCATACTACTAATATTCTGCTATATTTGACAATTTGGTGGTTTAGCAGAGTAAAAGTCCTCAACAGTGCATTTGAGTTGAAAGAGGAATTAAAGCCAAATAGATCTATCAGGCATACAATCAGTAAGCACATAACAAACACAGCAACACTATCAATCAACTGGATATGTTTGACATTTATTGACTGCTTCACCCAACAGCAACAAAATATGTACTCTTCTCAAGCTCACAAGGAACCTTCACCATCGTAGACCTCATTCTTAGTCATAAGACACACTTCGACCCTTTTAAACAAGGTTATGTAATGTCTGTTCTCAGACCACAATATCACTAAATTTGAAATCAGGAGCACAAATAAAGGGAGATTAAGCAACATGCTTCTAAAGAGCACACAAGTCAAGGAACTTTCGAAAGAAATTTTAAAGAGCTATAAGCAAGAAAATTGAAACATACCTTACCAAAATTTGGAGGGCTTAGCAAAAGCACAACCTAAAGGGAAAATGATGTCATCAAATGCAATTATTAGATAATAATCAATCTAACTAATCTGAATAAATCAGCTAAGCTTCAACTTTGCGAACCTAGAAAAAGGAGAATTAATCAAATGCAAAGTCAGCAGAAGGAAATACCTGCTAAATATTAAGTCTGAAACAATTGAACTACAAATGGCAAATTAGTAGAGAAAAATTAATGAAATCAAAAGCTAAATTTTTAAAATATTGATAAAATTGATAAGCCTCTAGCCAGACTAAGAAAAATGGCAAAATTATTAATATGAACTGCACAAAAATAATTAAGGATCAGGTAGAACTGGTTCCATAAATCCAAGATTGGTGGACATATGGAGGGGGTGAAGAACATCCTCAACATGAAAAGCGAACACTCTATGAACAGCCTCAGCTGTCACACTCAGTGGCAAGTGAGTGCTTGTTTCAAAAGATAAAATACTTGGGAGGCAGAGGCAGGCGGATCTTTGTGAGTTCAAGGCCAGCCTGGTCTACAGAGTTCCAGGACAGCTGGGGCTACAGGGAGACCCTGTCTCAAAAAGACGAAGAGAAGAGGCATAGCAAATATTCTTAGCTTGTACTTCAACAGACTAGAAAAAGCAGCTAAACACCAAGCTAAGCAAAGATAATCCTAGGGTCAGAGTAGAAATTAATGCATCATCAGAGAAGTCATGGAGAAAATCAGAGAGAAGAATAACTGGGCGGATTGGTATAGTCCATTAGGCCCAAAGCAAACAGAAACACATTTCCAAAGGTAGAAATGAGAGTCAATGTCATTTCACACCTGAAAGATGATATTAGAAGAAAAATGTGTACCTTTTGACTGCTCAGATGATTTAGACCAAAATTTCTTAGAATTTACAAACTATCAACATTTATAGCAAAGAAATCGGTAATTGGAATAACTTTTTATCTATTAAATAAATTAAAATTTTAAGCTCAAAAAAAAGATAAAATACTAAGTAATTCACTTAATTATGATTGCAAAAAATAGATGTAAACACAAATCAAAACCAATTAGAATTTATATAAGAATAATAAGAGTTGTAAACCTCTCAGCAAACTCATCATAGAACAGAACGGTCTTTCCATCTGTGAGTTCCACAGAGGCCCCACGGGAGCAAGTCTTTGACATTTTGGATAAATAATGAGCTTTGTTGAACTAGCTTATATTTAAGTCCACAACAGCTTTAAAAGCTCAATTCCAATGCTCATTTTTATTTATTATTTTATGTGTATGAGTGTACTGTCTGCATGTAAGTAGGTGCACCCATGTCGTGCAATGCTGTGGAGGTCAGAAGAGGGCATCGGATTCTCCTGGAACTGGAATTAAAGAGGGTTCATACCTGCCATGTGGGTGCTGGGAATCGAACCCAGGTCCTCTGCAAGAGCACTTGGTGCTCTTAATTGCTGAGCCATCTCTCCAGCCCCTAATGCTCAATTTTAAAGCTAGAATTCATGTAGTTTCTGTAAGCTGTGTTCATTTCACCGAGCTCTGGCCCTGCATATCTGAAAACATCAAGAAAAGTTTTAACAACTGTATCTTATGTTTTATTTTTGTTAAAATTTACTACATTCTCGAATCTTCCTACATCACATATAATTTCAGGACTTTTTCACCATTCAGTTGGTAATCATGAAGGCATTTGAACAAAACCACTAAAGTATATGGAGAATGATATAAAATAGTAAGACAGCATATGGTTCTTGTTTCTAGTTGTCTATTTTCATTAAAGGGAGTAAAACACAAAGACACATTGATATTTTCCAACTATTCATATCAAGCTGGAGTTTCTGGAAGACTATGCTTTTTTCACTGTGTTTCACTTTATTTTTCATTTTACCACATATGGTATATGTGGTAAAGTATAATAATTTGCTTATTGTTCTGTAGTTTACTTTCAATCACTTTGACAAAACAATGGCCAATACTGACTAGGGGAAGGAAGGGTTTATTTAGCTCACATCTTCCACGTCATGGTTCTTCACTTAGGGAGCCCAAAGTAGGAACTCAGGGTGGACCTGGATGCAGGAGCTGAAGCCATGGAGGAATGCTGTTTAGTGGCTTGCTCCCGTGGCCCATGCTCAGCCTGCTTTCTTTTTATTTATTTATTTATTTATTTATTTATTTATTTACTTATTTATTTGCAATTTATTATTTTTTTATTGATGCTTTGTGTATTTCATACAACATTTTCCAATTCAGTTCAGGCATATATCCCCTTCCCTTCCCCCCACCCCACCCCTACCCATCCCAGATCATGCATTCTGCCATAAGTTTTCTGCATCTTTCTCTGCTTTTTTGTTTTGTTTTGTTTTCATTTTTTAACAATAAATGATAATTTGTGAGTACAAGCATCCTTCATGTAAAACCAATTTGCAAGCAGTTGTGCCCAAACCCACACAGCTCATGGGTCCCACCATCCACCAGGGGGGGCTTGTATGTTCAATCAAGTTGATCAAATGAGTGTTCAGCCTATATTGTTGTAGTTTCACCATTAACCCCAATCGCAGCCCTTACATTCTACCACGCCCCCTCTTCCGCAGATTGTTCCCTAGGCTTAGAAAAGGGGCACAGGTGGATGAGAAGCAAAACAGTCTACTTTCTCTGGAGCTGATGTCTTGGTCTCTAGTCAATTCTGGCTGTTTTCTTTCATGGGCTGCCAGCTTGTCCAGGCATAACCTTTCGATCCTACAAATGAAGCACATGCAATTAGATATTTAGGTATTTAAACAGTATAATATATAGCAATTCGATACTACTAATGAAGCACACACAATTAGATATATAGGTATTTAAACAGTACTAATTGTTATGGTAGGTTACTTTGGTATAGACACAGATGTTTGGATGGTATGTTAATTCGTGAATTACATTTTCTTCTGTTAAGTATGGAAGCCTGCTTTCTTATACAATACACAACAACCTGCCCAGGGGTGGTACAGCCCATAGTGGGGCTCATTTGGGGTATTGGCTCCATTGGGCCCTCCCTTATCATTCAACAGTCAATACTCCACAGACATGGCCACAGTACAGTCCAATAGAGAATTTCCCAATTAAGACCCCTCAACCCGGGTGTGTCAAGTTGAGGCTAAAGTCATCCAGCACACTTACTAATAACACTTTTTCATGACATTGAAGATACATCCTGTGAAGAAAAACACAATGGTCGTGATGATGCACATCTGCAAGCCCAGCATCCTAGAGGCTGAGGCAAGAAGACTGTTAGTTCAAGGACAGCCTAGACTGCACAGTGAGACCCTGCCCTGCAAAACAAGAAAAAGAAGCTTAGGGAGGAGAGGGAAAGAAAAGATGTGAAAAAAACCCGGAAGCATGCCTCTAGAGAAATTCAAATGGCATTGCCAAAGACTGTTCTCGTCTGATAAGGGACACTAGTAGATGAGAAAATTCACAATTGTCCTTTTAGATTTCTCTGAACTATGGGATGGGAGGTGGTTATGTCATGAGGTCAAAATCATCATAAACAGAACCAGGGCTTAGGAATTCCCTTGCCTCTTCCACCACTTGAAGACACAGTTAGAATGTGATGTCAGTGAAATAGGGAACCAGAAAGCTTTCTAATGCCTTGAACTTTAATTCACTAGCCTCCAGAGCTACATGAAATAAATTTCTGGTATGTATAAGCTGCCCAGTTTAAGATAATTTGTTATAACAACCTGAACATACTAAAGGCACTCTGTAAAAGAAAGAATACTAAGTTATAATCAATATCTGTAATTAAGACTGCTGCGAATATTATAGATGAAGGGAATAAAGTCTATGTAAATACACAGGAAAACAGACTGTTTTAGTTTCTCTTCCATTGCTGTGACCAAACACTCTGACCGACACCAACTTGGGGAGGAAAGAGTTTATTCAGCTCACATCTCCTGGGTCACAGTTCGTCACTTAGTGAGCCCAAGGCAGGAACTCAGGGCAGGAACCTGGAGGCAGGAGCTGAAGCACAGGCCATGGAGGAATGCTGCTTACTGGTTTGTTCCCCTGGCCCATGCCCAGCCTGCCCTCTTATACAGTACACAACAACCTGCCCAGGGTGGCACCACCCATAGTGTGCTGGGCCCTCCCACATTGCTCAACAATCAAAACAATACTCCACAGATGTGGCCACAGGTCAGCCCAATGGAGCCAATACCCCAAATGAGGCTCCCTCAACCCAGGTGTGTCAAGTTGACACCAAAGCTTTCCAGTACACATTGCTTTGGTAGAAAAAGCCCAAACCCACACAGCTCATGGGTCCCACCATCCAGTAGGGGGGGCTTGTGTGTTCAATCAAGTTGATCAAATGAGTGTCCAGTCTATATTGTGTAGATGTACCACATTTTCTCTATCCACTCGTCAGTTGAGGGGCATTTAGGTTGGTTCCACCTCCTTGCTATTGTGAAGAGAGCTGAAATAAACATGGGCGTGCATGTATCTCTGTGGTGGCGTAAGTCTTGAGGGTACATGCCCAGGAGTGGTATGGCTGCGTTGGGTGGCAAGTTCATTCCAAGTCTTCCAAGGGTTCTCCACACTGCTTTCCATAGTGGCTGTACGAGTTTACATTCCCACCAGCAGTGGATGAGTGTTCCCCTTTCCCCACAACCTCTCCAGCACTTGGTATCATTTGTTTTCTTGATCCTAGCCAGTCTTACTGGAGTAAGATGATATCTTAAAGTGGTTTTGATTTGCATTTCCTTAATGATTAGTGATGTTGAGCAGTTCTTGAGGTGTTTCTCAGACATCTCTAATTCCTCGCTTGTGAAGTCTCTGTTCAGTTCTTTGCTCCATCTATTGAGCGGGTCGTTTGTTTTCTTTTTTCTTTGTTTTTTGAGTAGTTTATATATTCTGGAAATCAATGCTTTGTCAGATGTATCTGCAGTGAAGGTTTCCTCCCACTCTGTGGGATTTCTCTTCACTTCCTTGATTGTTTCTTTTGATGTACAGAAGCTTTTGAGTTTGATGAGGTCCCATTTGTCAATTGTCGACCTTAATTCTTGTGCAGCTGCTGTCTGATTTAGGAAGTCTTTTCCTACGCCTATGTCTTGTAGTCTGCTGCCAACTTTTTCTTCTATCACCTTCAGAGTTTGGGGTTTCACGTTGAGGTCTTTAATCCATCTGGAGTTGACTTTTGTACAGGGCGAGAGGTAGGGGTTTAATTTCATTCTTCTACAAGTGGTGATCCAGTTTTGCCAACACCACTTGCTGAAGATGCTGTCTTTTCTCCATTGTGGTTTCTTGGCCCCCTTGTCAAATATGAGATGGCGTGAAATTGTATGCTGCTCAGATCTTGGATCTTAAGTTTTTGTTCCATTGGTATACAGGCGTTTGTTCCAGTACCAGGTTGTTTTTTATGACTATAGCACTGGGTAGTAGTTTGAAGTCTGGTATAGGATCCCACCCTGCCCCCGTGTAGTCTCTTTTCGACTCAGGTTTTTTTTGTTTTCTTTCGGGTCTTTTGTTTTTCCAAATGATTTTTTAAGAACGTTGTCTTCCAAGCCTGCTTGAAGAAACTCTTGGGGGATTTTGATTGGGATTGCATTAAATCTCTACAAGAGTTTCAGTAACATGCGACAATTTTTTTTATTGATGCTTTGTCTTATTTTCTTACACATTTTCCAATCGTTCAGTTCAGGCATATATCCCCCCTTTCCCTCCACCCCCACCCCACCCCACCCAATTCCCAGATCATGCATTTCTGCCATACGTTTTCTGCATCTTATCTGGCTTTTTGTTTGTCTTGTTTTCATTTTTTTTTAACATAGTGAATTGTGAGTAATCATTCCTTCTCATTGTAAAACCAATTGCAAGCAGTTGTGCCCAAACCACACAGCTCATGGCTCCCACCATACAGCAGGGGGGCCTTGTTATGGCTTCAGATCAAGTTGATCAGAATGCGTGTCCAGTCTATATGTTTAGTTTCACCATTAACCCCAATCGAAGCCCTTACCATTCTACCACGCCCCTCTTCGATTGCAGATTGTTCCCATGAGGCTTAGAAAAGGAGCACAGGTGATGAGAACAAAACAAGTTCTACTTCTCTGGAGCTGATGTCTAGGTCTCGCAGTCAGTTCTGGCCTTTTCTTTCATGGCCTGCCAGCGTGTCCAGGATACCTGTTCGATCCTACTTAATGAAAGCACATTGGCAATTAGATATTAGGTAAAATGGACATTTTATACAATGTTTAATTTTCCCAACCATAAGCATGAGCCGCAGGTTTTTCCATTCTTCTTGATGTGTTCTTCAATTTCGTTCTTTTAAAGCGGCTTTTAAAAATTTTTGCTTGGTAGAGATCTTGGTGTTTCTTTTGGTTAGGTTTTGTTTTCCCTAGGTATTTTTTATTGGTTTTTTTGAGAGAAACTATTGTGAGGTGGGAAGGTCTTCTTTCGAATTCTTTTCCTCCAGTATTTGTTTGTTGCGTGTGGTGTAAAAGGAAAGCAAGGCCTGATTGATTTTAATGATACATTTTGGATCCTGCCATGGCTTGTGACTGAAGATGTGAATCGTTTTCTAGAGGTTTTCTGGTGAGTAGTTTTTAGCATCTTTAAGATAACATCATATCATCAGCAAATAGGGAAGTTTGTTGATTCCTACTTTTCCAATGTTGCACTCCTTAAATCCTTTTCTGCCTTATTGCTCTAGCAAGTGTTTTTCAAGCAATATATCAAAGAGGAGTAGTGGTGACAGGGGGCAGCCTTGCCGAGTTCCTACCTTTAAAGGGAATGTTTCTGTCATCTTCCCATTTAGGATGATATTAGGCTGTAGGGTTCCAAGTATATGGCTTTTGATTACATTGAGGAAAGATCCCTTCAATCCAAGTCTTCTAGCTACTTCAAGCATGAAGGTATCCTGGATTTTTTCAAAGGCTTTTCAGCATCAATAATGAGATGATGCTGTGGTTTTTGTCCTTCAATACATTTATATGTTGTTTTTGATGAAATGTTTTATTGTTTTACCTATGTTGAACCATCCCCTGCATCTCTTGGCATGAATCCAACTTGGTTATTATTTATGATCTTCTTGATGTGGGTCGTATGCAATTGCCAGTATTCCGTTTAGAATTTTGGCATCTGTGTTCTATAGGGAGATGAGTCTTTATAACTCTCCTTTTTAGTTGGATTTTGCCTGGTTTTGGTATAGAGTGATGCTGGCTTCATAGAAGAATGGGAGGAGAATTGCCTCTGATTGTATATACTTTCTAAACAGTTTCAGTAAAAAAAAAAAAAAAAACTTTTTTTTTAAATGTTTTATAGGAATTCTGCTGTGAAACCGTCTGGGCCTGGGCTTTTTTTAGTGGGAGGCTCTTCACTACATCCGCTATTTCTTCATATGTTATGGTCTGTTTAAGCTGCCAATCACTTCTGCGCCGAGCTTTGGTGATTTTCCCAGGATTTCAGATATTTCATCCATTTCTTCTTAGGATTTCAAACCTTGGTAGAATATAGGATCTTGAAGTATTCCCATATGATTGATTTTTTTTTTTTTTTTTGGGGGGGGGGGGCTTGGTGATATTTCCCTTTTTCATCACAGGATTCTATTGATGGAGTTGCTTCCTTCCTTCTCTTTTTGGTTAACTGGGCTAGAGGTCTGTCTATCTTTTATATTCTTTCAAAGAACCAACGTTGGCTTTCATTGATATTAGTAATTGTTTCTTTTGTTTTCTATTTTTATTCATTGTCTGCTGCTGCATTGTTTGTTATTTTTCTTCCTAGTTCTGTTGCATTAGGAGTTCATCTGTTTGTTGCCTCTCAAGTGCTTTTTAGCTTGTAGGTGTTTAGATTCATTTCCACTTGTTGCTCTTTTCTGCTCTTTAATGTAGGCACCCAAGGCTATAAACTTCCCTCTTAGGACTGCTTTTAAGGTATCCCATAGGTTTTGCTTTGCGTTGCTATTTTCATTGTCATTCAGAATTCCAGGAATGTTTTGATTTCTTTTATTTATCCTTCTCTTTATCTCTCTTCCTTGACCCAATCAATTATTCGGAGTGTGTTGTTTAGTCTCCATGTGTTCTTGTAGGCAGAGGGCTTGTCCTGGTGTTATGTTGACTTTATTGCTGCTGTGGATACTGACAGAATAAAGAATATTAATATTTCAATCTTTTTTTGTATTTGTAGAGGTTCTCTCGCTGTCCCGTAATGTGGATCGATTGGGAATGTTCCGGGGGTGCTGAGTAGAAAGTTGTAATTCTCTGGTATTAGGATGGACATGTTGGTAGAGGTCTATGAAGGTCCATTTGTGTATTCATTCGTTCAGTTCAGATGATCTCTCTGTTATTCTTTGTCCTGTTGACCTAAATTCCAAATGAACTCAAGTGGGGTATTGAAATCTCCAACTAATGTGTACTCGGGGTTTAGCCTTGACTATGTCCTGGGAGGATTGTCTTTTATAAAGTTTGGTGCACCAGAATTTGGGGCATAGATATTCATAATTGGAAATCATTTTGGTGAATTGTTCCTTTGATAGAAATGTATGGCCTTCTTTGTCTCTATCTGTTTTTTGTTCTTTTTACTTTTGAAGTCTGTTTATCTGGTCGTTAAAATAGCAAACACCTGCTTTCTTTGTTTTCGGTAACCATTTTGGAATACTTTTTTCCATCTTTCACTTTAAGGTGGTGCCTTGCTCCATTGAAAGTAAGATGTGTCTTTTCTTGTAGATAAGCATAATCGGATGGATTCTGCAGTTTCCTAATCCATCTCCCAGTCTAGTGTCTTTTTTTGATTGGAAATTTAGTCCATAATATTTAAGGTTGATGACCTGATAGTTTGTTTCTTCCTTTTGCCTATTATTATCCAGTTGCAGTTTGGGTTTTGGTTTCATACTTCTGCAGTTATGCTTTTAATGATTTATCTCTCTAGGTGCCTGGGGTTGTGTTGCTCCTTCTTTCTGTTCTTTGAATTGCTTCAAGTATTCTCTGAAAGGTTGGTGTTCAGACATGTATTCGTTCAAGTTGTTTATGTTCATGGAAGGTTTTATACTCCTCTCCTTCAACTATAGCAACATTTTTTCTGGGTATAGATCTGGGTTGCATCTTTGTCCCTTAACACTGGGAATGCTTGGCCTCCAGGTTCTTCTGCTTTCGTAGTTTGCGTTGAAAGTCAATTGTTAATTCTATAGGTTTCCCCTTATAAGGTCACTGTTGTTGTTTTTCTCCTGTGGCTTTAAGATTTTGTCTGTGTTTTGGTATCTAGCATTTATAACTGTGAATGTGGGATGAGAATTTCTTTCTTTGCCATCTTAGCTGTTGGGAGGTCTATGTGTCTTTTTTGTGTTTGTATTGGTTTGCTCCCTTTTTTAGTTTGGGGGAAGTTTTCATCTATTATTCTGTTGAAGTAGATCTGATCAATTACCATCTTCTCTTGGGATTTTTTTCTTCCTCTTTCTATTGTTTTTGGTTTTGTTTTTCTTTTCATAGTGTCCCATGGCTTCCTGGTTGTTCCAGTTTTTGTGTATTTTTATAATTTTTAGAATCTTTCCTTGAGGTTTTAGTGTTCTGTGTTTTTCTTGTCCAGGGTCTGGTATCTTTGTTCTGTCTTCCGTCCATTCTGCTTCTGAGGCTTTTCCATTCCTTTTCCTCTTGAATCTGGAAGTGTTTATTTCCTTGTTTCTTTCCTCGCTTCTGATTTTCTTTAGTTATTTGTCTACTTCTGGTTGGAGTCTTCTCTCGATCTTTCTCTTCTTCTAGATTTTTGGTTCGCTGGTTGGTTTCTTTATCTTTTCAGCATGGATCTTTTCAGTGTTTCTACTTCCTTCCGGAGACTTGCAATTTCCTCTCTCTCTAGGGCCTTCTTGTTCCTCATTCTCTTTTCTTAGTTCTTTGATTTGTTTGTTATGACTTTAGGTCGTTAAATATGCTTTCCCATTGTGTTATCTGATGTCCTGTGTCCTGGGCATACCCCAGGGGATCCCACTGCAGGAGTCTCCATAGGTTTGGTAAAAGCCTTGGCACGGGGAGTATCCTGCCCCTTTCCAGGGTTGATCTCCCTTCTTCGTGATCTGGCATATTGGCTTCTCCTTGCCTGTATTCCAATGTGAGTCCGAAATGCCTCTTCACTGTGATTGAAGTCTTGGTTGGCGCTTGCCTCTCGTCAGATGCTCTCTTTCATAAGCTCAGTTGCCGGGGGGGGGGGTCGTCAGCCCATGCCCCGGTACCTTCCTCTGGGCTCAGGAGATCTCAGATCCCAGAACGTTTTCTTTACCTCTGAAGAAATCTCCCTTAGAAGCCATGATTCTCTCCCTAGAAGAATCTCTCCCACCCCTCCTTTATCATGCCCTCATTATTTAAGAGAAAGCTATTATTTCATAACTATCCATGCTCTACTCCAAGGGAAATTTTTTGGCATTTGGCATTTTTGACTATTCAAAATTAAATTCTAAATGAACTGTTCTTATTCTTAACCTAGAAAGCCCCTGGAAAGTTTCAAAGGATTTGTTCCTGCATCTCATCAAATGAGATGCCATTTCCATTTATTTGGTATTTTAAGCTGTGTGAAAAGGTATTTGTCAAAGAAGAAATTATGTCTAAATTATATTCATGGGATAAAATGCTACATGTATATTATATATATATTTATATCAGGCATTATGTGAAATTCCTAGAAATGTATATTTCTTCACTATTCAGACTATTCCCTGGTATAATGCAATCAGCCATAATTCCAATTATTTTTAAATGCTCTACATCAGAAACAAAATAAAATTTCTTTGCCAAACTAATTCCTGTTTTATGGCTAAATATGGTCATTTCAAGTCTCTTCTTCTCTTTCACAAATAGTTACTGGTTTGTTTTAATGTTTTCCTGAAGGCTCCTGGCATCAGCTATAGGCCAGAATACCCATTAGGAGATGTCTGTGCTCCTATTGTTGACTAATGAGTCCCAACCTGCAGGAGAAGAATGTGACAGCTTCACCCAACTGCTGACCCAAGATCAAGCAAAACAATCATTATCTCTGTAGACTGAGGAACTGAACAGGTGATGACCATGGTTTGGGTTTGGGAACATGGCTATTTATTTATTTATTTATTTATTTATTTATTTATTACTTTTGAAGCTCCACTCCCTTTTCTTTTATGCTGTCTAATGACACAAGTTTCTTCATTGGCCATTTTTGAGTCATTTTGAGACAGGGTCTACCTGTAGCCCCAGCTGGCCTGGAACTCTCTATTTAAACCAGGCTGGCCTCATCTCACAGAGATCTGCCTGCCTCTGCTTCCTGACTACCAGAACCAAAAGCATTTGCCACCATGCCCCACTTTATCATACTTTTGTTAAGCAAAAATAAGGTATTTTTTCATCCTACCTGCTCCCTTCAGAATTTGGAGATAATGTGTATTTTCTTTTTTCACGACAATATGTTTATTTATTTACTTATTTATTTAAATTCAACAAGAATCTAGGAAATAATTAGGAAATTTGGTCATCATATTAAGGGCCTGGCTGCAAGGTTGAATTAGATGCTGATGGCACAAAAGCATCCATTTGGGAACTGAGGTTAACATTGTGTTGCCAATGCTCATAAAGCCATCTCGGAAACCTTAGCTGTTATTTATGAGTTTAAGAGTCTTACACATGACTAATGAAAACTGTTCCCTCTCCTGCTGAGGAAACAGGATATTTTAGGGACCTGTGAAAGGAAGAATTCACTTGCACTGAATGTACTGAAGGTGAAATCTAGTGGCTGAGTTCCTAGTGTGGTTCCTGGTTTTACACATCCATCAAATACAATGTTCCATGTGAAGAACTCCTGTTAGAACAAATTCTAACAGGCTTAAGTGATGTTGTGTTAGTCTAGCCTGTGGAGGCAACTAGACTGAATACACTGGTACCTTATTAGTTTTGTAAATGAGAATCAAAATGGGAATGATTATAAAGAGAAATTTGTTTCTATGAAAAATCGAAGTGCACTCCTATGGACTGCATCTTGTGCATTTCTTCTGGGCCTTACTAAATCCTCAGTTCCAGTTTCTTCTGATATCCTCCTAAAACTCTTGAAACTAAAATTTCTATTTTCCTTTGAGACTTCTGACTTGGGATGTCTGTGAACTAAAACTGCTCTGTCCTCAAAGCCCTCAAAGCCCTGAAGCTGAAAGAACCAAGTTAATGCGAAGTTCAGAGTTGACTGCCAGAGACAGACAGAGTCACGCCTGCTGCCATTGCCCAAGTCTGCAAGCCACAGGTGAGTCAAATTGTCACCTGTGAGCTCTCACCTAGAGATCCTCTAGGATCTTTTCAGAAGATCTTTCTGTAATCTCTGATGTTACTTTTGTAAGAAAGCCCCTCATAAAAGGTCTGCTCACCACGGAGTTCATAACGGCCTCTAAACATCAAGTTCCAATATATGGTTTGCTCTTAATGAAAAAAGGCAATCGAATGATAATATGAAACAATGTTTATACAAATGAAAGAATAATTTTTCTTTGCACAAGAGGAAGGACTGAAAAATGCTGCATGTTTCACCAAAATCTAGCCAGGCTCCCTCAGCTCTTCCTACCCAGGCTTCATCCTGGGCAACTCCTCACAGCACAGTTTAGCAACGAATTCTATGCTGTTCAGTCAGCCTCGACAAAATCCAGTCCTTTGATATTCTATGTCCTTCAATATCAAACCAAATATTTATCTCTGGAATTCAATCGCCCAGCCTTACCCTTCTGAAGAATCAACACACACACACACACACACACACACACACTTATGCATGGAATACACACATATACACATACATGCATGCTCACATACATGTATCTGTATGGACACACATGCATACACATACAGACACAGACACATATAAACATGCACACAGACACAAACACATACAAACATGAACAGACACACATACACAGCCACACACATACTTACACACAAGACACACAAGTACACAATAACACATGCACAAACATACACACATGCATGCATACACACATATACAAGCATGCACAGACACACACAAACATGCACAGACATCCACACCCATGCACAGAGACTCCAAATCATACACAGACATGCACACACATACACATACACACACATAAACATGCACAAACACAGAGACACATGTACACATGAATGCTTACACATACACACATGCACACACAGATAGACACACATATATACATACACACATACACCCAGGCATACCTATGCATATTTACACACACAGACACACACATAAATAGAGACACACACACATACGCTCCTGCCTGTGGATACAGCCCTCCCAGCCTCTTGCCTATCCCGCCTTCCATATGTTCCACTTATCTCTATCACCACCTGACTATTTACTTTTCTAATGATTCTCACCTACATTTAATATGCTCATAAATATATTTTGTTGAGTAGTATACGCATCATTTTTATCATTGTTGAGACAAAATGCCTGACAGAAATGACTGGGTCACAGTTTCAGCAGGGCAGTCAGCACAATGGCCAAGGACGCTGGAGCTGCTGTCCTTCCTGGCAGTGTTACCAAGCAGCTCCTCACACCTTGCTGAACCAGGAAGCAGAGAGCTTGGACTCCAGACCCAGCCAAGCAACCCACCTCTGCTCTATAGGCCACAATGGCCCAAATATTCCTCCCAAACTGCCACTAACTGTGCACCAAGTGATCACACACATGTTCAGGCCATTTCAGACTCAAATCAGAAGTAATTATGTCTGTCCAGAGAAGATGCTACATACTGTTGGACAGAGTCTCCACCCTAAAATCTTAGCTTGTTGAACGAAAACTGTTTTGTTGTTTCAGTCCTTGAGACAGAACTAATATCAAGATAGCCCTAAACTATCAAATAAAATGCTTTGTATATAAAAATACATGTGGCTTGACTACTCACAGTCTGTAAATCTCATATTGTTAATTTATCTTTGTTTTTGTGTCTTCATCCTTATTTTGCTTTTATAATTTTTTTGGTCTTTTTGAGACCCTGTAGCCCCAGCTGTCCTGGAACTCTATGTAGACCAGGCTAGCCTTGAACTCACAGAGATCCACCTGCATCTGCCTCCCGAGTGCTGGGATTAAAGGTGCCAGCTATCCATGTTTTTAGGTTTTTGATATTCTTCAATAACTCCACCCAAATCTAGGAGAAAATAAGTATTAGCAAAAGATAACAACCTAGTTTCTAAAGTCTTGGTTTTCCTGTTTTGACCAATTATGAAGCCTTGAGTTTTTATGCTTCATTTTATTTCATAAAATAATGCTGTGGTATGTAAATCATACAAGAGTGAATGGGTCAATACAGTTAAAGTGATCAGGGCAGTGCTTGCCACATAATACTATTATGTAAATAGAGACTGGTTATTACACAGAATAGTATTTAAATCTAATAAGCAGAAATGCTTTTGATTCATCTTAGAGTCAATTACACATGGCTTCTCATCTCCAAAATGAACATCAAAAGTTGGGTATTAGCTATTGTTTTTTATTTGTTTGTAGATTTTTTTCTCTGGTCATTAACCTGTTTTAGGAGTGTAGGTGCTTTGGGTGGCTATTTGTATCATTTAACTTGCACATATGGGAACTGCTTCTAGAACATCCTTAACAAATACTCTTGCTGGAAATTGGTGGCAGCCCATGGCATGGGAAAAACATTGCTTTCCAGCCAGACCACCCTGTCATTGTCAAAAGGATACAAGAAGTTCTTTATCTTCATGTATCAAACATAAGCTCCGCCAGAGTCTTCCCCATACATTGTATCTATTCTGTCCCCTGAATATTTTATCTACTTCATCTTTCTGTAAATGGAAACACGCCACTTCCACCACACACACACACACACACACACACACACACACACACAAATATATCAAGTGTTTCTAAAGCACCGACAGAGTTCTAAGGAAAATGTGTCCATTTCAAATAGTATTTCGCCTCATTTAATTCCCCCCTCCTAACGCCATATCCTCCTACTTGTTCCTCTTTATCCATTCTCAGAGCTTTCATCCTTCCTCCTTTCCATGGTCCCATCGCTGTTCTTAAAGGTACACATCATGGAACAATGGCCTTGCTCTGTAGTTAAAGGCTCTTGCTGTACAAGCCTGACAAACCTAAGTTCAATTCTCAGAAACCACATGAAGGTGAAAGGGGACAACAGCACTCCACCGTTATCCTCTGACCTCTACATGTATGCCAGGGCAGGCACTCAATCTCCCCTCCCCCACCACACACACACACACACACACACACACACACACACACACGTGAATGCAAATTTTAAATAAATGCAGGAGAGACGCCTCAGTGGTTTAGGAGAATTTTGTTTACATTCAAAGGGATTGAGCTTTTGACAACCACCTGTAACTCCATCTCCAGGTGATCTGATGCCCTCTTCTGGACTCCATGGACATCTACACACATGTCCAAATACCCACAAGCAGGCACACCTGCATACACATAAATAAAAACTAAATCTTCTGAAAATTCAAATAACATTGGTATATTCATAAAAATATTTACAAATTAAAGATATGCATCATATACCTCCAAGTATTTTATTCACTATTTCCCTCCAGCCTTCCATTTATGGCGTGGTTTCACAATTCTTTAGGATTGTGACCATTATTTATCCAGTGCTGTGTTCTAGTTACAATGCTAAAGTGCACCCCAAAGTACTTCACAAGTCATGAATCCCAGGTTCAGCTACACAGGGCATTCAGATTATAAACTGGATTTTTAATATCAAATCCCATTGTCTCACAAATTAAAGCATAAGTGTCATAGGGATTTGAAGGACTGTTGTCCTTCAAATGACATGCTTTAATTGTTTCTATTAAATGACACCAAGATTCAGCACCTTCAGCTGCACAACTGAAAACCCTAGCACCATGGGTTTATATTGATTTTGGTTAAATTGTGTCTTATGCTTTCTGTCTGTAATTTAGACCTATCAAGATGTTTTACATATTTATTTGACAATTCTTTATAAAACATGACAGTGGAATATGTGAAAAAATCTGTTTTCCATTCTTTTACTGAGTTACTGTGAGATGTTTCCCTATATTGTATTAGGACCTCTAGAGATGCACTTATGGAGAAGTATTGTTATTGCTTACTTATTGTTATTGCTTACCTCTGCTGCAATGTGAACAACCACTTTTGATGGCTTCAGTGAAGATATACTGAAAAATTCATCAAATGCCAAGAAAATTTACATATAGGGTATTCATCTAATCTGCCAATCAAAAAACTACTCTCAAGAAGCAATTCTATGTTTCTGTGATATTCTAAGTCAATTCGGCTTCATTCCTAGAAAATGTATCTTTATTCAAATGTTCATCAACCGTCTGGACAAAATGTTTTCTTGATTTTTGCCAAAATATATTTTAAATGTGTTCTATAGTGACATATGATATCTCCCTTTTAAAAATATTTTTATTGATTCTTTGGGAATTTCATACGGTGTATTTTGATCAGATTGAGACCTCTCCCACTCCTCTTCTCAGGTCCACCCCCATCTCCTTTTCCCTCCTCACCAGTATTTTTAATATTTTATTTATTACTTTTATTTTTATGTATATGATTGTATTGTCTGCATGTATGTGACTGCACGTATGTCATGCAATGCCCATGGAGGTCAGAAAAGAAACATTGAATTCCCCTGGTACTGGAGTTATGGATGGTTGTTAGCCACCATGTAGGTGCTGGGAATTGAATCTGGGTCCTCTGCAAAAACAGTCAGTGCTCTTAACTTCTGAGCCATCTCTCCAGCTCCTTCCCTCAATTATTTTTCTAGGCCTATCAGGTCTAACTTATTCCCCCAATGCTATTGGGTATGGTGACATTCCTTGGAGCATGCCAATTTAGCCAGCATCACACCCTTAAAGAAAATTGATGTTCCCTTTTCCAGTACTTACCAAATGCCAGTTGTTCTCAGCTAGGACTAGATCTTCCTGCCCCCCCCCATGCTGGGATTTGTCCATCTGGCAGGTCTTGTGCATGCTGTCACAAGTGTTGTGGGTTATGTGAAACTGTCCTTATAGCCAGAATAGACAATTACTTTGTATACATCTGCTTCCTCTGGTTCTTAAAATCTTTCTATACCCTCTTCCACAAGGATCCCAGAACTTTGGGAGGAGTAGGTGTGATATAGTTGTTCTATTTAGGGCTAAGCACTCTGCAGTCTCTTACTCTCTACCTATTGACCAGTTGTGAGTCTTTGTGTAAATTTCCATATGCTGCAAGAAGAAACTTTCATGGTGAGTGTTGAGAGATGTACTAATTTATGCTCAAGTCATTAGGTAAGTCATTAGAAGTCACTTAGAAGTCTTAATCACAGCAATAGAAAACTAACTAGGACAAACACCATGACCTATATTTCTGAGAAGCCGTTTATTATTAATTCCCAACCTCCCTGCACCATCCCAACCCTGCATTCCATGTATTGCTAGTCAGACACTGTCCTGGGTCCTCTTAATTTCCCTCAAGAGAAATTTTCTGGATTGAATGGATATTTAATGGAAAATTCTCACCCATTCATTTTTATTTTTTTTTCAATATGATATAATGGCATAATTTCTATCACAGAGCTGTACTGCAAAATTGAGTTAAGATTGTTAGCCTTTCATTTATACAAGTTTTAACTAGAGACTAGTTTCTTTCCTCCAACAAGCAATGAGTCAGAGAGCCATAAAGGAAATGCCACTTTCCCTGAAAACAAGTCATTCCTACTGCTTCCTAAGGAAAAATTGAATTTACTCTGAGTTTATCTTTCCTCCTTGGGGAAAATGGCATAACATTTCTCTTTCTGCCTGTCTTGCCTTATTTATACGACATAATATTAGCATAAGAGTCTTTCTTTGGTGTTAACATACAAATCTAAATGGGGAATTAAGGAAAGAATCCTTGGATTTCTGCCTTGTGGAAAATGCCATTAAAATTTGTAGTTTCAAACCTAATAAGAGAATGTAAATATTAATGTCATTGGTAATCTGTTTCAATTCCCAAAGGAATTGGGAAAATGTGTCTATGAATATACATATATACTTATTGAGAATCTCCCAGGTGTAATCCATTGAAAAATAGAGGATTAGAGCTTCTGTTATTTTTTAATTATTTTCTGGCTTCTCGAATCAATACACTGTATATATAGTTGTGTAAGGACATTTGTTCATAAATGTATTCATATGGATTAAAGTTCTCCTTTGGCCTTTGCAAAAAAAAAAAAAAAAAGAAGTCAGTTTCATATTCTTTCTATTTAGCAGAATAACAGGAGTAGGTTCTCCCCTACAACCAAGTGACCTTGCTAAACACAGTTCCTTGGCCTCAATAACAATGCCCGGTATAGGCACCATCTTCTGAAACAGGCCTTAAATCCAATCAAAGTGGTTGATTACTCCCATAACATTCATGTCGCTATGGCCCTACTGGGCATATCTTGCCAAGCTAGTCCTTATTGTAGTTCACTGGGTTCATAGCTTCGTAAGTTTGATGATTACTTTTCTCTTCCTGTAGCACGCCTAGCACCTTCCAGCACTGAAAAAGCGAGCTAGAAAATATGAAGCTTTGAGATTTTGTTTGTTCTATGATTGGTGTATATAGTGTATTCAGCAATAGGACCTGGTGGTCAACTTCCAGCAGCTAACCACAGCAGTGGAAATAGCCAGTGATGTTTTAAGGTTTGGCAACTGTGATGGTTAATCCTGGGTGTCAACTTGACTGGACTAAGGAACAAATAAGAGAAAAAGGATATTCGAATTGGACTACCTCAACCCAGAGTTCCTTTTTCTTTTATTTGTTTCTTATTTTAGAGGACCCTGACTAATACAGATTCTGGTACCAGGAGTGGTTCTAGAGAAATAGAATTGAAAGGATGAATTTCTTTAGGGGCTTGGTAGCTTTCTGGAGCCAGCTCTCCAACTCAATGAAGCCTAGAGTTACTGAAGGCTCTCCTGGTGGCATGAAGAGGAATGATAATCCTTGGTGCAGACTATTTGATGTAATTATGAAAATAGATCCATTTGACTCACCTAACTCGCCTCTTGTAAGGAGCAAGGAATTTAGCGACTGTATATATAAAATGTTTGAGAAATTGCGGAAAAATAAGGCAAATAATGATGTTGCCTGGTTGCTCCTAGCATCTCTGGATAAAGTGATAGAGGAAAATAAGGAACTCAGTGATAAAAATGACCAGCTCCAGATTCGAAACAACAGTTTAAAAGTTTCCAAGTGTGTTCTGGAAGAGCATCTTCTCTCCAGCAGCCAAAGAGCTAAAGTGGCAGAAAATCAAGCTGGAGCCCTTATATGTTTGGCTGATTTACAATGCAAATTTAATTCCCAGCCACGAAGAGTGTCAGCAGTCAAAGTGAGAGCACTGGTGAGGAAAGGGTGGAACCCTGAAAGTTGGAATGGAGATGTGTGGGAGAATCACGTTGATGAGGACTTTGAACCCTCGGATTCTGAGGGATTTTCTTTATCTGAGGAATTAATCTCCCCACCCTCAGCAGAAAATCTACACCCTGCAGATCTCCCCTCCCAATCCTTGCCTGAGGAAACTATCCCCCCTCCCAGTGGGAGCTAATGTCCCTCAGGTCCCAGCAATTTTTGCCTCTAGACCTATAACCAGATTGAAGGCTAAGCAAGCCCCTAAAGGTGAGATAGAAAGTGTGGTCCATGAGGAGGTGCACCACACCACTAAAGAAATTGAGCTTGCCGATTCATTCTGACAGAAGCCTAAGGAATATGTGTGGGAATGGATTTTAAGGGTGTGGGATAATGGTGGAAGGAATATAAAATTGGATCAGGCTGAGTTTATCGATATGAGCCCACTGAGTAGAGATTCTAGGTTTAACATGGAAGCTCGAGCAGTTAAAAAAGGTGTTAACGGGGGCTGGAGAGATAGCCTAGCAGTTAAGAGTACCGACTGCTCTTGCAGAGGACCTGGGTTCGATCCCCAGCACCCACATGGCCACTAAGAACCATCTGTAACTCCAATTCCAGGAGAACTCCAGTTCCAGGGGAATCCAAGACCCTCTTCTGACCTCCGCGGCATTGCACGACACAGGTGCACAAACCTACATGCAGACGGTACATTCATACACATATAAAAATAAATAAAAGTTGTTCATAGCCCTAATCCACACTAGGTTGTCCTTGATTTCTTTGAACCTGCTGGAGATATTCATCTCTGTAAAGTGCTTCCCATTGTAAGAACACTGGACCTGGAAGAGAAGATCTGCAAATATCTCTCCAGGCCTGGGGAGTGTTGAGAGAAGCACAGAAGCTCTGGAGAATGGACTTTGTCCGTGGTGCTTAGACACTATTTTCCCATACTGCTTACTTGAGACCCTTTAGGTCACTAGCCTGGTATGGGTACCAATTCAGAGAGTAACTCCCAGTTGGGGCTACATTTAAGGAAATAGCCTGCAAATGATGTTCTTGGCTGTCCCTGATCTGGCACGGGTTTTCTGTGGTAGAGAGAGAAGCATCTGGGAGAAATGCTGCTTTTGGCCCTTTAAGAAAAGGCAGCTGAGAATGGAGGGAGGGATATGGGACAAAAAAGGCTGGATCTGTTTTGATATTTTGTTTAATTTGTCCCATCACCACAGGGTCTGGAATTGGATAGTTTCTAGAGGGGAGCTTCTTAAGGTCCTCAGGGGGATTTTTATCAAGGTCTTGAGGGGAGATGAGGGTCTGTGGTTTGTTTTTGTTAGAATCCCTACCTGGCATGGCCTGATGGGAGGGGTCTAGACATTGTCTCACTATGGATAAGAGCAACAAGAACTTGAGAGAGAGAGATAGGTGCATCTTGCAACATGGGTCCAAGATTCTAGATTCTATAAGTCTGCAGAGGAAATCCACACACTATTTTAAGTGTCTCACTCCAAAAGGAAGCAGCTTCCTGAATGGAGATTTTAACTCCTCTGCTCTTAAAGAGTGTTTTTATTTTCTGAACCTGTGGGTCATTTTGGCATGCCTGTTTGTCTCCCATGATAGAGAAAGAAAGGAAAGACTGACACATCAAATGGATGGTCCCCAAGACATTCCCCTGGGGGAATTCCTTACTATGAAAAGAAGAAGAGAGATGCTAGTGACTAGAGAAATACTTAGAAGCAGAAGGTTTGCAGCCACCTGGGTGAGCAGGAGGGAGTGCAATTGGGTCATTGATCACCTCACGCCTGCAGGAACCGAAGTTAAAGGTTAGAAAATAAGAGAAAAATTAAAGACAATATTGAAAACTTATCCTTCATGGAAAAACTCATGAGGATGTGCCAAAACCTGGCCACTATCCTGAACATCGTTCCCTGTCAGGGGTGGCTCAACTTCCCTTCTCTGAATCCTCCAAAAAATGTCTCAATCAGGAGAGACTTTGGGGCTGAGAGACAGCCCGAGCCTAAGATGATGACCTCACTTGGGAGAGGACAGGACCAGCTGAGTCCAACACAGGCACAGCCTGCTGTACTGCCTCACACTTAGAGAGGTGTGGAGTTGAAAATACAACCTGAAAATCATAAACCTTACCTTTTTCCTCCTTGTCTTATGAAAGGCTGTGCCCCACATTCGGCGCCAATTGTAGTATTTGAAGTATGTTGCATGTGTCCAGCCTTCCATGAGGTGTTCTTCCTCTCTGGACCAGGGCCCAGAGTTCTGCAGGACTGCAAGCCCTGGGGTCATCCTAGCCCAGCTGGTTAAGAAACCAGGTCTAAGCCCTGATAGGGAGGGGGAGGGAGATTGGAAGTGGAGCCCCATGGGAAAGAGAGAAAGAAAGAATAAGAGACAGACTCAGAGACAAGAAGGGGCAGGATTCCATGGGGAAATGATGCAGTTTATTGGCAAAAAAATAATGGATTTATATACTAAAGCTGCTGTGCTCTAGACAGGGAAGTGGTAGCAGGAGGGTGTGAATGAGGAAAAGGGAAGTGCTAGCCATCTTGGCTCTTATGGGGGTAGGGGAAAAGAGAATTCCCAGTTGTGTGTATAGTAAACTGAAGGTGTGACATATGTTCCATACATCAAAGGGGAGGCCTCAGGGTCTGGGGCTTTGTCCAAGGAAAATCAGGAATACTGCATATCCTGGCCCCCAGGGGTTATCGGGACAATGAATGCAGGTCCCTTCTTCTAGCCAGACAAAAGTCTCAGCCCTACATCCATCCTGCAAATTTTATGATGTCATCTGCATAAAACTCCATTGTGTAGATGTACTACATTTTTGTTATCCAGTCCTCAGTTGAGGGGCATTTGGTTTGGTTCCAACTCTTTGCTATTATGAAAAGAGCTACAATAAATATAGGTGTGCATGTATCTTTGCAGTAGGATGAGTCTTATGGATATATACCCAGAAGTAGTAGGGCTAAGTCAGGTGGTAGGCTCATTTTGATTCTTTTAAAGGTTCTCCACACAGCTTTCCACAGTGGTTGTGCCAGTTTACATTCCCATCAGCAGTGAATGAGTGTTCCCTTTTCCCCACAATGTCTCAAGCGTTTGGTCTTTTGTTTTCTTGATCTTTGTTAGTCTTATCAGAGTGAGATGATACCTTAAAGTGGTTTTAATTTGCATTTCCTTAATTATTAAACATATTGAACACTTCTTAAGATGTTTCTCAGCCATCTTTACTTCCTCATTGGTGAAGTCTCTGTTCATCTCTTTACTCCATATTTTGAGTGAGTCATTTCTTTT
The DNA here is from genome assembly GCA_009823505.1 of Rhizomys pruinosus. Lineage (NCBI taxonomy): Eukaryota > Metazoa > Chordata > Mammalia > Rodentia > Spalacidae > Rhizomys > Rhizomys pruinosus. The sequence continues at coordinate 39,115 of VZQC01014778.1, read as the reverse complement.
CTTTTTTTTTTTTTTTTTTGAGTAGTTTTATATATTCCGTGGATATTAATGCTTTGTCTGATATCACTGGTGAAGATTTCCTCCTGCTCTGTGGGTTTTCTCTTCACTTCCTTGATTGTTTCTTTAGCTTTACAGAAGCCTTTGAGTTTGAAGAGGTCCCATTTGTCAATTTCCAACCTTATTTCCTACCTAGCTCCTGTCTGATTTAGAAAGTCTTTCCCGGGGCTGGAGAGATGGCCTAGAGGTTAAGAGTGCCGACCGCTCTTTCAGAGGATCCGGGTTCGATCCCCAGCACCCACATGGCGGCTAAGAACTGTCTGTAACTCCAATTCCAGGAGAACTCCAGTTCCAGGGGAATCCGACGCCCACTTCTGACCTCCGCGGCATTGCACGACATGGGTGCACAGACATGCATGCAGACAGTACATTCATACACATACAGAAATAAATAAAATTAATAAAAAAAAATAAATAAATAAATAAAAGAAAGTCTTTCCCTAAACCTATGTCTTATAGGTTGTTGCCAACTTTTTTTCTATCACATTCAGGGTTTCAGGCTTCACGTTGAGAACTTTGATCCACTTGGAGTTTATTTTTGTACAGGGTGAGAGGTAGGGGTTTAATTTTATTCTCTACAAATGGTGATCCAGTTTTACCAGCACCATTTGCTGAAGATGCTATCCTTCCTCCATTGAGCTTTTTTTTTGCCCCTTTGTCAAATATGAGGTGGCTGAAATTGTATGAGCTCAAGTTTGGATCTTCAATTTTATTCCATTGGTCAATGGGTCTGTTTTTGTTCCAGTACCAGGCTGTCTTTATGACTATGGCCCTATAATATAGTTTGAAGTCTGGTAAAGCAGTCCCCACTGTATTGCACTGTTCATAAAGGGTTGCTTTAGCAATTCAGGGTCTTTTGTTTTTCCATATGAATTTAAGGATTTTTTTTATTTTTTATTTTTTTTTTTACGTCTGTGAAGAAACTCCTGGGGATTTTGATTGGGATTGTGTTGAAACTATATTAATTCAGATAAATTGGCCATTTTTACTATATTAATTTTTTCCATGTGCATGGGAGGTCTTTCCATCTTTTGATGTCATTTTCAATCTCCTTCTTCAGGGGTTTAAAATTTTTGTTGTAGAGATCTTTGGTGTCTTCGGTTAGGTTTGTTCCCAGGTATTTTTTTTTTTTGAGGCTATTGTGTGTGAGAAGGTCTTCTTATATTCTTTGTCCACTTGTTTATTGTTGGTATAAAGAAAGGCTACTGATCTTTCTTGGTTAATTTTGTACCCTGCAACTTTACTGAAACTCTTAATCATTTCTAGTAGTTTTCTGGTGGAGTTTTTAGCATCCCTCGAGTAAACTATCATATCATCTACAAAAAGGGACAGTTTAATTTCCTCTTTTCCCATGTCTCTCTTCTACCATGTTACATTTTAGAAGTGTTTGGCATGACAAAACTATAGCTTTCCTCATAATAAAAAGATAATCTGATTTCTCCAAGCCTATTGTACATGTGTCTAATTGTGCTAGTTACATATTTTATGGTTAAAATAATCAAAGTTCTCCTGTTTCTTTGTTTTGAAATTTGTCTTATTCTTAAAGTATAATACAAGGCATTAGATATGTTTATGATATTTTCTGATGGCATATTTCAGTGTACTCTCCTCCCCTTGATTCTCAGCCCATAATCTCCCCTTAAGTCTCCTTTCTGTCCTAAGCTTTCAATTACTTCTAAATCAGTAATCAATTCTTACATTAAGATTAACAGAAATCTTTGCTCTATTTTTAAAATTCTGAGATCAGTTTTACAATGAGAATACTATTATATATCCCAATATTTTTTTTAATGGGATTGCTTCATTTGCTGTAATTATCAATATTTTCTAAGCATCTAGAACATTTAAACATATATTTCACTAATGGCATTATTCCAGTTATCTTCAATGGAATCTTGCTTATAGGTCAGTAGTCGGGGCTACACAAAACCATGTGTTTGTTGTACAGGTAAATGAAATGATTTTAATCTTCTACTATTATTTTGTTTGACAAATATAGCCACAAAAATATCAACTGTACTCATAAAAATTTATATTATTTCAGAAGTAGGTTATTCTGACACTATATACACTGAAACAGAGAAGGAAAAGCCACACATATATGACAAATATCTTATAAGTATACACCTCTGGCATTTGTATGGCATATGAAAAATATAAGTATTGTTACTATTGGTCACCTGTAGCTTCTCAGTAATTACTAAATCTCTTCTTCTTTTCTTTCTTTTTTACAACACAACATCATCCTGTACAGTCCATGGAATTCAAGATTGTTATTATGCATGTCTGCAAGTTTCATTTTAATGCTTTCATCAAGTAAATGAATTTCTTTTTAAAAATATTTTTTTATTTTATGTGTATGAGTGTATTTTTTTCACATAAATTTATTTTTATTTTTTTAACAAATCTAGACCCGTGTTCCTGCCCATTCCCCCACCCTGCCAGAGCTCATGCATTCTGCCAAACATGCTTTTCATCTCTTTCTCAGTCTTTCTCAATATTCTCCATGAGGAAGTTGACTGTTTTGAGCAGAAGTTCACTGTTTCAGTCAGTTCTTTGATGCAGTCCTTTCTGTTGTTGTTGTTGTTGTTGTTGTTGTTTCCAATATGCATTACACCCAACTGCTTTGGACAAAAGCTCAGGGGGCCATACACAAGAAATACTTACAACCAGGTAACTGGCACTAGCATCCACAGATGAGGGATACCATTCACCGTTTGTTTGTCTGGGACTGTGTTACTTCACTCAGCATGATGTCCTCTAGCTCCTGCCATTTTCCTGCAAAGCTCGTGATGTCGTCTTTCTTTACTGCTGCATAGAACTCCATTGTGTAGATGTACCACATTTTCTCTATCCACTCGTCAGTTGAGGGGCATTTAGGTTGGTTCCAGCCCCTTGCTATTGTGAAGGGAGCTGCAATAAACATGGCCGTGCATGTATCTATGTGGTGGGGTGAGTCTTGATGGTACATGCCCAGGAGTGGTATGGCTGGGTCGGGTGGCAAGTTCATTCCAAGTCTTCCAAGTTTTCTCCACACTGCTTTCCATAGTGGCTGTACGAGTTTACATTCCCACCAGCAGTGGGTGAGTGTTCCCCTTTCTCCACAACCTCTCCAGCACTTGGTATCTTTTGTTGTTATGAGTGTATTGACTGCATGTAAGTGCACCTCTGTCATGCACTGCCCACAGAAGCTAGAAGAGGCCATTGACTCCCCTGGAACTGGAGTTATGGATGGTTGTTGGTCACCCCAGTACTCTGCAAGAACAGCCAGTGCTCTTAACCATTGAGCCATCTCTCCAGTTTCCTCAGAGAATTTCTTATTAAAACCTTTGTGCTGGTATTCTATAGAGATCACCATAGAATATTCATACTTCCCATAATCTTGAGGGGTAATTATTTTTAACATATGAACTTAGAAAATTTGTAACAGTTTAGCTAATGACATGGTTTCAGTATGGGGCGGGGAGGGGGGGGCGTTGTCCTCACAGAACTCACATTCATTGAGGGGGAAAAAAACATGACTTCTAGTGATAATAGACTGAGCTCATATTCAAAAGGAAATGGACAAGGAGCATTGAAGAGAGGTACTGAAAGAGAAGTCTGTATTAGGAGTAATGTGACTGCCAGAAAGAAACTTTTGTCTGTAAAGAGGAAGAAACAAAAAAAAAATTATTGTCTCTGTTCTAATGTTTCTTTCCATGATTATAAATACATTAAAGACCCACGTACACCCATGCATGTTAGCTGAACCCAAAAAACTGGGTAACATTTGGGACTGTTTATAAATACAAGAGTAACAAAGACAGAAACCACCATTATTTCATATTTAGATTAACAACTTGATGATACACAGACCTTTTTTTGGCTCCCTCAGTTTTCACAATGCGTCTCTCATTTTATTTACTAAAACACTTTATCTCATTAAAAGTAAAGGACGGGGGCTGGAGAGATGGCCTAGCGGTTAAGAGCGCCGACCGCTCTTACAGAGGACCCGGGTTCGATCCCCAGCACCCACATGGCGGCCGAGAGCCGTCTGAAACTCCAATTCCAGGAGAACTCCAGTTCCAGGGGAATCCGAGACCCTCTTCTGACCTCCGCGGCATTGCACGACACGGGTGCACAGACTGCATGCAGACAGTACATTGATCACATACCGAAATAAATAAAATAAATAAATAAATAAATAAATAAATAAATAAATAAATAAAAAATTAAAAAAAAAAAGTAAAGGACGAAGGGCTAGAGAGATGGCCTAGCGGTTAAGAGTGCTGACCGCTCTTACAGAGGACCTGGGTTCGATCCCCAGCACTCACATGGTGGCTGAGAACCGTCTGAAACTCCAATTCCAGGAGAACTCCAGTCCCAGGGGAATCCGACACCCTCTTCTGACCTCCGCAGCATTGCACAGATGCACAAACCTGCATGCAGACAGTACATTCATACACATATAGAAATAAATAAAATTTAAAAAAAGTAAAGGACGAATAGGTATTTCTCAAGATCATTGCTATATTCACAGTGGTTCATGATTCTTTTCAGTTGGTATGAAATGGTCACAGGAGCATTTGCACATAAGCGTTTATGCTTCCTAACACTCTGGAGGAACACCTGTCAAGTGAGTGATCCAGCACTCAAATCTGGTCTTCCTGGGCTGAGCCAAGTTTTCTTCCAGCACAGTGCACCTTTGTTCAGTTTCCAGACCTTGTACTGAACTTGATGTTTGAGATTCCCTAAACCCATCTTGGATTTTTATTCATTGACTTATAGACAAAATCATTAAATATAATAAATGATTTCTAAACTTTATAAACTTTGTGCATCATAGAAAAGTCTCAGGTGAAAAATGAAACAACATATATAATAATTAGTTAGCAGAATGAACCAAACATATGGCAAAAAATAATCTAAATATACTGTGGGTCAGCAGACAGTGATCTCAATGTGTGATTCTGAAAGCTTATTAAGGTCATAAATTAAAAGCCTTAATTAACTCTCTTAAAATGCCAGCTTAGAAAATGTTTATTACATATTTTATAAAATGTTAATTAAATTTCTCTACAGATGACATGTGGCATAGAACTATGCATATCAAACTCTAAGCCACTGTGATTTTTCCCAGTTTATCAAATTACTGAGAATTCTTTGTTATAGTTCTGTTGGGCCCCAACAACCATCTCTCTTCTTTCTTTCCTTGCCTTGGAGATTTGGTATGAAATCTCGATGACCATGTTACATATTTGCTAGGATATGCTATTTATTATTTTCTCAGGTTGTGTTTGCAGCTTATTTTTAGGAAAGTTTCAATTTCCAATGAAATAATAAAGTAGATGATCTGCTATCGACAGATAAATAACAGAAGTTAGAAAATGTAATATTTCCCACTGTAAAGGAAAATTTGATTAGCATATTAAATTGTTTTCTGAAAATTCATTTGCTAATCACTTTTGGTTAGTACTTTCTTATCTTTTCAAAAAGTCTGGTATTATGACAAATATATGCCTGCAGAAATTTTGTTTTATTATTTATTTTAGAATGGTAAAACACTTCTAATTGATTCATGTTTAAACTAATGTCAGTCAGAAAGCTCATTTGAAAATACTGTGACTGAACACTCTTTGTCATTTTAGGGCATAACATATAGTAATCCTTCCATAGGACACTATTTGCAACTCTGCAAAAGCAGCCTGTATAAATTTTAACTGATTTTTCCTTGTTTCCCTTTACTCTGCTAAATCCCTTTAGAAAGAATGTGGCTCCTGTGAGTGAAAAAGAACAAAAGTTTGGGGACCTACTATGAAATGCTCAACTCTAAGAATATAAAGTATCTTCTTTATTACTACTTTCTTAATATTAAATACCAACATCTAATACATGCTCATATTCATGTTTGCAATCATGTAGCTTGTGATTCTGAAACTACTTAATGATACATAACTAGGATAGGAAATTAGAAATTATAATATGAGCTCAATAAAAATATAAAAACACTCATATTATTACCAACTCAAGAAAGTATTTTATATTTACAGTACACTAAATGTTCAAGTATCCCTAGGGCCCTGTGGTGAAATCCTAACCCCTAAAATTATGGTATGGAGGCAAGACCTTTGGGAGGTTATTTAGTCATGAAAGCACTCAAGGCTAGAATTAGTTCCCTTTTAAAGAAGACCCCTTCCACTACATAAGAACATAGTAAGAAAGTGCTTTCTATGTTGACCAACAAAGCGTGCCCTCAAAACAGATGGCATCTGCTAATGCCTTGATTTTGGACTTCTAAATCTCCAGAACTGTAAAAACTAAAGTTCTGTTGTTTTAAACTACCTAGTTTATTATATTTTGTTCTAGTAATCTAAGATAATATTCTTTTCCTATTTTAAAAAGTGTAATTTATAATTTTACATGAAGACTTTTTCTTTGGCTTCCTGTTTTCTCCTGTCTCTCTTACAGTGAAAATCTTACTTCTGTGCTAAAAATTGACCAACAGAAGAACCTAAAATAAAACATTTTTAAACAAAATTGTGATAATTTTTTAAAACTTTATTCATTTTTATTTTTTGTGTATGAATGTAATGACTGCATGTATGTAAGTGCTGCCATGTCATGCAGTGCCTGAGGAAGACAGAAGGGAGCTTCAGATCCTCTGGAACTGAAGCTACAGAAGATCATACCATGTGAGTGCTGGGAGTTGAACCCAGTCTTCTGGAAGAACAGCTCTTAACTGCTGAGCAATCTCTCAACCCTGACAATTTTTTACTGAAAAAGTATTGAGGAATTACTCACAATAACCTCATAGGAGTGTCAAGTCAATCAAAAGTCGCCCCATAAAACTTACTTTGCAATCACATTTGATTCAATAGTGGTTGGAAACATTTCTGAAATTGCTGTACTTTCTAAAGGTCAATCATAGTAAAATTATATTGATGATAGTAGGAGGTCACTACCAATGTTTTGATGCTTGAAATATTATCCACAGCTTCTTTATGTTACCTATAAACAATAAATTCTGTTCTGGATAGCTTTAGTTGTCAACTTGATACTCTCAGTAGAAGTAGCCTCAATTAAGGAATATCCTCCATTGCCCTGTACTGTGGCCATGACTGTGGGGCATTTTCTTTAATTTTGAGTGATATGAGAGGGTCCAGACCACTGTGGATGGTACCATCCCTGAACAGGTGGTCCAGTGTTGTATAAAAGGCTAGGAGAACAGGACGCAAATAGGCCAGAGGAGCAAGCATGTAAGCCACATTCCTCCATGGCCTGTGCTCTAGGTTCTTGCCCTGAGTTCCTGTCTTGTATTCTCTTGATGATGATCTATGATCTGGAAGCCAAATAAATCCTTTTCTCCTCAGGTTGGTTTTGGTCAGTGTTTTTATCACAGTAATAAAAAGTAACCAGGACAAATTCCTTCCTTTATAAGAATCAATTTGGGGCTCTATGTTACTAAGCACTAAGTCACTATAAACGTTTTTGCCTGTATACAGAAAACAAAACAAGACAAAACAAAAACCAAACGTGATCAGAGTGCCTCATGGCCATTTTGTTTTATGAGCATTCAATCGATTTCTTCAACATCAGAAAGCTGGGTGAGTTACTAGAATTAGAATATGATGAGTACATCCAGGAAATTGCAAGCCAAATTCTAAAATGGAACATTCTATCTCAGAAACCTTCTCCTGACCCTTCCCAGGCAGTAATAATCAAATAACTCTTCCTGTTTCTCAGCTCTGTTCTGACCTCTGACCCAAAGAGAGTTCTGAACTTCATATCAATAGATTAGGGCAGTATTTTGATGATTTGTTTTCTTATAGTATATGTGAGAGTTTCACCCAAATTACTAAACACAGCAGTTCTCTATTCATTTCATTGCTTGGTAGTATTCTGAATAAGCATACCACAATTGGTTTACTGTACTATATAGTCAGTAGTATTCTAGTATGTGGCTTCTTGCTTGCACATGTTCCCATGTCCTGAGTATTTACCAAGGACTGAAAATGCTGAGGTTATGTTATGTTGAATACTCAAACTCTAGTAGATGCAAACCACCACTTTTATAAACAAATTTCATATTCAATAGCACTTTAAGAATATTTCAGATGCTTGACATTTCTAATAATTTTAGTCAGTATTTTAAAATCTTAGTCATCATGGCATACGTAAAATGGTTTTATTTGAAAGTTGATTGTTATTCCTGGTAACTAAAGTTCAGCATGAATATATGTGCTTGGCAGACATTTTGTTATGTTTTTGTAAAGGGCATGTTCAGGTATTTCTTATTTTTCTATTGGGTTACCTTTCTTCCACATTGATCTGTTCAAATTATTTATATATCTGGAAAGAAGGATTATTTGGATTGTATATTTTCTAAATATATTCTCTTATTAGACAGCTTATTCACTTAAATGTTGTTCTTGATAAACAATGTCACTTACTTCAATGTTGTAGCTTACTAGTCATGACTGGTGTATGTTTTATGCTTTTGTGTGGCCTCTTTATGATATTTTAGGAATCCCCAAATCAAGAGAAAATTTTTATATGTCATTCTTCAGATCCATTGTTATTAACTTTGAATATTTTAAGCTAATTACCCTGTAATTACTTTGGAATGTAGTGTAGAGAATGAAAATATTTATTTTTCTAGCCATGATTTCAATGATTTAGAGAATTACTTCTTCCACTGCCTTACCATCTCACTTTATAATAAACTCAGTATTCATAAATGTGGTGCTTTATCTCTAAGATCTTTTCCATCCCACTGGACAATTTTACCATCTATAATAAATAACAAAATAATGTGTTTGAAACAAGGTTTCATATAACCCAAGGTAGCTTCAAACTCTCTGTATAGTCAAGGTTCCCTTGAACTGCTGATCTTTGTGCCTCCATTTCCCAAGTGCTAAGATGACGGGCATGTAAAAACATCAAACTATCTTTGAATAATAAGACTGTGAATAAATTGTTCAAATATCAATTTATCTTTGAATAATAGGACTTTACAATAAAACTTGCTATCCAGTAGCATACATCTCTAGTTTTACTATCTTTTAAATTTTTATTTATATATTTTTAGATTTTATGTGTATGAGTGTTTTGCTTACATGTATGTAAGTACACCCATACATTCAATGCTTGTGAAAGCCATTTGGGTGCCTAAAACCAAACCTGGGTCCTCTGCAAGAGCAGTCTTACTCTCTGACCCATCTCACCAGCACCTAATTTTATTGCCTTTGAAGAATAGTTTCACTATCCTTAGCCCCATATAAATTTCAGAAACCACATGTTAGGTTCTAACAACAACAAAAATCCCTGCTAAACTTTTAAATGGAATTTCATTAAACACAGATAAATTTTAAGAAAATGCTTTTACCAATACTGAATTTTTTATCCCACAATGTATTCTCTCAAGTAAAGTCTGGATAAGCACTCTCCTCTTTACTGCACACTAAAATTCTCTCATCAGAAGCAATAATCCTGCTCTTCAGAACTGAACATACTGGGTTCTAAAGTAGACCATTTCTACTGATTTATTTATTCACCTTAATGTGTAAAATACAATTTTATTCTCAGGAAAACTTAGAAAGTCAGACATCAAGAGCAGAAAATTTGTTGCTTCACTGGGTTAAAGGCTAAAGGGTTTTATATTTGCAACAACTCAGTAATTTTCTCTGCTTTAAAATGTTAAAGTTACTCATGTTGCTCAAAATATATTTACCTACAAAAAACAACTTTATTACATAATGTCTCTTCTGATTATATAAAGCTTTTGCTTAAGAATTATGTTCGCTTTTCTACCACTATAGCCAGTGTCAGACCACACTGTCTTTAACAATTTTTGTCATATATTCCATCAAGAAACCAGACAAAGGAAAATGCTGTGTTTGAGAGCTGCTTGTCCATGTGGCTTTGTCTAAGAAAAAGATTGTGTTTTATGAACTTTATGTACATGAAAACCCACAAATCCTTTCCTCTATGCAAACTCAGATTGATTTCTCTTTTGTTATTATTTGGACAGTTTTACTCACTGTTGTGGAAATATGCTGTAATTAATCCTATGACTGTGCTTGTGCACAATGATTCCCATTTCTATTTTTAAAATTATCCCAGCCTTGCCTCTGAACCACTGAGCTCAGCAAATCTACTTCCAAGATCATCTCTGCTGAGCCTCTTACCATGTAGCCACAAGCTAATCAGTCATCTCTACTTAGAAGCTTCACCATGACTTTAAACTAATAAATACCAGCATGAATCCATTTTGTTTCCCCCTTAAGAGCTCCCCACACTCTATAATGTCTATGTCGGTATCTAAGAACACAATCCACAAAACTACACAACAGCATTTTGAGGTTGAATCTAGACTTCTCATTTTCTCACGCCAATGACCACACTAAAGCTTAAATGTTTACTATCACTTCTTTTTGATTGCCAAATATTTTCAAATACAGAAACAAGTGCAACTAGATAAAGGCCAAGCACCATTTTTATCCCTTGATTCCTGTTCCTGATAGTATTCTAATTTCATTCCCACCAGAACCCACTCCTAGGTCTTCGACAGAAGTTAATCAAGGTTGAATCCTGATATTTAAGAATAAATAATCTAATTTGTTCTATTTATTATTCACATACATTAAAATAATATATCATTAACTGTGTTCTGTTTTTAAACAGATACATGATAACAACAATAAGGAGTTGTTTACTTTTCTCTATACTTCTGTATCCTGACTAAAGTTTGAGTCTTGAGAACATAGATTTATCTGATTAACTTCTTTGTTCCCAACACCTGCCATAGGGCTCAAGAAATTTTGCTTAGTTAATTAATTATTATATAAATATATTGGTTAATCATTCTAATTATTTTGGTGGAGTTCTTTCTTGCCTTTTTCCTCATTATTTGAACAAATAATATATACTATATTTTTCTTTACTGTATAATAATATATTGGAATATCCTTCAATTTTTTAATAATGTCTGCCTTCTTTTTGCACCAATTCTTCTAAGGTAACTACAGAACATTTCCATCATTTATGGTGATATAGTGATATATACAGAAGTGTTATTCACAGAGGAAATATACATTTGAAAAATAGCTCTGAAATTATTAGATAAGAATCACACCAAAATTGTAATTCTTAGTGATTGTGGTGGTTTGAATAAGAATGTCCCCCATAGGCTACAAGTATTCAGACATTTTGTCCCCAGTTGGTGGCACTGTTTTGGGAGGACTTAGAAGGTGTGGCCATACTGGAGGAAGTACATCACTGGGGGCAGGCTTAAATAGTACAACAAGCCTTGCCAGCCTCCAGTTGCTCTCTCTCTCTCAGCTTCCTGTGCTCATTGGAAGATGTGAACCTTGGCTTTATGCTCCAGCTCCTGCCACCATGCCTCCCACCACAATGGACTCTAATTTCCTGGAACTGTCAATCGTAAACTCAAATAAACTCTTCCTTTTATAAGTTCCCTTGGTCATGGTGGTTTAAACACAGCAACAGAAAAGTAGCTAATACAGTTTTTGGTATCAGAGAGTGGGATTTGAAGACCCTGACTATGCTGGTGTTTGGAGAAATGTGGAAAACATGGAATTTTGAGCTAGAAAAGCTGTTGGAGAGCTTAATGGGTCATTCTAGTAGAAGCCTGGAAGAAAGCAGTGCTGAGAAAAAAATGTATTTCCAGAGGAAAATAAGGACTTAAGCAGCAACTGGGATATTTTGGCAAATAATCTGGCTGGAGTTTGCCCACAGCCCAAATGCTTGCCTGAAACTAAGTTGAAAATCAATGGACTAATTTCTTTGGAGGAGGATATTTCAAGACAGCCTAATGTAGAAATGGTGGTGTGGCTATTAATGGTTAATATTATACAGATCTACAGTGAAAAAGAGCAAATGGGGCAGAGAGAAATGCAGAATATACAGCTTGGCTCAGAAAGGTGCACTAGGAAGATTAATGTTGGAGCCAAGGCAGATGAAGGAGATAATCCCTTTGATAAGGAGATTAAAGTGATTAAGGAGAGGCCTAGAGATTTTCAAGTAAACAATAGAAACAGTACCTTCAAGGCAAGACTACATGCAGCTAAGCCTCCAAATTTTGAAAGGAAAATACTGAAGGAGCTTTCTACTCCAAGAAGCCCAGGGTAGAGAAAGGCTACAAATATGGTTGAAGTAGACCAAGGTCCATCCAAAACTTGCAGCCAGTTTCATTCACATGGTTCTGGCTTTAGAGGCATGAAGGATGCAAGAGTGAAGGGGTCATCAGTTATCTCTCCATGGTTTCAGAGAGCCGAGCCACTGAGGCCAGGCAGAGTATAGCAGGGGCATCCCTGCATAAATAAGCCCCTGATAGGCCATTACATGAAGCAGTGAAGGTGAAGCCTGGTTGGCAATGGAGACCCCAAGAAGACATTCGAGAAGCCAGAGATGTGAGATATTTGCCAAGGAGAGCTGCATACAGGGAGTGATACCACCCTAAGGAAGAGATGTATGTGGCATGAAAAGCTGGAAGAGGTGTGCCATCTAGGCTCTTTGGAAGTAAAGTCCCAGAAGTCTTGCATGGAGCTACTGGATTTGGTGTTTGCCCTCCTGATTTTCAGTCTTGTTTTGGTCCTATATTTCCTCACTATGCCTCTATTCTTCCTTTTTGGAATGGGAATGTGTATTCAGTTCCACTATACATTGGGAGTATAAAATTTGTCTTTTGATTTTACAGGAGCTTACAGTTAAGAGATTGGCCTAGGTCTTAGAAGAAACTTTGGACTGTAGACTTTTGAATAGTATTGAGACTAGTAAAGACTATGGGGACTTTTAAGGTTGGACTAAAGGCATTTTGCATTTTATATGTTCATGAGCCTATGGGGGCCAGAGAGTGGAATGTGGTAGTTTGAATGAGAATGTCCCCCATAGGCTTCAAGTATTCAGACATTTTGTCCCCAGTTGGTGGCACTGTTTTGGAAGGTCTTAGAAGGTGTGACCATGCTGGAGGAAGTATGTCACTGGGGGCGGGCTTAAGGAGTACAACAAGCCTTGCCAGCTTCCAGTTGCTCTCTCTTGGGTTCCTGTGCTCATTGGAAGATGTGAACCTCATCTTTTTGCTCCAGCTCCTGCCACCATGACTCTTGCCACAATGGGCTCTAATTCCCTGGAACCATCAATTGTAAGCTCAAATAAACTCTTCCTTTTATAAGTTCCCTTGGTCATGGTGGTTTTAACACAGAAACAGAAAAGTGGCTAATGCAGTGATTTTATAAATACTCATGATAGATTCCAGAAAGTCACAGCTCTTGTATAAAGAAATTCAGGTAGTTCATTGAGCTAAGCTAGGGATAATAATCACAATTTGAGATGGATAGTCAGCTGAATGAGAGAAAAATACTGGCTATCTTTCCCATGTTGATTTATACCTCCTTAGTTATGTTTGACATTTTCATACATGCTCCATGGAGGTTATAACTTACATGTAACATATAGCTTGATGGGTGACCTGAAGTCAAGGTTCTTTTACTATAGGAAAGCATGGAGATTTGAATACCTAATGATTAGCAGATTGACTAACATAGAAAGGAAAACAGTTTAGAGAAGGAAGAAATCAGAAAAATTAAATACATAGAAAACTAACAAATAAAAATTCTCTCTCACATGAATTTATAATGACAGGTAATGTGATCGTAAATAGTCCATGTAGATTTGACAGGTGTCAAATATCTCTGCATGTTGATTCTAGTTTAGATAGAAAGAACTCAAAAAGCCCTAACGCTATTGCTTATACTAAGTTGAAATGAATTTGCAATACAGTCTTCACAATTCATAAATTTGCATAGACTTGCAGGCTCAAAACAAGAAAACATTAGGTCACGCATAAGAGAAATCAAATTGAAATCCTGAGCAGTTTTTAATAATAGTTGAAGTTATATCTCACAACATATAGCAATCCTTCAGGCTACTGATATTTGCTGACAAATTATCTGTTGTTTTCATAGAACTGATATTGAAATAATTTTTCAGTGTTTCATTTAATGTGTGGCTCGATGGGAAGCATGAAGTCAAGATGCTGTCACTGGCGAAGGGGGGAAGTGGGGTAAGAGATTGCAAAACACAGAAGACTGCAGAAGGAAAGTATGGCTTATGAAGGCAGGAAAGCTCTTTTTTTCAAGTTTCATTTTGGTAACAACTACTTAACAGAATGAGCTTGATAATATATCTATTTAGCAAAATAATAGTAGTAAGTTTACCTTGGGGCTTAGGACCTTCCCAACTATGCCATTTATTCCTGTGGTTGGGTCTTAAGTCCAATCATAAAGCAGGTGGCTACTCCCTTAACATTCCCCACACTATTAGGCTAATGGGTATATCTTGCTGGTCATAACTGTGACTCATAGAACTCACTGCTGGGTAGGAGTGTTGATGACTTTTATGCTCCCCTCAGCCTGCAGAACATCTTCCAGTACTACAAAAGCCAGCCAGCAGGAAGGATACGTCCCAGTCAGCTGCTTCTTGATGTCTCCATATCCTGTGACAAAAAATTACGAGGTCTCTTCAACACCAGGTTCTGGTGGGCAATGAAGGGTAGGGGTCTCCAGGACACTCCTGACCAACAACACAAGGGGAAGTATCACACACCTGCCACTTAGCTTTGTATTTGGCCATTCATTTTTATCCCCTCTCCTTTAAAATCTTTCAGACTGGAGAGACGGATCACTGGTTGAGAACAGTGACTGCTCTTGGAAAAGATCTGAGTTCAGTTCCCAGATCCCTCATATCAGCTAACAACCATAGGTAACTTCAGTTCCAATGTTTCCAACACCTTCTTCTGGCCTCTATGGGCACATGTGGTGTAGTTATATAAATATAGGCAAAACATTCACATAAGTAAAATTTTTAAAGTTAAAAAAATTAAAGTTCTGTTTCCCCTTCCCTGCATTGTCCCCTTTCTACTTTCCTGGCTTCTACAGGTACTCCAAGTTAAACACACAAATCTAAAGATTTGATGTTAAGAATAGCATATGAGCAAAAAGACGCAATGCTTGTCCTCCTGGGTCCTCATTACCTCACTCAATACAATATGTTTTTCAGGTCCATACATTTATTTGCAAAGTTCATTTTTTCTTTATACCTGAATAAAATTCCATTGTGTCTAGGTTCCAATACTCATGGACTAGTGTACCTCTAAGACCTCAGCAGAGATGTTTCTTTGTACAGTGGAAACTTAAAACTAGACAAAATGCTCTGTACTACACAGAATAAGTGTCTGCTCAGTCATTCATTAGACATCTACATTGCACTCTTTTAGTGCACTAAAAGAGTGCAATATAGTCAAGGACTTAGGGGTTATCATCAAAAAGGGGGTGTAAAAATTGGAAGAGACAGAGCTTAAGGATGACCAAGTTGAAAACAATGTCTTCTGACAATGACAAGACATCTGTACACAAGAATTGACAGAAGAGTTCTCTGAAAAAGAGCTACAGGAGACCTATACAGTCCACATTCCTGCATGGAGTGTGAGGGTCACCAGTCCCCACCCTTGTTGAGCAGCTACTGACAATTGATGGCTTCTGGGGCTCTTCAGTGAATGGCCTCATACCCATGAGTGCATGGGCAGCATGAATTGGATGTGGTAGGTGATAAAAAAAGGGATATGAAGTTGGGAGAGGATGTGACAGATCTGAGAGTGGTTGGGGGGTAGTGAACAGATCAAAATGCATTGTGTATGTGTATAAAATTCTTGAAAAGTATTATATTAAAAATAAGCCATGCACTATGCCATTTGTATTTTATGGATATTTCAAAATATATGTTTTAAACAAATACAGATAAGCATACTCAAAGTTCTCTGACAAAGATTTCCTTGGAGGAGTCTTATACTTTGTCATTCAAGTCTCTGTTATTCACTACTGTAGGATTAGAGAATATTACCAGTGTTTCCTGCCACAATGACAACGAAGGCTATTTATCGTTATTTTAAAATGTCCTTAAATAGCCCCAATTTGACTTAAGAAAAATAAAGCATTTTCTCACCTTTCATTCTGTTGTCATTGTCCCTTTCTATTGATATAGGCTGTGATGAATGTAATCAATGAATATGCTTCTGATTTTCCCTTTCCCACTCTTTTTTTCTTGCAGAATCTCAATCACTATGTTTCCCTAGAACTCAGCTCAGGATCTATAACAGAATGAATATAATGTCATATTGACATAGTGACATGTTATATCATCAGATCAAGATGACAAATGCAGTACATATTTCTTCCTTCTCCAACAGCACAAATTCTTTTAGTATTTACAAGAAGATATAAAAAAAGACACAAAACTATGAATTTACTAGGAAAAAAAAGCTGAATTAATTTAACAGAAAACCTGAGGATTACTGAATGGAAGGGTAGACCTGTACCAAAGAGTATTTGGGGAATACAAATACTTTAAAAGAAAAGAGAAGACACAAGATGGAATGCAGGAAGGGTGAGAGCTGACCTCAGAGGAGATGAGGAAGGGTAGAATATGGTCAAAATACATCATTGAAATTCTTGAAGAATAAATAATTTTTAAATTTTTTAAATTTTATTTATTTTTGTATGTGTATGAGTGTACTGTCTGCATGTAGGTTTGTGCACCCGTGTCGTGCAATGCCGCAGAGGTCAGAAGAGGGTCTCGGATTCCCCTGGAACTGGAGTTCTCCTGGAATTGGAGTTACAGACGGTTCTCAGCCGCCATGTGGGCGCTGGTGATAGAACCTGGGTCCTCTGCAAGAGCAGTCGTGTTCTTAACCGCTAGGCTATCTCTCCAGCCCCGAAAAATAAATAATTTTTAAAAGGAGGAGGGGAAACGGAAGGGAGGGTAGGAAGGAGAGGAGAAGGGAAAGAACAAGAGAGGTGAATATGCTTAGGAAAATGTCCAAAATGTATTTGGGGGAATCTCTCTCTTGTTCATTTTAGGTCTTTGACTAATGACCTAAAATCTCTAAATCTGACTCTGTGAATTTCCCTAATCAACGTTTGTCCTAAAGACTTACATGCACTGCCAGTTATCCCAAAAGCCAGTGTAGCAGGTCTTCGCAATTTGAAATTGGAGAAACTGGAGTGTCATCAGCAAGTGCCAGAATAAGACTTTCAAACACTTGTCTTCTCACAGAAATATAAATTTGTACAACTATTCAAACATAAAATCACTTTATCAAGAGTAAAGAATGTAGTGAAGGAGTGCATTCAGAACAGAGGAAGGACAGTCATGCTATCCACCTTACCCTTCCCCAGCCTCAGCAGCACAATTAGGACACCAGACCAGACCCAGCACAGCAGGACCACTCTAGTGGATCATGGTTCCAATCGGCCCCAGCAGTTCAGACTCTAGATAACCTGAGCACCAACAATTAAGGATGCTCCTCTGGACACTAAGGGAAACCTGGTGCCCTCGGGGCCTCAGGGCCTCAGGTTAGTACCTGAGGCCCCCTTTTCAGGAGGCACAAGACCCAGGCTTATTTAACTACACCTGAGACAATCTCTGCTAGCCAGAATCCAGGTCAGACACTCCATGACTACCTGCAGGTCACTTCCCACAGCAGCAGATACCAGGTTTGTGGCATCACCATGATAACCACAAGGACTGAAGCTGTGGGTTGGCATCCCCAGACCCTGGCTGTAAGTCCACTCAAGGGTGCCTGAGTCCAAGGCCACCAGACTGATCTTTACACTGAGCTGTGGACACAACTCTAGCACTGACCCGATGGCTTGAGTAGGAAATTCTCCCCCAAATAATTAATACCAGTATTCCTCAAATGCTTTCAAAACTTGAAAGAAGGAAACATTTCAACACTCACTTTTTTAAACTAAGTCAGCATTACTCTGATAACAAAGGAAAAAGAGGAAGTTAGAAAGAGAGAGACAATGTATTTGATTAAGAGGCATAAAATAATCCTCCATAAAATACTAGCAAGCTGAGTTCAATACAGAAAAAGAATCACACATTAAAAACTTAACCTTCCTGCATTATATTTAAGTACTATGATCAAGTAAGATTTATTCCAGAGATGAATGATTCAATACATGAAAATCTATAAGTAAACTCAAATGAGATATAGCGTTATTATGTCTTAACACCAAAAGGCCACATATAATCAGAGCACAGGGAGTACAATATTCTCACAAAAACATGAAAGGTTTTCTTCCAAGATCAGAAACAAAACAGAGACAACTGATTTCACCATATTTATGCAGTATGATATTAAGGAAAATAAAATATATCTTATCTTCAAAAAATAAAATAAAATTTTCCCTTAAAGTCCAAGACTCCAGCTAGAATTAATAAAAAATTCAGTAAACTTTTTTTAGTAAAGTTTTGGAGGAATAAAAAAAATCAGTAACATTTCTATCCAGTAGTAACAAACAGACCAAAAAAGGGAAAACTTTCTTATTTATAATATGATCAAAAATAAAGTGAATTATCTCAGAAATATTTACACAAGGAGCTGAAAATGCTGATAAATGCAATTATAGAAGACCTAAATAAATAGAAAGATAGGCAGTGTTCATAGACTGGCAGAATCAAGGTTGTTAACATGGCTACCACGATCAAAGCAATCTGCAGATTCAGTACCACTTCTAATGTGATGGCACAGGAGCTCTTTCACAGAAAGTGTAAAAATAAATTTTAAAACTAACCTAAAATTTTTATGCAGTCACAAAAGCTTCCCGATAGCCAAAGTGATCTTGAGAATGTAGAATAAAATGGGAGATACAGTACCTGATTTCAAAATATATTATAAAGCTATTGTAATCAAAACATCATGGTGCTAGCACAAATGCATACACACACATAAATCAGTGGAGCCAAAGTCCAGTGGTACTCTACACCTTCATCAACTGATTTTAACAAAGATGTTGTAAGAATCATCTTAACCCAACTGTATAACCAAAGATGTTATGAGATCGTTAAACATGATCTCATCTTGTTTATATTACAGAGCAATTTATTAGGCCTGTGTTTCTTTTGTAAGCAAAAACATATAGCCTTAATTCCCAGGGACTCTTCCTTGCCCTTGACCCAGAACAATGAACAAATTTATCTGTGTATATTTTGTTTATCAGGTGGTGTAAATTGAAACATTCGATGACAGCAACAGATTATCCCATTTGTGCTGCAAGCAATAGATGGGATTAAATTTATAACATGTTTATGGCTATATGTGATCAGTAGGGAGCAAAAAGGGAAAGATCCTCTAAGATGAGCATATGCTTTTACATCTGCATTTGATGATGGATATGCTATCTAAATAAAACAAAGAGTAGTCTTCTTCAAGAGCCCAATTCTGAGAGAATTCTAAAGGAACCAATTCTCATAACAGTTGGAGTCTCCTCTTGGCTAGAATGGATGTTAAGAGGCAGGCTGTCTCTACTGAAGCATCATGGTAATGTGGCAACAAATGCTACCTCCACAGAGCATTAGTAAAACCTGATATGAAGGAGACAGTGGCCTCGATAAGTGATGTTTGGGAGACAGAGCAACCACATGCATAAAAATTAAAGTAGACCTTGACATTATGCCACACAGAAATCTTTTCAAAATGAAGGCGTAAGCCAAACACTAGAATGTATGAATTTATAGAAGCAAACATATCAAAAAGCTCCATGATATTGGTGTAGACAGTGAAAGTTTTGGTTATGAATCCTAAAGCAGAAGTAAATAAAGTAAAAATGGAGAAATGGAGACACTTTGGACTATAAAACTTTTGCGCAGCATAAGAAGTAATTGTCAATATAATGAGACAGCTTACAAAATGGGAGAAAATATTTGTAAACTCTGCATTTGACAATGAGCATCTAGATTATATAAGCAAACCAAATAGCTCAGTAACAACAACAACAACAACAACAAAAATAGCCAGTTCAAAAATGGGCACACAAACAGCCAACAGATATGTAAAAATGCTTAATCTCACAAGCCATAGAGAAAATGAAAATTGAATCCTGAAGAGATACACTGTCATACCTCTTAGAATGGCTATGATCAAAAGACTAAAGGTGAGCCAGGCATGGTGGCGCATGCCTTTAATCCTAGCACTTGGGAGGCAGAGGTAGGCGGATCTTTGTGAGTTCAAGGCCAGCCTGGTCTACAGAGTGAGTTTCAGGACAGCTGGGGCTATAGGGAGACCCTGTCTTGAAAACACAAAATAAATAAATAAATAAATAAATAAATAAATAAATAAATAAATAAATAAGACTAAAGGTAATGAGTGTTGCTGCAGATGTGGGGAACAAGACTGCACTTAGAGCACTGTGGGAAGGGATGGAAATTAGGACAGCCATTGTAGAACACAGTTAACAGACCACTCCCAGGTATATAGAAAAAGAAAGCAGTAAGAAATTTTTACAGAACTATGAAATGTCACTGGAATGATGGCAATTATTTCAACTTCAAATTCACCTTCAATAATCTTTAAACATTAACTTTTATAAAACTGAATGTTTACTTAGAAGAAAAGATTAAAATACATTATATTTGTCACAAAGCTGACAACATAGGCATCACAAAAAAATCAGAAAATAATAGAATGTTTTCTAAATTATTATTGTTTATCACTTGTTTCTACTTATCTATAGTGAATTTTTAAGATCTTGTTGTTTGGTGGTGTCAAATGTTTTTGAGACACACCTTCCTGTAGCTCCAGCTGGCCTGGAACCTGCTATGTAGACAGATCAGGCTGACTTCAATCTGCCTTCCTCCGTCTCTTGAAACCTGGAACTGAAGGCATATGCCACCATGCCCAGATGACCTTGCTGTTTTGAAAAGCTCAGTTTCACAACAAAGTTAAGAGAGATATTCATGGATACTCAATATAGATCTTGTTCCACACACATGTGTAGTCCCTCCCCATTATTGATTTCACTCATAGAGTATATCTGTTATAATCAAGGCACCTGCAATGACATGTTATTATACCTGAAATCTATCATTTAGTTATGTTTTAGTCTAAAAGACTTCTGTGTATCACCTAATCGCCTATTTAGATGTTCATCTTATCTTCCCACCCTAAAATTTGGCATCTATAGATCTTTCTATTATTCCACGGTTATGCCCTTTCTAGAACTTTACATCATTTGAATCATATAGTTTGTGGCATTTTAGATTCACTTTTCACATTTAAAAGCTTTCTTCCATATTATTCATTGCTTAATAGTTCAACTGCTTTTACTACTAAATAATATTTCATTTTCTGAATATATCACAGTTGATTTCTTCATTCTCCTACTAAAGGACATCTTTGTTACTCCCAAATTTGGCAAGGATAAACAAAGGTGCCATAACCCTCTACAGCAGATTTTTGTGCAAGTACCGTTTTCAGATACTTTGGGAAAATACCATCAGTGTAACAGTTGTGTATTGTAAGAATGTTGCAAGATACTACAAAACTGCCTTCCAAATTTTTTACCATTTTGTATCCCTACCAGAATTGAGGAAGTTTCAGATTTCTACACTGCTGCCAGGACTTGGTGTTGCTGCTCTGTATTTTGGCCATTTTAATAAGCAGAGCTATATCTCATGGTTTTAATATATGATTCCCTGATAACACATGACTTATAACTAGAGATGTTGGGAAATATTTCAGGCCTCAAAACTATTTGCATGTCTTAATCTTGTACAGATCTTCTGCCAGGACTGCTGTAAGATGACTGCACGCCGGGCGTGGTGGCGCACGCCTTTAATCCTAGCACTTGGGAGGCAGAAGCAGCAGATCTTTGTGAGTTCAAGGCCAGCCTGGTCTACAGAGTGAGTTCCAGGACAGCTGGGGCTACAGGGAGACCTTGTCTCAAAAAGACAAAAAAAAAAAAAAATGACTCTGCAACAGCCATGTCATGTCCAGATGTCAGCATTTGACAAGACTCTTCCTCATCTGCCAGCTCACTTCTGCAATGCTTCCCAAGTGATGCAGGTTATCAGTAACAGGGAAAATGGGAAGAGACGGGTTAGTGATACCAGGGAGAGCTGAAAGTAATGGCAGATTTACATAATTGAAATACATTTTACAACTGTATGAAAATTTCAGCATATAAATAAAAAAATAAATATTATAAAATAATACTTTGAATTTGAAGTTAGTGGTGCTTAAATAATATATAGTTTTAACTAAACTGCATTGTACTCTAGTATTTATTAACAATTAGTTTTAGTAAGACCAAACACAGCTAATGTAGTACATAGCTTATAATTCTGTAGTGCACTACCTTTACATTTATAAAGCTTACTACCTAAATATTTCAGTGATTAAAGGGATTTAAAATGGTACAATCAGTCTGGAAAATGGCTTGAAAATCACTATAGAATAATGAACTTATGTTATATGCTTGTAAATGTTCTTAGCACCTATATTTGAAATAAAAATACTAGAAGACACCCAAAAGCTCATCAACATATGGATAGATAAATGAATTTTGCATATACGTATATGCTGTCTAGAAACTAAAATTAGCATGCTATTAATTTTTTAGTCTTTTGATACAGGGTCTCCCTGTAGCCCCAGGTGTCCTGGAACTGACTATGCAGAACTGGCTGGCCTCTGCCTCCCAAGTGCTGGGGATTAAAGGTGTGCAACACCAGATCCACGTATATAAATATATATAGTATAGATAATATATATATAGATATATTGCCAATAGAATTTTACTTACTGAAAGAAGATACCCTCCATGCAATAAAAGGACATGCCTCTGGTTCCATTTTATAAAAATAATTAGAGCTCTACCATATAGTTTGTCCCCAATTTACAGTTGAAAGAACGACCTCATCAATCGTCATATTTCCCTTGTTCTTGTTCGATGGGGGGGAAGGCAAGAAAGTCAATATCAAAACCTTTGTTGCACCAGAAGGTATAAGTTTCATTAGGACTCATTATAAATAGTTGTTACATGTAGGATCCACAGAAGGGTTGACTGTTTAGGGCAATCTGAGGGCTTTTTCTTCCTTTAATTTCGAATCGGTAAAACATGCCTCTTTTAATTGACTAATAGACATAAGAACTGTGAAAAGAATTATACTCTGTTCAGAACCAATTAATACTAAAGTCTTGGGCTATGCACTCAGGCAAAGATATAATGGCAGGAGCTCTGACATCAGCATGAATGGGTTCTCTCCAGGGGGATTTTGGCCAGGGATCCAAGGCCCCACAAAAGGTAACGGGCTCCTTGCCCCTAATTGGGATCCTGCAGGAGGAAGGTGATACACGCCCTGCTGCCGAAGCCCTGACCGTTCCATGGGCGGATGTATTGAGAACCGACATGCAAGTGGACAGTGGGCCCTGGAATCCAGAGTGATAGTCCCAAAGGCACTAAAACAATAAAGCAAATATCGGGTCTCCCTGAGTCAAGCAACCCACCGTCAACACCAGCTAACCTCACCCCGGCCTGGAATACTGTGCAGCAGAGGCAAGCCATATTCAACTGTATATCCCAAATCTAATGGCTAGGATTGCCTCCGCTTGGGATGAATAAACCCATGGCTGAGCCACAAGCTAATCCTCTACAAGGTTAGGAGAGTGTTATAAGCCACAGTAAGAACCCTGTCGTACTAACAGGGTAAAAATGTAATTCATAGGATTAGAAATAATGCACATCCAAACATATGTGTCATCGAGCAAAGTAACCTACACATAAATATTAGTGCCTGGCTTAAATACCGATATAGATGCGAATTGGCTTGTGCTTCATTAGTAGAGTCGAAAAGTTACTTCCTGAACAAACTGCGCAGGGCCATGAAAGAAACGCCAGAATTGACCAAGAGGTCAAGTCAACAGCTCCATAGAGAGTGGACTGTTTTTACTTCTCATCCACCATGCCCTTTTCTAAAGCCAGGGACAATCTCCGGAAGAGGGGGTCATGGTAGATTAAGGGTTCGATGGGTGTATTGGTGAAACTACAACAAAAAAAAAAAAAAAAGCCGGAAATGGGGGGGTTAAAGGATCTGAGACACTCATTGATCAGCATTGATTGAACAAACAACCTGTCATCCCCCACTGGATGGTGGGACTGGGGATTTGGGCACAACAGTCTGCAGATTGGTTTTGCACGAAGGATGCTTGTACTCATGGATTATCACTTATAGCTAAAAAATGGAAAAAAAAATCCTGAAAGATACAGGACAGTTATGGCAGAATACATGATCTGGGATGGGGTGGGGATGGGGGGGAAGGGAAAGGGAAATATGCCTGATCTGAATTGGAAAATGATGTACGAAATGCACAAAGCATCAATAAAAATTAAATTAAAAAATTATTAGAGAATACAATTTAATGAACAATGACAGAAAACAGATTAGTGTTTGCCTGCCAACTGGAGATTTGGTGTCAGCATCCACATATGAGGGAAACCATTTGCCTTTTTTTTTTCTGGGACTGTGTTACTTCACTTAGCATAATGGTTTCGAGTTCCATCCATTTGCCTGCAAAGTTCATGATGTCATCTTTCTTCTTTTTTTTTTTTTTTGATGTCATCTTTCTTTACCTCTGCATAGAACTCCATTGTGTAGATGTACCACATTTTTGTTATCCACTCCTCACTTGAGGGGCATTTGGGTTGGTTCCAGCTCTTCGCTATTGTGAAGAGAGCTGGAATAAACATAACTGTCCATGTATCTTTGCAGTAGGATGAGTCTTGTGGGTATATACCCAGAGGGGTATGACTGGATCAGGTGGCAGGCTCATTTTGAGTCTATTAAGGATTCTCCACACTGCTTTCCATAGTGGTTGTACAAGTTTACATTCCCACCAGCAGTGGATGAGTGTTCCCCTTTCCCCACAACCTCTCTAGCATTTGGTGTCTTTTGTTTTCTTGATCTTGGCCAGTCTGATTGGAGTGAGATGATACCTTAGAGTGGTTTTAATTTGCATTTCCTTAATTATTAACAAGGTCAACCATTTTTTTTAAGATGTTTCTCATCCATTTTTACTCCTTTATTGGTGAAGTCTCTGTTCAGCTCTTTACTCCATCTTTTGAGTAGGTCATTTTTTTTTCTTCTTTGTTTTTTAAGTAGTCTATATATTCTGGATGTTAATGCTCTGTCAGATGTATCAATGGTGAAGGTTTCCTCCCACTCTGTAGGTTTGCTCTTCATTTCCTTCATTGTTTCTTTACCTATACATAAGCTTTTGAATTTGATGAGGTCCCATTTGCCAACTGTTGATCTTATTTCCAGTGCAGCTGCTGTTTGGTTTAGAAAGTGTTTTCCTACACCTATGTCTTGTAGGTTGCTGCCAACTTTTTCTTCTATCACCTTCATGGTTTGGGAGTTCAATCCACCTGGCTGATGCACATGGCCCGCACCCTGTTCCTCAGCTGGTTTGGTGGGACCACCAGCCTCTATGCAAGTCAGATGAGAGATCCAATCCTCTAGCATTTCTTATGCAAGGCTGCCTGAGCTTTGGTCCAAGCCTTTTCTAAAATATCAGACAGTAGTTAAAAGTATCATGCAGGCGGATCTCTGTGAGTTCAAAGCCAGCCTGGTCTACAGAGTTGAGTTCCAGGACAGCTGGGGCTACAGGGAGACCCTGTCTCAAAAAGACAAAAAAAAAGTATCAGGCTGTTGTAACTTAGCCTTTCTGGATGCTTAATGACCATATTTAATGCCCATACTAATTTGGTTGAAGGTCTTAAGGAATAACTTTGGTCCTTGCCCTCAGAGGTCAACTAAGTCCCAGGGGACTATAGATGGGGGCATCTCTTGAAATGTTCTGCAAATGTGAGTCACCAGTCCTCCTGTGCAGGGTGGTCTTGGAGATCCACTAATGGAAATTTAGCCAGTGTCTATTCTATAAAGAGGAAAGTCTGACATTCTTCAAAAAGGGAAACCTGGTCTAGCAAGACCTGACTTTGTCTTTGAGTGGGAACTGGTAAATGAAAAGCGAAAATGAGCCAGGTGCTCCCTCCCCCCTCCAAAATATGAGTGACCCCTGAGGACCAGATCCTCAACTGACTTTGAGAAAACAAAAACCTTGGTTAATCTGCACAGTGTGGCCTGGAATATCCAAAAGGAAAGTATAACCAGAAATAAATAATTAGTAAGGTCTGAGAAATTGCACTTCAGGTATAAAACTTGAGATCTTAGTAAAAAGACAAGTAAAAAAAGAGAGAGAGAGAGAGAGAGCACAGTTGTTTTGCTTGTCTTACTGGCAAGTGCAGCTACCCTGTGGCTACCACTGCTTTGGCCATCCTTCAAAGACACAAGGCATAGTGTTTCAACCTTCTAATATGGACTGAAGACTCATGTCTCTCTAAGAATCCTCCAGACCTTCAGTGCCAGATGAGTACTGCTGGGACATCCAGCTTTTAGACTGAGCTACTACTGAGGTTTCGGCCTCTTCAGAGTATAGACTGCCACTGTTGGACTACCCAGGCTATATCATGGAGACCAGCACAGGAAGATCAAGATAGGACGTGGTGCTTACTGGACCTCATTTGTTGACCATGGGAAGGAAAAACTCCAATGTAGAGCACCAGGACAGAACTGAAGGTGGTTTGGGCTGCCAAGGAGGAGCCTTCAAACATGACATCTTTCAGCCTAATAAAGAAAAAAAATCACAAGCTAAACATGCTCAAACTTGTGATATATGTAACATGCATATATGCATGCTTTGGAGTGATGGAGATTGGAGAGAATAACAACAACAATGGCAGAAGGACCAGGTCAAAGAGCTTACTGAAGCAGTGAATGTCTGCTCAAAATGGTAGACTTCTGCATCAAAAATTTTGAAAGAGACTGAGAAAAGGATGAAGGACGTGTTTGACAGAATGCATAAGCTCTGGTGGGGTTGGGGGGTAAGGAAGGGGGCACAGGTCTATATATGATTGGAAATTTTGTATGAAATGCACAAAGCTTCAATAAAAATTGGCTTTGAAAAAAAAATCAAGAATTAGACAAGAATGCCCAACATGTTGGCACACATTTTAATCCCAGCAATAGGAAGGTAGAGACAGATCTCTGAATTGAGGCCAGCCTAGTCTAGATACCAGTTCCAGGCCAGCCAGTGCCACATAGTAAGACCCTGTCTCAAATACAAAAACAATAACAACAAACCTGAAATTATTCCTAAATAAAATGTGAAATTCAAAATTAAAATTTTATTTTATTGTATAGAAAAATGAAAAACTATGGTATATAACATGATATAATTTTGTCCAACATTAAAGATTAATTAATCATAACATTTGCAGACAAAGGGAAACAACTGAATATAATTATGTTATGAGAAATAAGTCAGAGTCAGACAAATATCTCATGTCTCATAGGTGGAACATAAACTTAAATACAAATGTGTGTAAATGCATGTGTGTTTATAGATAGCAAAACTAGAAGGAGGATAGAAGAAGGGAGAAAGAGATCTTAAGGCAGGAGGGGAATAGAGGAGGTACACAATATGTATAATAAGAAAAAGAGACTGACTGGAGGAAGAAAGGGAGACAGCTGGAGGAAGGGAGAGGATTTCAGGAGGGGCAGTGGGGGGGAGAATAAATTACAGGATGTAGTGGATTATGTACAGCAGTGCCCTGATATGACACAGTAGTTTTTATGCTAAAGTAATAACATAAAAAGTACAAAAAAACCAAAGCTGCTGGGCATGGTGGTGCATGCCTTTAATCCTAGCACTTAGGAGGCAGAGGCAGGTGGATCTCTGTGAGTTCAAGGCCAGGCTAGTCTACAGAGTAAGTCTAGGCAAGCTGGGGCTACAGGGAGACCTTGTCTCAAAAAAAGTCCCCCTCCAAAAAAATAAACCCACAAAGTTTGTTTATGGGGAAGGCTGTATGAAACAGTATAGACACTGCAAAGAGCTCGGGGTTATAGGTGCAATTACACAGTGATCATCACAGATAAT
The DNA here is from genome assembly GCA_009823505.1 of Rhizomys pruinosus. Lineage (NCBI taxonomy): Eukaryota > Metazoa > Chordata > Mammalia > Rodentia > Spalacidae > Rhizomys > Rhizomys pruinosus. Next base: position 11,226 of record VZQC01014778.1, on the reverse strand, counting down.
GTCCACAGAGTATAAGTTATCATGAAGAAGGGCACCCTTATCATCATCCAGTCCTCCAGGCCACAAGAAATGAACAATAGCCAGATCTTGAGAGTAAGATGAGGGCTTGAAAGAGGCTGTCAGTGCAGCAATGGCAAAGAAATAGCCAGAGAGGAGACAGTAGAAGCTTGAACACAGCTGCGACTCTGCTCATCTCTAGGGCTACGTAAATATGTTAGTCCAAATGATTTCCAAAGCCATCTATAAACCTGGCTTTAATATACCTTAATAGGGATTCATTAAGAAAATAGCCTGTTTCTATTCATGTGTTTAATGATTATGGCATATTTCCTCAACTAGATAGGCGATTGATGGCTTCAAATTTCAAGCTCTATGAGGCTATTTCTGTACTATGTTGCATAAAATAACCTCTCTTAATAGAAATATTTCTACTCACAGAAGAGATATTTTAGTGTCTGTAATTCATAAAAGAGTGAAGGTACACATTAAGTACAAAACATTGATTCTCTTATTAAAACTCATTGTTTTCAGTGACATATTTGCTTTTAGTTATGTAAATGATATATGTGCATAGAATCATGGAAGATTAAATAAAAATCAATTATGTATCAGGGAAGGGTTTAGAGACTGAATTGTGAAGTCTAGTGTATGTTTCTATATTACTTTATCCCTTATGCCATTATTAGCACAGCAGACTAATATTTCCATTGTTTTACTGTGAAGGGATTTAGTAATGGTTTTATTTTTGTTGACTCCATCAATATGCCTGAAATTAGTAGATGACATGTAACTTTGTAATGTGCCTAAAATGCTATCTGGAACACAGAAGAGAGGGAGGAAAGGGTTGAGGGATGACATGTTCCTGAGTGTACAGGCATGGACATTATTTCTGATACAAAGCAAATTTTCCTGGAAGCAAGGTAAAACCACATTGAAGGAGGTTAACTCTAAAAATTGCCATATCCGTTTAATCTGAAAGTAACTCAGCATAAAAGCGACTCATCCCTTAATTTTATTTAAAGCAGTGAGTGATGCAGCTTATTAAAATGGTATTCTGTGGTTCAGTTTTATCATTTCACCATTTCTAAAATCAAATATGCCATGTACTTTATAACTGAGCCAGTATTGACTAGCAATACAAAAGCAGCAATTATCTGGGTGCGGGGAGAAGAACTGCAGGGGAGAGCATGAGGATGGATTGGATCCTAGCACATGTATGAATGTCAAATAAAATATTTGGTAAAAAAGAAAAGAAAAACAAACCATACTATTGTACACCACCACTCCCTGCTTAGTATAGAATTTTAAGCATGAAAGTTAAGAGAAGAAGAACTTGAAAGTAAGACCCTGGAGTACATGGTCATGGGCTTCTTTATGAGAAATTCCAGCATTTTGCCTATATAAAGTTTTGGTGAGTTTTGAAGCTAATATCTTCAAAACGTTGGTAAGAAACCTAAATGAGATCACAGGGAATTTCCTGAGCAGCAAGGTGACAACTGATAAAGTAAAAGCTTAGATCAATAGGTGCAGAAAGGTAAGGTATGCTTACTGTAAATAAACTAAATAGTCTTGGTTGAGATTTGAAGAGAATGTCTAGGAGAATAAGGCCCTGTTGAAGGTCATATACAGTCAGGTCTTAGGTCTGGTTCATTGCAATTTTGACATAAAGCATGTAGATATGAGAGTAATGTCAATGTCAGAGCTGCCTTCCCAGCAAATGTTAATTGTGCTGGAATTCTACCTCTTGGCTCACGAGAGACTTCTACCAGACTCTGTGTGTGGGATTCCTTTTCTTTTTCCTGTCTTCATAATGTCCACATCATTCTTTCCTAACTCAGGTTCCCTCTCGGAGACTTGGGGCCCTTATTTCTTCAGTGTTAAATAAAGGCTGGATATAGATCCATATTCTGCAATTTCTTAAGTGCTGACCAATTACATGGACCCTACCTACCCAGGGATCAAGAGGGTCTTTACATGTCTTATCTAATAGGCACAAGAGAGGTAAGAGTTTGGAGAATAAAGGAAATTGAGGAGAATTTGGAACAGATGATGTTGTTGCTCAGCACATTGAATTCTATCAGCAAGAAAGCCAATAGTAGCTTGTTATGTCTAAAGTTAATACCACAAATAGTAGCATTTTCCATGAGGAACCTAATAACTATGATGTTCACGTGGCTAAAATTTAAGGCAGAATCTGACATATTTAACCTGGGTTTGCAATTCTGGGATTACTAGGCCGTGTTGCCCAGTTGCCTGGTAGGTACACACAGCACTCTAACAATACCACAGGGTCTTCTTTGTTCCAGTCAGAATATTCAGAGCCATCTGGTTTTGTAAGTATCACAGAGAATTCCTCCTTGGGGTACCCACACGCATAGCATTCTTCCCCACCCCTGACAGTTCCCTGGTTATTAGGCAAAGCAAGGAACAGACTCTCCAATCTTAATTTTGAGAAGACTAGAGGGTTTATTAGGCTTGCCTACAAAGTGAATGAAAACAACATCTCTTACATGTGGAACAAAAATTCTCCTTTCCCAACATGGCCTCCCAGAGTCCTGGCATAAATTCTATGTCCTCTGCCCATGATGGCAAGTTGGTGAGCGACCCCAAGCCCTGACTGGGGTTATTATAGGCCCTTGGCCCTAACCTGGCACCAGCCATGTCCCAGAGTTCCACGCCATGTTCTTCAGAGCATTGAGGGAATGCAAGCATCCCGGGAAAGCAAGCCTCTTGGAAATCTCGCTGTGCCCTTGACTCTGCCCTTAGCCCCTCCTAAGTAAACCAGACTCCATCTTTATAATTCTCAGCTTGTCCACTGGTAAGTCCACTTCAAAGAAGGTATATTTATCCCCTAGTAAGATAGCTTCCTTTGGAGCTAGAGAGCTGGATCAGCAATTAAGAGCACTGGCCACTCTTTCTGAACTCCCAAGTTCAGCTCTCAGCACCCACATGATGGCTAACAACCATGCATAACTCAAGTTCTAGGAGTTCTGATGCCTTCTTCTGTCTTCCATGGGCACCGCATGATATGGGTGCATTTACACAGCTCTAAGCAATGCATTCGTACACATAAAATAATAAATAAAATATTTTTAAATGGTGGTTTCACTCAACATCTTAACTTTCTAGTTTAGGAGTGAGGTCCCATGGATTGCCAAAAGAACATACTGAGAGTTGTATACTCATACTGTGCAAAATGTAACCATTCTAAGAAAGAATGCAATGGTGACATAAGTTAAGAGGAAAATAGTATGAAGTTATAGTCACTGAGTATTCAATTCTGTCAACAGTGTAAAAAGAAAATAGCAAGCCAAGGAAGACATGAAGGCACAACTATGGATAGATCTTGAAATGAACCAATTTTTAATATTGAAGAAAAAATATTTTTTGCTTGTTTGGAGAGTTCTTTTCAAAGGTGAGTCAAAGGTGTAAACAGCCTCATCTTGAGATTGTGCTTCAAGCAGTGAAGATCCTGGATGTAGAAATTTTCTTCAAGAGAGTGTCAAGTAAGCCTGTATTCATCATGAGAAGATGTCAGAGAACACTTTTTTCCATGACAGGGACGCATCTGAGGGAAATGTAACTGCTACTATCTCCCTAGGAAACCACCTGTCCTGTCTACTAGGTTAGTGAAAGGTGGTGGCTTAGGTTTTAGCAAAGCAGCCCTTTAGAATTGTCTGGATTGTGGACTACATAGCCATGTTTCCATCCCAAGCAACATAAGTGATGAAATCTCTTTATAACCTTCCATTGATTTAGGGGATTATGAAACTTAGGTTCCCTTCAAGTCCACCAGCCATTTTTAATCAGGTTATATCCTTGTTGGGTGGCCCCATTTTAATGTTTTTATTTCTGCATAAAATTAGCTTATATTTAATTTTGAGAAGGAGGCATCAAGCTTTGGCTGTTTGTAGCCTTTGAGCATTACTGGAAACTATTATAGTTTGTGATCATCTTAATTATCTGTGTTATGGAGTTTAGTTTCAAGTTTTTTAAGGAGCATTCTGAATATTATGGGTTGGATGTTTTGTTGTTGTTGTATATTTCTTTAGGTTTTGGTTTTATTATATGTAAAGCAAAAGTTTTCAAGGCTAGGACTGATGACAGTTTGGAAGCATTTTTATCAATACTGATTGCTATACAGATTCCTTTAGAAAGTGTTCCTTGGTTATCAAGGCACAGAACAAAGCCCCTATATTAAAATATTTTAAAAATTTTTTCACCCATCCCATCAAGAATCATCTGAGATGCCTAGGTGGGCAATTATAAATACTTTAGTGGGCCTTTATGGAACCTCAGGTAACTTCAACTTTTAAGGTCACCCATAAATGGAGTTGAAGAACCACCCTCTCTTTGATAGGAGGATGTCTCCAAATTTTCCCCCTTATAGAAAGGAGGATCTGAAGGTTTGCTCACTGACCAATTATGACAAAATATATAATTATACTGATTAATTATATTTTATCAAGTGAAAGAGATAACTCTGATAATCATACTGTATAATCAGTGAAATATAAATAAGTGCAGAAGAAAGGTTTTATTACAGGTACAATTTTAAAATGTAGAAATAAAGAGAATCAGATTAGGACAAACATCAATTTAGTGTTGAGAAGATATATAAGGTCAAACAACAGACCAATACTAAGAAAATCTGCAGGGGGTCAATATGTGGCTCAGCAGTTAAGAGCACTGGTTGCTCTTGCAGAGGACCCGGGTTCAATTCCAAACACCCACATGGTGACTAACAACCATCTGTAACTCCAGTTCCAGGAGAATTCAGCACCTTCGTCTGACCTACACAGGCATTGCCTGACACAGGTACACTTACACATATCAAGGCAATACATTCATACAATAAAATACAAAATAATAAATAAATAATATATTTTTAAAAGAAAATCTGTAGCAATAATATACAGGAGAGATATATTATATTTTGTAAAAATATCTGAAGTTATTTCAAAATGTAAACAAAGAAAAGTTATGCAAGGAAAAAAATACAAAGAATAAACCACCATAGAGTAGTTAGTTTAGGACATTGTGAGTTATAGGACAATGATTGGGTCACTGAAGTACAAAAACCTGGAAAGCAGCTGCACTGAAGATGTCAGAGGTGGAGACACCGATTTAAGAGTCCTTGACTCCATGGGGATGCCAAAAGCCAAATATCAACACAGAACTAAACAAGATATTTAAGGAGAAGCATGAAGCATGGGAGGAAAGCCTTGGAAGAGGCAAGAAAAATATTCAGCAAGCCCAAAGAGATGGCAGGCAAAAACAAAGAGGAAAAGGAAAATGGTTGGACATGGGATGGAGGCTATGACTAACCATGCCCGTGGGATGGAGGCTGTGACTAAGCATGCCCGTGGGATGGAGGCTGTGACTAAGCATGCCCGTGGGATGGAGGCTGTGACTAAGCATGCCCGTGGGATGGAGGCTGTGACTAAGCATGCCCGTGGGATGGAGGCTGTGACTAAGCATGCCCGTGGGATGGAGGCTGTGACTAAGCATGCCCGTGGGATGGAGGCTGTGACTAAGCATGCCCATGGGATGGAGGCTGTGACTAAGCATGCCCGTGGGATGGAGGCTGTGACTAAGCATGCCCGTGGGATGGAGGCTGTGACTAAGCATGCCCATGGGATGGAGGCTGTGACTAAGCATGCCCGTGGGATGGAGGCTGTGACTAAGCATGCCCGTGGGATGGAGGCTGTGACTAAGCATGCCCATGGGATGGAGGCTGTGACTAAGCATGCCCGTGGGATGGAGGCTGTGACTAAGCATGCCCGTGGGATGGAGGCTGTGACTAAGCATGCCCATGGGATGGAGGCTGTGACTAAGCATGCCCGTGGGATGGAGGCTGTGACTAAGCATGCCCGTGGGATGGAGGCTGTGACTAAGCATGCCCATGGGATGGAGGCTGTGACTAAGCATGCCCGTGGGATGGAGGCTGTGACTAAGCATGCCCGTGGGATGGAGGCTGTGACTAAGCATGCCCATGGGATGGAGGCTGTGACTAAGCATGCCCGTGGGATGGAGGCTGTGACTAAGCATGCCCGTGGGATGGAGGCTGTGACTAAGCATGCCCATGGGATGGAGGCTGTGACTAAGCATGCCCGTGGGATGGAGGCTGTGACTAAGCATGCCCGTGGGATGGAGGCTGTGACTAAGCATGCCCATGGGATGGAGGCTGTGACTAAGCATGCCCGTGGGATGGAGGCTGTGACTAAGCATGCCCGTGGGATGGAGGCTGTGACTAAGCATGCCCATGGGATGGAGGCTGTGACTAAGCATGCCCGTGGGATGGAGGCTGTGACTAAGCATGCCCGTGGGATGGAGGCTGTGACTAAGCATGCCCATGGGATGGAGGCTGTGACTAAGCATGCCCGTGGGATGGAGGCTGTGACTAAGCATGCCCGTGGGATGGAGGCTGTGACTAAGCATGCCCATGGGATGGAGGCTGTGACTAAGCATGCCCGTGGGATGGAGGCTGTGACTAAGCATGCCCGTGGGATGGAGGCTGTGACTAAGCATGCCCATGGGATGGAGGCTGTGACTAAGCATGCCCGTGGGATGGAGGCTGTGACTAAGCATGCCCGTGGGATGGAGGCTGTGACTAAGCATGCCCATGGGATGGAGGCTGTGACTAAGCATGCCCGTGGGATGGAGGCTGTGACTAAGCATGCCCGTGGGATGGAGGCTGTGACTAAGCATGCCCATGGGATGGAGGCTGTGACTAAGCATGCCCGTGGGATGGAGGCTGTGACTAAGCATGCCCGTGGGATGGAGGCTGTGACTAAGCATGCCCATGGGATGGAGGCTGTGACTAAGCATGCCCGTGGGATGGAGGCTGTGACTAAGCATGCCCGTGGGATGGAGGCTGTGACTAAGCATGCCCATGGGATGGAGGCTGTGACTAAGCATGCCCGTGGGATGGAGGCTGTGACTAAGCATGCCCGTGGGATGGAGGCTGTGACTAAGCATGCCCGTGGGATGGAGGCTGTGACTAAGCATGCCCGTGGGATGGAGGCTGTGACTAAGCATGCCCGTGGGATGGAGGCTGTGACTAAGCATTCCCATGGGATGGAGGCTGTGACTAAGCATGCCTCTAGAGATAATGCAGCTAAATTCCTGTATAGCAAAGATAAGAAGGGAATTTTAGAAACATCCAAACAATATACTCTTTCAGAAATCACTTAAGCTACAGAATTTGCATGTGCTATAATAGAAGCAACAACACTAGATAATTATCTACACAGTGAGTGAAAAGGAGTTTTTAAGAGTACTATATCCAGCTAAGATATAATTTATCTGTCAAATAATGGAGAAAAATTTTATGCACAAAAGAATTTAGCACTTCTACTAGCCAAATTATCTGTCTGATGAAAATGTTCAGGAAAACATTCTAAACATTAAGAATTAAAGCAGATCTCACAATAAGGGCAAAATACATGAGATGATGTGAGTTTTTTTTTTAATTCAATTGTAAATGGTTTGCAAAACTAGTGGGTTTGCAGAAAACAATTATGAAATTCAAATAGAAAAAAGTGCAATATGAGACTGGAGAGATGGCTCAGTGCTCATAGGTTAAGAACACTGGCTGCTCTTGCATTGGACTGGGATTCGGTTCCCAGCATCTGCACAGTAGCTAACAACCATCTGTAACTCCAGTTCCAGGAGATCCCAGAACAAACATATGAATCCTCTTCTACCCTGTATTATGGGCCAGAACAAATAGATTTGGCAGTGGAAGGAGCGACCTGCACCTAGGGGGTTAGGATTGATTCCCACAGCTTCATGATAAGTAGAAATAGAGCTGTGAGAAAAAGAGTGCAGGAAAATTGTGAAAGGGGCAAAGGTTATTTCCTTAAGTCAACTCCCTTTTATGTGTAAAAGAAATGAATTATTGGATTCTCATCTGTCTTCTTTATCAATGTTTCTCTAAAATTGCTAATAAATATCTTGGTAGGTCACCTGAAGATTTCTAGACACTAATCCTGTGAGCCTGTGATTATTCAGTGTTATGACAAAGGGACTTTGAAAATGTCATTCAGGTTATAAACTTTGAGCAGGGGAGGTCAGAAAGTAGCACTTTCATCTTTAGGAAGTCAATTGCGTTACCAAAAGACAATGACGAGAAATCTGTTTGTTCATTTGTTTGCTTGCTTGTTTGTTTCCTCCTTAAAATGAGAGGAATCTAACCAAAGTCTCTGTTGAAAAGCAGAGTCATTTAGGAAACTCAGAAATAAAGATCAGAATGGACCTGTAAAATGGTCCTGGGATTTTAAGTGTGGTAGTTGAATTCTTCATTCATTCATTTGTTTGACCATTCAATTAAGATTTGTTCACCTCTTTCTTTGCCAATATTTGTACAAAAAAGTGAAGCAAAAATGACACATTTCTAAATCCGTTAAATTTACCAAGCGATTACCTAAGATGATGGTTACCAACCTAAAATATTCAATTAAAATCTTCGATAAATCTGGTTTAAAGCAAAGCAGCTGATGTGAGCTGAAGAACAGTGGGGTTGTTTGAAATACCCCAATGATACAGTATCTTTTGGTTATAAAAACGAAGGCTGACATATGAACAGCACATCAAAATTATTAAGAAGAAACTTGGACATTCATATCTAGGTGAGAAAAGTCAATTTTTAAATTTCTGTTGGACATAAACTGGGCAGAATTTACAACAGCACTACAATTAGCAGTTCAATTTAATGGAGTAGAATTTCCAGATAACTAGAATTAGATGGATTCATTTCTTTAAATCCATTTATATTACATACTTATTTTCACACTTTTTATTTTTGTTTTATATGGTGAGTGTTTTATCTGCATGAATGTAAGTGCAGCACATGAGTGCAATGACCATAGACACCAGAAGAGGCCATCGAATCCCCTTGAATGGGACTTAAGGAAGGATATTAACCACCAGGAGGGTGCTGGAAACCAAACCTGCCTCCTCTGCAAGAGTAGCCAGTACTTTAACCGTTGAGTCATCTATCTCTCCAGCCCCAATATTTCTTTCTGTTTTACAAATGCACTGTATTTTCCATGTGTTCTTTGTCATGACAATAAAGAGCACCAGGGCAAGCAGAATCGTGAAGATCTCATGGTCTTTTCCAGGTTTTTATCTGAAGAGAATTTCCACAGAGAAGGTTTGTTTTTATTTTCTAAAAATATTTTATCACTTTTATTTTATGTGTACGAGTGTATTACCTGCATGTATGTAAGTGCTATGTCCTGCAATGCCTGCAGAAGTCGGAAAAGGGTGCTGGATCACCTGGAACTAGAGTTATAGACAGTTGTAAATTTCCATGTGGGCCCTGCGAACTGAACCTGGGTCATGTGCTAGAGCAGCTAATACTCTCAATCAATAAGCTATCTCTCCAGATCTCCCTTGTATTTTCTAATAAGCTACAAGAGTTGAAGGCAAGGGAATGGCCAACCTCAGGGGTGGGTGGGGTGGAGATGTGGATGTGAGTTGGTATTAAGAAAGAAGCAAAGAGTCACTATTCAGAAGGTGTAATCTATAATATGCAGGCACTAAGAGATCAATCCTAACTAACTTTTTGGCTGATGTTTGTGAAACAACAATTTTTGACATTTTGACCTGTAGAAATAATATTTATTTCCCTGAAATTTGAAATAAGAGAACTTTTCACAATGGGCAATTCGAGGTTAACCTGCAATGTGTGGGCAGTATGTCTACATCTGTGGACAGACAGATAAAACTATAAGGAGAAAGTTCCAAAGTGTGCTCTTCAAAATGCTTCTAATGGAGAGGATTTATTTTTATGCCAATATTTTTAGTTTCTTCTAAAATGAACTGAATAAATTATTGAATTCTAAGCCTTTCCTTCTAAGTTTTGGATTTATTTTCTTTTTATCCTTTTACCATTAGGAAAAAAGAACAAATGTTTATTTCCTGTCTGTAACATTCAAAATTAAAATTATTTTTACATTATAAAGTAATACATGCCTACATGCATGAACATGTCACCTCAAAATTTTGAATGGGTTCCTTCTTCCTGTACCTCTGTCTTGTCCCCTTATGCTGAAGAACTTTTAATTTCCTACCTCTCTCTTCCACATTCAAATTTATACTTTCCTAAGATATAAGGAAATTATGATTTTTACTAATATTATACTGTCACATTTATTTTAAAAAATATTTTATTTATAATTCTTATCTTATCTGTATTAGTGTATTACCTGAATGTAGGTAGGTGCACCCAAGTCATGCAACATGCATGGTTATATGCAATATATAGTGTTATGCAGCTATCAAGAGGTATTGAAGGAGAAAACACTTCACACACTCTTGTTCTAAAACATTTTTATTGAAGTTTTGTGCATTTCATACATCATTTCTCTGTCCAATTTAGACTGATTCCCCTTTCCATGCCCCCCACCCCACCTGAGTTCATGTACTCTGCCATACATGTCTTGTATCTATTTCTGAGTTTTTAAAAATTTTTTCTATGCAGAGGATTAATTGTTCAGGGGAGAACCTTACTGTTTCACTCAGTTCTTTGTCCCAGCACTTCAGTTGTTGTTATGCCCTCCAGTTTGTATTGGTTCAAAATATGCACACACACACACACACACACACACACACACAAATATATGACACACATATACTAAAATTATGTTGTCTGAAAATAAACTGTTATTTCCAAATCATATATTTGAATTCACATTTTCCTTTTTAATTTTACATTACTCTAATGTACTCTATGCTACATACCCTCCAGCCATATACCAAAATTACAAACTCTGAAATAAGTGGTAGGTTAATTCTAGAGCTCATTAAAGGATTCACATTAAAAGAGCACAGCTGCTTTCAGATAAAAAGAAATATAATATTAACATTGCTCAGTTTGCCATACAATTAGGTATTTGGTGCTAGAATCCACCAATGAGGAATACCATGTGTAGTTTGCTTTTTCTGAGATTATGCTACTTCACTTAGCATAATATCTTCTAGTTCCATCCATTTGCCTGCAAATTTCATGATGGCATTTTTCTTTACCGCTGCATACAACTCCATGGTGTAGATGTACCACATTTTTTTTATCCACTCATCTGTTGAGGGGCACTTGGGTTAGTTCCAGCTCTTTGCTAATGTGCAGAGAGCTGCAATAAACATGGATGTGCATGTTATCTCTATGGTGAGGTGAGTCTTGAGGGTACATGCCTAAGAGTGGTATGACTGGGTCAGGTG
>VZQC01014775.1:144994-161097 GCA_009823505.1 Rhizomys pruinosus | reverse complement strand
TCACTGAGAGGCAGTGCCTCCTTGCCATTGGGCACAGGGAAGATTGAGAACAAGGACACATGATGGTTGATAAAAGAGATATTGTAGAACCAGAGATACAAAGTCCAGATGGTCAGACAAGATTAGAGTGGATACAAGCTTGTTATTTCCCCAACTGAGGCTAGAAAAGCCATTTTAATAAAATTATTTATGGGGCCAGAATCAGGACACAATTTGAGGGACAAAGTGCCAGTAAAACATTTCCATCAGAATAGTTCCAGGAGACAGACAGTTCCATGAGATATCTAGGTGAAAGGGTGCTCTCTGTGTTCAGGCCCACTCTTGAAACCTGAGAGACTATTTGTCCAAGTAATGAGAATGTCTGTATAGTTATGGTGCAAATAATGAATTTGGAGCTATTTGTGTCACCAAGCTTAATGGTCTCTCAATAAGGAACATACCTTTAGGGAGGGACTTTGACACTGGGGAAGTGTGGATACTGGTTAGAAAACTATAAATAACGGAACTCAATGTGCTTCACTGAGACACAGGAAATGTGCCCAATACCTTCACACAGCTCACTCCCATGATTCTATTTCTCTTTCTATTAAAGTGAAAAGTTATTTTTAACACAAGAAACATTTGAGCTCTCCGTGCATCTCCAGTGACTTTAGCACAGAAAATCAAAGTTCATTATTACAGTGCAGCATGGAAAGAAGTCCAGCAAGTTCAAGGAAGCCAGACATGTATGTATTGATTTCAAGACTACTGAGAGTAAGATGGGTAGATGAAAACCAAAAAGTTAGAATTAGTTTGAAATTATTGCTCTAAGGGACAAGCTCTTTGAAGAGCACTGAGAAAAATACAAATTATATTTTAATAAATTTCAAGCATAAAACTTTGAATGTATAAAATGTATGTGAGTAATTGTATTATTATTTACATATTTCTGCTCATTAGACATGAAACAGAATTTCTAAAGAAAATTACCAGACATATCTTATAGTTGCCATGACAGCACAGTCAACTTAATTTAAAGGCAGTAGCCTGAACCTTCAAAATGAAAATGTTTCCTTCTGTGTTTGTGATGAGTGAAGTATGACAGGACTTTTAGTGATAATGCAAATATGGTAGCCAGTAGTGCAAGGCATGTTGTCCTTTGATCCCTGGACCTAGAATACCACAAGCACAACTACAATGTTTCATTGTTTGCAGTGAGATTGTGTGCAAATCATGTGAGACCCTGTTCAGATCTTTGATAAGTAAAATATACACAGGCATATTCACAAATTATTTGTGGTCTAGGCCAAGGAATGTTTATTATGGATTAAGATCAGGTGCCCAGGTTATAAGAGGAAAACATGGCTCAATGAAATTGTTTGCATAATGTTGAAAGGTTAGGTAAAAGTCAGTTGTCCAGTGTTCATCCAAATAGTAAAAGTCATTACTTTAACCTATAACCTGACATTGAAGGTACTGCGGGGTCCATGTCACTGGACTTTGAAAATATGACTACTATGATTGTAAATTACTAATTAAATTTAACTTAAATTTAAGTGTAACTAAATGAGAAGTTAATGGTTAATGTACTTGACAGTATTACTTGACAGTATAGCTATAAAAATCAAAAACTGAGTTCTTTCCTATAATCTCAAAGTTATGCAGATTGCTGGAAAATATCTAATCATTAGAATGTCCTATATAAATAAGTTAATAATTCTAATTAATACTATTATATATTTGGTGTGTTAAATATCTTTTGTTTTACTGAATAACAAAGTGGAAAGAGGAATTTCCCTGTGTAAATATAAATCTAGATTATATAAGTCAAAGATATGTAACTGTTTTTGAAATTTGAGAATACAAAGAAGCACATAGATGAAGAACTTTCACAAGATCAGCACACTGATCCCTATTGGTTGGACAGGGTTAGAACTCAAACATCCGTACTTACCCCCAATCCTCACGTGCTGCTTTGCTGGTATCCTGGACCCACCACTTGGCATAAAATTTAATGGACTATTTTGTAGATAACTTTCTATGTAGAATAAGATCAGTGCCTTCACCACCATAAATGTATATTATTGGGATTATAGCAGTTGCATTAAATTGGAAATTCAAGGTAAACACATATTACAAATCAAACCTTCTACATATCTGATGCAGGCTCAAATTTGAAAACTACAAAGACATTGGTTTTGAATGTATAAAGAAGCTCTAAAATAAGACTGGTTATTTACTGATGTATTCAGAACATAAGCTAATAGTTTTTCACTAATTCTGTTAAAAGCAATTCATAGCCTTTCATTGACTTGACAAACTACAATTTATATTAGTCAAATACAGAAATAATAATATAGGATAAAAATGCTGTTGTGCTTAAAATTTTACATTGTTTTTCAATATAAAGTTTTTTTTTTGAGTTGCTTTTCAAATGTTACCCAGAAACAGAATAGATAATTTTTATTGTCCTAGAGAATATGTATTATTATAAATAGTGTGTTAATTGAAATATTAGCATTACATGTTCATGTGGTAATGAAGAACATTTATTGGAAACTGAAGGAAAGTGACCATTTTTGTACAATGGCAAATGGAGTGATGCGGAAGCAGAATTTGTATATAAAACTTCCATAGTGGATGATATTTCCAAACAACAGTTCTTGGTGTGACTAAGTTTCTTTTTGATGTTTACAGCAAAATCAGATAAAGCAGAACGCTATAGACAAAAAATTGTCATATAGTAAAAAAGATATTTAGTGTCTGTACTGGCAAAATTTTCCCAAAGCATTGCTATGTCTTAACTGATAAGAGTAAGAAGAAATTTTATTTTAAATATTTTGCTGTGTATTGTCTGATCCCAAGAGAGCTTTAGAATGTGGACCAATTACTAAAAAGAATGAGTCTTTATTACGTTTTGTTGACTTTCACTCACTCCCTTCAAGCACTATAGAGAGTAGAGTGTATAGCAACTAAAGTAATCACTATTTATCACTTTGTCACTTTCATAAAATCCCCAAGAACACAGCTTAAAAAGGGAAAGATTTATTTTTATTCATGGCTTCAGAAGTTCCTAACCATGGTTACCTTGATATTTTGCTCTGAGCTAATGGTAAATCTTCACCAAGGTAGCAGTAGTATGTGATAAAAGAAGGTGCTTATTTCAGAGCAGCCCAGGAGTAGATAGGAAGGTACCATGAATAAGGCATACTCTTCAAAGATACACCTGCAGTGACCTACTTTTTCCAGTGGGATCTCACCTATGATAGTTTCTACAACTTCCCAGCACTAAAATGAATTCAAAATCAATAAAAGTATGAATCCTTTAATAATATCAGATTTCTTGTGGTGCGTTCATTTCTCAGTCCTCACCACTGAGCATGATGTATCAAGGACTAAAACTTTAAATGTAAGACTTTGGGAGAATGTTACAATCACCAATGTCCACAATTATATCTACACATCTAAACCTGGGTTTTAAAAATAAAAGTATGGGGCTGGAGAGATGGCCTAGTGGTTAAGAGCACCGACCGCTCTTACAGAGGACCTGGGTTCGATCCCCAGCACCCACATGGTGGCCTAGAACCGTCTGAAACTCCAATTCCAGGAGAACTCCAGTTCCAGGGGAATCTGATACCCTCTTCTGACCTCCGCGGCATTGCATCACACGGGTGCACAAACTTGCATGCAGACAGTACATTCATACTCATACAGAAATAAATAAAATTAATAAAAAAATAATAAAAAATAAAAGTATTAGAGTCTTCAGGGACACTGAGGAAACAGCCAGCTGTTCCTCGGCTTCTACCACATGCTCTGTAACAGGGAGCCCATCCCACTGGGAGCTCAGATCTTCAGGGACAATGAGGAGTTAGTCAGCTGTCCCCCTCTCCCCCCTTCTAAAGGAGGCCAGGTAAGAGAAGACCCACCCTGCTGGGAACTCAGGACTTCAGGGACACTGAGGTAGTAGCCAGCTGAACCTCAGCTTCAGGGACACTGAGGCAGCAATCAGCAGCACCTTGGCTTCCACCCCAGACAAGGCCAGAAAATAGCTGGCCTGCCCCGTGGGGAACTTGGGTCTTCAGGGACACTGAGGCCACAGCCAGGTTACTGGTCTGGGGTCCTAACCCACCTCACCCCACTCGAACTCAAGGAACAGGCCTACATCACAATGAAGAAGCACCTGAATTTCACATCAGATTACAAACAAAACAAATCAAACCCACATGCCAAAACCACAAAGAAAAATCAATAATATGGGAAAAGCAAATAAGAAATCTCCACCAAACTCTATCAGTCTTATCAGAACTCCAACAACGAAATCTCCCTGGAGCTAACACAGGACACATATCTTAAAAGAACAATCATAGATATACTCAAAGAAATCAATGACCTAAAGGGAGAGAAAGACCAACTCTGGAAGGAATGGAAACACTGAGATTTCAGGCTGAAATGAAAAAGGAAACCGAAAAACTAAAAGGGGAGAATGGTCAACCCTGGAAGGAAATACTAAAGCAATCTCAGTTTGAAATGAAAAGGAAATCAAACATGCATCCAATCAACAGTAAAGGGCAAAAGAAAGCCTCTGTAACAGAATGGAACAAGCAGAAAATAGAATATCAACCTTAGAAGATAACATGGAAGAACTGAAGATCTCAAGCAAAGATTATGAAAAATTAAAAAACACATGTATGGAATACTCAGGAAATGTAGGACACCATGAAGAGACCAATGTTCCACATCACAGGTGTAGAGGAAGGATAAGAATCCCAGGATAATTGTATGGACAGATCTTCAGCAGAATTATAGAAAAGACACATCCACACAAATACAAGAAACACACAGAACACCAAATAAACAAGATCAGAAAAAAACTCCCTATACCATATCATAATCAAAACTCTAGATACACAAAACAAAGACAGAATACTGAAACCCACAAGAGAAAAACAAGTTACATACATAGGAAAACCCATCAGAATTACATCTGACTTTTCAATGCAAACGATAAAAGCTAAAAGAGCTTGGACCAAAGTATTTCCAGGACTAACTAACTACAGATGCCAATCCAGGTTACTCTACCCAGCAAAAATGTCAAGGAAAATATTCCATAACATAAAAAAGATGAAAGACTACATGTCTAGAAATACAACCCTCCAGAAAATACTCAAAGCAGTTCAGAGGACAGAGGAAAAAGCATCTATCCCCAAGCAGCAAGAGAGAGTAATTAATTAAGGTGTAAAACCAGAAATACAAACAGACAAAAATGAAAACAAGAAATAAACTGAAGGGAAGCAATATACATCTCTCAGTATTGACCCTAAATAATAATGTTCTAAACTCCCCAATCAAGATACACAGACTGGGAGCATGGATTAAGAAACTGAATCCAACTTTCTGCTCTCTACAAAAAATACATCTCACATTCAAGGACAGAAAACATCTTAAGGTGAAAGGGTGGAAAAAATATTGCAAGCAAATGGACCCCAAAAGCATCAGGAATTGCAATTTTAATATCATACAAAATAGATTCCAAAGTAAAACTAATCAGAAGAGATGGAGCAACAAAATTCATAAACACAGTCCTGAAGTACTTCACAACACAGATCAATCCCTGCAAACTAATAGTGGGGGACTTCAGTACCCCACTGAGCCCATTGGACAGGTCAACTGGACAATGAATAAACAGGGAGACATTTGAATTGCACAATAAGTACACCAAATCAACCTAACAGACATCTACCATCTACTGAATAGTCAACCCAAACACTGAAGAATATACTTTCTACTCAGTACCCAATAGAACATTCTCCAAAATCGACCGTATACTGGGACACGGATCAAACCTCAGCAAATACAAACAAAAGTGAAATAATTTTATACATCTTTTCATATCTCAGTGCAATAAAGCAGAATATCAACACCAGAAAGAGTCCTACTAGCTGCAAGAACACATGGAGGCTAAACAATACACTACTTAATAACGAATGGGTCAAAGGAGAAATAAAGAAAGAAATAAAAGCATTCCTGGCACTAAATGAAAGGGACGACAAAACACAGCAAAACCTATGGGACAGCTTAAAAGCAGTCTTGAGAGGGAAATTCATAGCCCTAAGTGCCTACATTAACAAAACAGAAAGTGCACAAATAACATGACTTAACACTGCTGAGCAGAGAGGCTGAGCAGAGAGAAAGAAATAATAAATGTCATAGCAGAAATCAATGAAATAAGAGCAGTACAAAAAAATCAGTGAATCCAAGAGCTGGTTCTTTGAAAGGATAAACAAGATAGATAGATCTCTAGCCCACTTGACTAAAAGAAGGAAAGAGCAATCCAAATCAACCAAATTAGAGATGAAAAGGGAAACATCACAACAGATATTGGAAAGTTTCAGATAATCTTATGGGACTACATCAAAAACCTATACTATAAAAAATTTGAAAACCTAAGAGAAATAGATGAATACCTGACATGGAATCCACCAAGACTTTAACCAGGAAGAGATCTACAGCTTTTTTAGACCCATAATAATGGAGGAAATTGCTGGGTGTGGTGGCACACACCTTTAATCCTAGCACATGGGAGGCAGAGGGAGGCAAATCTCTGTGAGTTCAAAGCCAACCTTGTCTACAGAGTGAGCTCTAGGAAAGCTCAAACTACAGGGAGACCTTGTCTCAAAAATACCAAAAATAAATAATAATAATAAATGGAGTAAATTGAAACTGTAATAAAAAAATATCTCCCAACTATAAAAACTCCAGGTCAGCAGCTGCACAAAAAATAAGGTCAACAGTTGACACATGGGACTTATCAAACTCAAGAGATTCTGTACAGCAAAAGAAACAATCAAAGATGTGAAGAGAAAACCCACAGGGTGTGAAGAAACCTTCACAAGTGATACATCTGATAGAGCATTAATATCCAGAGTGTATAAATTACTCAAAAAATGAAGTAGGAAGAAAACAAATGACACACTCAAAAGATGATGTAAAGAGCTGAAAAGAGACTTCACAAATGAAGACGTAATGATGGTGGAGAAACATTTTAAAAAGTGTTCAACATCACTAATAATTAAGGACATGCAAGTTAAAACCACCTTAAGATTTCACCTTGGGGCTGGAGAGATAGCCTAGTGGTTAAGAGCACCAATTGCTCTTGCAGAGTACCCGGGTTCAATCCCCAGCACTCACATGGCAGCTGACAACTGTCTTTAACTCCAGTTCCAGGGGAATCCAACACTCTCTTCTGACCTCTGGAGTATTGCGCAACATGGGTACACAGTACATTTATACACATAAAAAATAATAAATAAATAAATAAATAAAAATGTAAAAAATAAATTTTAAAAATTAAAAAATTAAAAACAATTTCATCTTACTCTGGTAAGACTAGCTATGATCCAGGAAACAAAGGATACCAAATGCTGGAGAGGTTGTGAGGAAAGGGAAACACTCATCTACTGCTGGTGGGAATGTAAACTCCTATGGAAAGCAGTGTGGATAACTCTCAAGAAACTAAAAATGTTGAGCCTTTGTCCAAGCAGTTGGGAGTGATGCATATTGGAAACAACAACAACAACAACAACAACAACAACAACAACAACAGAAAGGACTGCATCAAAGACCTGACTGAAACAGTGAACTTCTGCTCAAAACAGTCAACTTCCACATGGAGAATATTGAGAAAGACTGAGAAAAAGATGGAAAGCATGTTTGGCAGAATACATGAGCTCTGGTGGGGTGGGGGCATAGGGTGGGGAACACGGGTCTAGATTTGATAATTTTGTACAAAATATATATTAAAAATAAGTAAAAATAAATAAATAAATAAATAAGAATTACTCTCTACATAACTTCAGTCAACCAAATTAAAGAGGTTCTGTGGTGGTTAAAATGAGAGTATCTTCTATAGGCTCCAAGTATTTGAACACATGCTCAGTTGCTAATACTGTTTGGGAAGAGTCATGGAACCTTTAGGAAATACCACCTAGCTGGAGGAAGCATGTCACCGGGAGTCAGTGGGAGAATTCATCATCTCCCAGTTTGAGTTTTGCTTTTTCTGCTTTAGTGCCTGCTTAAAAATGTAAGTGCTCCATACTTGACAGAAGAAAATGCAGATCATGAATTGACATACCATCCAAACATCTGTGTCTATACCAAAGTAACCTACCATAACAATTAGTACTGTTTAAATACCCATATATCTAATTGTGTGTGCTTCATTAGTAGGATCGAAAGGCTATATATTATACTGTTTAAATACCTAAATATCTAATTGCATGTGCTTCATTAGTAGGATCGAAAGGTTAAGCCTGGACAAGCTGGCAGCCCATGAAAGAAAACAGCCAGAACTGACTAGAGACCAAGACATCAGCTCCAGAGAAAGTAGAGTGTTTTGCTTCTCATCCACCTGTGCCCCTTTTCTAAGCCTAGGGAACAATCTGCGGAAGAGGGGGCGTGGTAGAATGTAAGGGCTTCGATTGGGGTTAATGGTGAAACTACAACAATATAGACTGGACACTCATTTGATCAACTTGATTGAACATACAAGCCCCCCCTTTCAGGATGGTGGGACCCATGAGCTGTGTGGGTTTGGGCACAACTGCTTGCAAATTGGTTTTACATGAAGGATGCTTGTACTCACAAATTATCACCTATTGTTAAAAAAAATGAAAACAAAACAAAACAAAAAAGCAGAGAAAGATGCAGAAAACTTACGGCAGAATGCACGATCTGCGATGGGTAGGGGTGGGGTGGGGGGGAAGGGAAGGGGATATATGCCTGAACTGAATTGGAAAATGATGTATGAAATACACAAAGCATCAATAAAAATAAATTAAAAAAAGAAATTTAGAATACATTTTCTTCTCTATCGCCTGTTATATAAGAATATATACCATAAATTGAGCAAAAAAAAAAAAAATGTAAGTGCTCATCCTTCAGATACGGTTCTCCTACTATGACTTCTCCACCACCATGCACTTTTTTTTTTTAATCTTTTTTGGATAGGATCTCCCTTTAGTCCCAGCTGGCCTGGAGGTCCCTATGTAGACCAGGCTGGCCTTGAACTTACAGAGATCCACCTTCCTCTGCCTTCGGAATGCTGGGATTAAAGGTTATGATAGACTCTTATCCCTCTCTAACAATAAGTCTAATAAACTTTTGTGTAAGTTGCATTGGTCATGGTGTTTATCACACAATGAAACATAACTGATACAATTCCTGAGGTGGAAATACAGTCATACACCAAGAGAGTTTCATTGGTTATGAGAACCGGAGTTTTCCCTGTGGGTCTCTGCACCAAGCTATTCATTTCTATCTATAACACACTTCAGCAGTAAGCATAGCATATCCCTAACTTCTTAATGCATTCTAGAAAAAATGAAAAGTTGGTTTGTTGTAATCACTGACTTTGGAGATAAGTTAAGCTGAAATTAAAGTTGACTATGACTGTTGTATGAACTGAGAGAAATCTTATGGGGCTGAGCTATTAAATGTGTTGAGACTTTATGCTAATCCTACATATTTAGGGTCAGAAATGAATCAAATTGTAGGACACCATGTAGTTTCAGTGAATGAGAAGATAATTTATAATGAGGGGAAAGAAGGAATCTCAGAAATACTAAGAAACAAGTAAATTATACATAATGAATTGGTAAAGTAATGTCCTACGTACATTTTTTAAATATTTTTATTAAAGTTTTGTGCATTTCATACAACATTTCACAACACAATTTAGATTCCTTCTCCTTTCCATGCCCCCCACCACCACTACCACTCATAGTTCGGAGATTCTGCTATACATATCTTGCATTTTTTTCTCAGAAAAACTTTTAAAGTTTTTCAGTGCAGAGGTTTATTGTTTGGGGCAGAAGTTTACTGTTTCAGTCAGGTCCTTGACCCAGTCCTTTTGTTGTTGTTCCCTCCAATTTGTATTGCTTCAAAATATGCCCATATAAATATCATACCTATACCAAAATTATACCAAAATTATGAAGTCTGAAACTAAACTATTTGATAGTTCCAAAACATGTTTAATAATTCACATTTTGGGGCTGGAGAGATGGTCTAGTGGTTAAGAGTGCAGACTGCTCTTGTAGAGGACCTGGTTTGATCCCCAGCACCCACATGGTGGCTGATAGCCGTCTTTAACTCCAGTTCCAGGGGAATCCGACACCCTCTTCTGACCTCCGCGGCATTGCACGACACAGGTGCACAGACCTGCATGCAGACAGTACATTCATACACATAAAAAAAAAATAAAAAATTTTAAAAATCAAATTTTCCTTTACTTTTATATTACTCTAAAATATGCATACATACCCTTCCCCCATATACCAAAATTACAAAGTCTGAAAATAAGTGGTATGTAAATTCTAGAACCAATTAAAGGATTCACATTATAAGAGTACAGTTGCTTTCAGATAAAAAGAAATATAACATTAACATTGATCAGTTTGTCTTACAACAAGGGATTTGGTGCTTGCATCCACAAATGAGGGATACCATTGTCCTTTGTTTTTTGGGGAGTCTATTAGTTTACTTGGGTAATGGCTTCTAGATCATCCATTTACCTGGAAAGATCATGGTGTCATCTTTCTTTTCTGCTGCATAGAATTCCATTGTGTAGATGTACCACATTTTCTCTATCCACTTGTTGGTTGAGGGGTACTTTGGTTGCTTCTAGCTCTTTGCTTTTTGTGAAGAGAGCTGCAATAAATATGGATGTGCATGTATCTCTGTGGTAAGATGAGTCTTGTGTGTATATACCCAGGAGTGGTATGATAAGGTAGGATGATAGGCTCATTTTGAGTCTTTTAAGGTTTCTCCACACTGATTTCCACAGTAGTTGTATGAGTTTACATTCTCAACTGCAGTGGATGAGTGCCGCCATTTCCCTACAACCTATCCAGCATTTGATATATTTTGTTTTCTTGATCTTAGCCAGTCTTATTAGGGCGAGATGATATCTTAAAGTGGTTTTAATTTGCATTTCCGTAATTGTTTGTAGTGTTGAACACTTTTGTGTCTCAGCCATCTTTACTTCCTCACTGGCTAAGTCTATGTTCAGCTCTTTAATCCATCTTTTGAGTGAGATGAAGGGGTCTGAAAGTGGAAGGAAGAAGTTTGAAGTCTTGAAAAAGAGTGGAATGTTTCTTAGTGTGTTTAAAATTTTGTTACTATTTATGAAACCTTTCTGTATCCACTTTGATTTCAAATGCATATATTTAGAACTTTTAACTTAAACTTGTCCTATGTAGACTTTTTACATGTATACATTTCTTTCCAGTTTTCAGATTTTATTGTTGAGTGTCAATCACATCCAGAATATTATCTATAATTAATTCAGAACAGATGACTCAGATGAAGACATTTATAACAAATGAACTAGTGATGTGTAGGTGAAATTTGAGATATAACACTGATGCTTTACTAGCTTAAGTATTTGGGAATCTGAGTTATTGTGAACATTTTTTCACCAGACACTTATACATATTCAGTGAAAGAGAAAAATATTTGGTGAAAGAGAGAAATATAGCAGTGCCTCCTGATGTCTGCCTATATTCCAATGTAGAGTTATCTATTTATTTCAGAAATTGTATTTGCTTTTGTCATAAGTGGAGTATCTTGAGAAGAGATAACCAATTGTGTACCTGAATACTAAACCATATCCTTTTATGAAGATGGATGTTTAGACTGAGGAATGTAGAGCAAACTGAAAGGAATCAGTATAAGTATTAACATGAATGCTGGAGTGATATGGTCATACTAGAATGCCTGGAGACGCAGTGGTAACATCAAGAAAGAGACTGAAAACCTAAGAGTTCCAAACTGAGTATCATACTTACCACATTTAATTTCAAACCTCCTACCTCCACAATTGTGCCACAGTGTATTGTTGTTTTAGGAAATCCCAATGGTAGTTATTTATTTCAGTAACTACCGAAAACTAATACTGCAACTAAATTGAATTTATCTCCGTAGATAGATATCATCTATCAATAAAGAAAACTAAATGGAAGATGCAAATAAATGCATCTTTCTCTCCATATATATTTTATCATGTGGTAATTGATGGTAGAATTTGGTATGAAAACATGGGTTTTTAATATATGTTCCTATGCTTTTCTAAATTGAGAGCAGTAATACAAAGATTGGCAATATATTCTGATTTGAGCTAATATTCTCATAATAACTCTCTAAAGTTAAAAAATCATACTAGCCAAAATAAAGACCCTAAAAAGCCAAAAGAAAGATCTCTTTATCAGTTTTCATATTATATTTTGTAGTATAATTATCAAGCCAATATTAAATGTAAAATTACTTACAAAATGCTCTAAAATATATCTATTGGTGCTAGAGAGATGACTCAGTGGTTAAGAGCACTGGCTGCAGTTGCAGAGGATATGGGTTTGAATCACAGTACCCACACAGTGCCTAACAACCATTGTTAACTGGTAACTCCAGTTCCAGGGGATCTGAAGCCCACTTCTGTCCTCCACTGGTATTGCATGACATGAGTGCACCCACATAAGGGCAGACATGTAGTAACACAGGTGTTATTACATACATGCACTCATATGTATAAAATGAACATAAATAAAAATATACAAAATTTTCTTGAATTATGTTGGGGTATGACATAGCACACACAGTTCTAAGAACATGCTTAGAGATAGAATTTGAATTCAAGAAGACTTGAATTAGTGGAAGAAATAAATTACATTGCTTTTTCAAATAGCAAATGCCTTTTGAAAATATAAAACATACACACATATATATAAACCATGCACAGTGCACACATACCTCAGAATACCATATATACAAACATATACTTTACACACATATGTTTACATATACTTTACACACATCTACTTACACATACACACAAATAATCATACACTCTACACACACATGCATAGGAACCACACACAGTACATATACAATATACATACACATCACATGAGCAAAAATACACATATATATATATATATACACATTCTACACACATATGCTACACATACATAAACAAACACCACCATCACCACTACCAACAGCATATTATTTATCACTCCCATATTTTGAAGAGTTACTAAAATGACTACTTGTTTCCTGCCAGCAATTTCTTGTCATTTTAGAAAATGTTGCATCTGTAATTTTGAGACTATGTGCTCGCTATTTCAACAGTAAAAGTTTCCATTGTTGAGAAAGGAATTCATGGGTTTGGTAAAGTCTTTCACAAATCCTCAGGTCTCATGAAATGTCAGTGTGGTCCTGAGAAAGATCTTGACTGAAAAAGTGATTTTGAACTTAATGTGATACAGAATACTATAGTGAGAATGACTTACAGCATATTTAGCAATTCCATTAGCTTGCTGCGCTCTGAAGAGCAGTGAGCGGCAGAATGCAGATTTATTAGATTGAGCCTTTTGGGTATATTCTCAAGTTTTTTTTCAAATAATATTTTTATTGATTTTAGGGGGCGTTTTTTTCCAATGTGATTTGATCTTATTCAACATCCATAACCTCTGTTTCCCCTTAAATCCATCCCCACCACTCTACCAACTCTACTTTGTGTATTCTATTCTTAAAGCCCATCTGATCTAATTTGTATTCCCTAAATAATTTGGGGTGTTGGCCTACATCCTTAAAGGAAACTTACTCTATCCTTCCCTGCAGCTATCAATGGCAAATAGTTCATCAGCTCTGGATGGACCTTAATATCTCCCTCCCTTTTCCGTGCCTGGGATTTATATGTATTTAATTTGCTCAAGACTTTTACATATTATCATAACCACCCTGACTTTATATGTGTAACTATGCTTTTGTGTCAGGTAAACACTTTTACCCTGTAGGGATCTGTCACCTCTGGCTTTTATATTGTTTCTACTCATTCCTCCAGGAAGCTCCCTAAGCATTTTGGGAATGGTATGGTAGAAATGGAAACTAGTAAAGAGCAATGGGAGGATATTTTCTAGGGAAGAGAGATAGAATGCATTTATATAATTTAGGCAGGAGAATAATAGAACAGGAAGATTCAATGGGGCGGCAAAATAGAAGACAGGGTAGATGGGAGAGTATGGCTAGGGATAAGTAACAATAAAGGCCCTTTGAAAAAGCCATATGAAAATCAACTACTCTAGAAACTTCTGAAAATATATACATGTTCATATATAGAAAGAGTTTTAATGGAGGTAGCCTATAGTGGAGGGATAATGATACCACAGATACCACAGGCTAGCCAGTGAAAAGCCCAGTGGTAGAAATGGTCTTTCTGTTTTTGAGTTGTTGGCCTGCGGGGTCCTATGGGATCCTCACACATTATTGGCTGCTGCCACTGCTCTTGGTTGCCCTCCAAAGCCTGATGGGAATTCCCTATTGTTTCAGCTTTGGGCATCAGATTGAAGCTGAGGAACCATGAAAACTTGGTGAATTCTCTGATGAGGAAGTGGGCTCAAGGCACCTGCAAGATTTTGGAGGGGAAATACTGGAAAATCAATATTTTCTTCTTTCAAATTAGTGATAAACAATTCATCATGAAATGTTAAGCCTAACCATTTGAAAAAATTATACATGTTGATGAAGTTTATGTATAATTTTCAGCTACTAAATACTCTCTAAAATAAGAAAATGTCACAAAATATTTAATATTTTGTCTTTTGCTAAGAAAAATTTTCCCAGGAGGAGCTGAGTTGGCTTCTTTGCTAATGCTGTCACTTCAGTGGTTGGCTCCATGAGGGAATTTGCCTATTGTTAATAAAAAATCTTGACATTATCATAACATGCTACTTTATTCATACAGCCTGCTAGTGTCAAAATACTTGAAATAAAATCTAAACTGTCTAGATAATGCTACAAAATGATTGACCTCATTAAAGAACAACCAGGTCCCTGGAGAATGTTTAAAAAAGGAAAGCTATAAAAACCTGGACAGAGGGTACATAAATATTTAATAAATAAAGCATTCTGGATTTATTATATAGAGAAAATTCTTACAAAAATATTTTGAGCTGAAAAGTGAAATTACTTTGTACATTTAAGGCATTATAAATCCAAGTTATGTTTAATACTTTAAAAATTTTAAAATGCATAAACAAACTAATTACCATCTCCTGTTTTAATCAGTTGAAAAAAAGAACATGTGATAAGATTTTTACACTCAAAGGTAAAGAGAATCACTGAAAAAGTCATATTGGCAAAAGAAATATTAAAATATAGACACTTTTGATTGAATATGAAGAATTTTTTAAAAAAAACATCAATTGGATTCTATATTAATTAAATGTGGTGAAAACTGTGTGCCTAAAGAAATTTTCTTTAAGAAAAAATAATGTTAAATTACTATATTTAATAAGAGGTTTTTAATAATATATGTTTTGTTACACGAATGACTTAGTACTTGCAAACTGCTATAAGAGAATACTATAAGCCTGTAAACAATGAAACATATTTCCCCTTTCTGAAAGATTAGAAAATTAAGGTCATTATAGATTCAATCCTTCTCACTGTGTATTAACATAGTATATTGGAAGGAGTAAGGCAGAAATTTGGGGCAACTTTTATAAAGATACTATTATCTTTGTTGAAGTTTTCAACCTCATGACTCAGTCATCTCACCAAGTCCCCTCTCCTGATACCATCACAATGAAGTAGATAACAACACAGAAATCTAGGAAGGTCATTGAGACTATAGGAATCAAATAACATCACAAAAAAGTGAATACAAAATAAACAAAGAAAAACACAACAAACGGAAACACACTATAATAAATGGTTTTTGAAAATATGCATATGTTTAAAAATTTAGAGAATTTTCTGGGTATGATGGTGCATGTAATCCCAGAAATCCAGAGGCAGAGACTGGTGGATATTTATGAGATCAAAGTCAACTTGGTCTACAAATTGATGTCCAGGCCAGCTGGGGCTACAGGGAGATACTGCCTCAAAAACAAAACAAGACAAAAAAATTAAAATATTTGACTAATTTCAGTGCTGGAGATATTGGCACAGAGCTTTTAATTTCTAGCTTTCAACAGTCATCAACAAGTGGGTGATGCTGGGGTGTCCTTCATGATGCAGCTGTCTGGGTAATTTATATTCCAGTAAGTAACCTGTTAGCCATT
>VZQC01014775.1:83075-141202 GCA_009823505.1 Rhizomys pruinosus | reverse complement strand
AGTGTTTTGCTTCTCATCCACCTGTGCCCCTTTTCTAAGCCTAGGGAACAATCTGCGGAAGAGGGGGCGTGGTAGAATGTAAGGGCTTCGATTGGGGTTAATGGTGAAACTACAACAATATAGACTGGACACTCATTTGATCAACTTGATTGAACATACAAGCCCCCCCTTTCAGGATGGTGGGACCCATGAGCTGTGTGGGTTTGGGCACAACTGCTTGCAAATTGGTTTTACATGAATGATGCTTGTACTCACAAATTATCACCTATTGTTAAAAAAAATGAAAACAAAACAAAACAAAAAAGCAGAGAAAGATGCAGAAAACTTACGGCAGAATGCACGATCTGCGATGGGTAGGGGGGGGGTGGGGGGGAAGGGAAGGGGATATATGCCTGAACTGAATTGGAAAATGATGTATGAAATACACAAAGCATCAATAAAAATAAATTAAAAAAAGAAATTTAGAATACATTTTCTTCTCTATCGCCTGTTATATAAGAATATATACCATAAATTGAGCAAAAAAAAAAAAAATGTAAGTGCTCATCCTTCAGATACGGTTCTCCTACTATGACTTCTCCACCACCATGCACTTTTTTTTTTTTTAATCTTTTTTGGATAGGATCTCCCTTTTGTCCCAGCTGGCCTGGAGGTCCCTATGTAGACCAGGCTGGCCTTGAACTTACAGAGATCCACCTTCCTCTGCCTTCGGAATGCTGGGATTAAAGGTTATGATAGACTCTTATCACTCTCTAACAATAAGTCTAATAAACTTTTGTGTAAGTTGCATTAGTCATGGTGTTTATCACACAATGAAACATAACTGATACAGTTCCTGAGGTGGAAATACAGTCATACACCAAGAGAGTTTCATTGGTTATGAGACCCGGAGTTTTCCCTGTGGGTCTCTGCACCAAGCTATTCATTTCTATCTATAACACACTTCAGCAGTAAGCATAGCATATCCCTAACTTCTTAATGCATTCTAGAAAAAATGAAAAGATGGTTTGTTGTAATCACTGACTTTGGAGATAAGTTAAGCTGAAATTAAAGTTGACTATGACTGGTGTATGAACTGAGAGAAATCTTATGGGGCTGAGCTATTAAATGTGTTGAGACTTTATGCTAATCCTACATATTTAGGGTCAGAAATGAATCAAATTGTAGGACACCATGTAGTTTCAGTGAATGAGAAGATAATTTATAATGAGGGGAAAGAAGGAATCTCAGAAATACTAAGAAACAAGTAAATTATACATAATGAATTGGTAAAGAAATGTCCTACGTACATTTTTTAAATATTTTTATTAAAGTTTTGTGCATTTCATACAACATTGCACAACACAATTTAGATTCCTTCTCCTTTCCATGCCCCCCACCACCACTACCACTCATAGTTCGGAGATTCTGCTATACATATCTTGCATTTTTTTCTCAGAAAAACTTTTAAAGTTTTTCAGTGCAGAGGTTTATTGTTTGGGGCAGAAGTTTACTGTTTCAGTCAGGTCCTTGACCCAGTCCTTTTGTTGTTGTTCCCTCCAATTTGTATTGCTTCAAAATATGCCCATATAAATATCATACCTATACCAAAATTATACCAAAATTATGAAGTCTGAAACTAAACTATTTGATAGTTCCAAAACATGTTTAATAATTCACATTTTGGGGCTGGAGAGATGGTCTAGTGGTTAAGAGTGCAGACTGCTCTTGTAGAGGACCTGGTTTGATCCCCAGCACCCACATGGTGGCTGATAGCCGTCTTTAACTCCAGTTCCAGGGGAATCCGACACCCTCTTCTGACCTCCGCGGCATTGCACGACACAGGTGCACAGACCTGCATGCAGACAGTACATTCATACACATAAAAAATAAATAAAAAATTTTATAAATCACATTTTCCTTTACTTTTATATTACTCTAAAATATGCATACATACCCTTCCCCCATATACCAAAATTACAAAGTCTGAAAATAAGTGGTATGTAAATTCTAGAACCAATTAAAGGATTCACATTATAAGAGTACAGTTGCTTTCAGATAAAAAGAAATATAACATTAACATTGATCAGTTTGCCTTACAACAAGGGATTTGGTGCTTGCATCCACAAATGAGGGATACCATTGTCCTTTGTTTTTTGGGGAGTCTATTAGTTTACTTGGGTAATGGCTTCTAGATCATCCATTTACCTGGAAAGATCATGGTGTCATCTTTCTTTTCTGCTGCATAGAATTCCATTGTGTAGATGTACCACATTTTCTCTATCCACTTGTTGGTTGAGGGGTACTTTGGTTGCTTCTAGCTCTTTGCTTTTTGTGAAGAGAGCTGCAATAAATATGGATGTGCATGTATCTCTGTGGTAAGATGAGTCTTGTGTGTATATACTCAGGAGTGGTATGATAAGGTAGGATGATAGGCTCATTTTGAGTCTTTTAAGGTTTCTCCACACTGATTTCCACAGTAGTTGTATGAGTTTACATTCTCAACTGCAGTGGATGAGTGCCGTCATTTCCCTACAACCTATCCAGCATTTGATATATTTTGTTTTCTTGATCTTAGCCAGTCTTATTAGGGCGAGATGATATCTTAAAGTGGTTTTAATTTTCATTTCCGTAATTGTTTGTAGTGTTGAACACTTTTGTGTCTCAGCCATCTTTACTTCCTCACTGGCTAAGTCTATGTTCAGCTCTTTAATCCATCTTTTGAGTGAGATGAAGGGGTCTGAAAGTGGAAGGAAGAAGTTTGAAGTCTTGAAAAAGAGTGGAATGTTTCTTAGTGTGTTTAAAATTTTGTTACTATTTATGAAACCTTTCTGTATGCACTTTGATTTTAAATGCATATATTTAGAACTTTTAACTTAAACTTGTCCTATGTAGACTTTTTACATGTATACATTTCTTTCCAGTTTTCAGATTTTATTGTTGTTTGAGTGTCAATCACATCCAGAATATTATCTATAATTAATTCAGAACAGATGACTCAGATGAAGACATTTATAACAAATGAACTAGTGATGTGTAGGTGAAATTTGAGATATAACACTGATGCTTTACTAGCTTAAGTATTTGGGAATCTGAGTTATTGTGAACATTTTTTCACCAGACACTTATACATATTCAGTGAAAGAGAAAAATATTTGGTGAAAGAGAGAAATATAGCAGTGCCTCCTGATGTCTGCCTATATTCCAATGTAGAGTTATCTATTTATTTCAGAAATTGTATTTGCTTTTGTCATAAGTGGAGTATCTTGAGAAGAGATAACCAATTGTGTACCTGAATACTAAACCATATCCTTTTATGAAGATGGATGTTTAGACTGAGGAATGTAGAGCAAACTGAAAGGAATCAGTATAAGTATTAACATGAATGCTGGAGTGATATGGTCATACTAGAATGCCTGGAGACGCAGTGGTAACATCAAGAAAGAGACTGAAAACCTAAGAGTTCCAAACTGAGTATCATACTTACCACATTTAATTTCAAACCTCCTACCTCCACAATTGTGCCACAGTGTATTGTTGTTTTAGGAAATCCCAATGGTAGTTATTTATTTCAGTAACTACCGAAAACTAATACTGCAACTAAATTGAATTTATCTCCGTAGATAGATATCATCTATCAATAAAGAAAACTAAATGGAAGATGCAAATAAATGCATCTTTCTCTCCATATATATTTTATCATGTGGTAATTGATGGTAGAATTTGGTATGAAAACATGGGTTTTTAATATATGTTCCTATGCTTTTCTAAATTGAGAGCAGTAATACAAAGATTGGCAATATATTCTGATTTGAGCTAATATTCTCATAATAACTCTCTAAAGTTAAAAAATCATACTAGCCAAAATAAAGACCCTAAAAAGCCAAAAGAAAGATCTCTTTATCAGTTTTCATATTATATTTTGTAGTATAATTATCAAGCCAATATTAAATGTAAAATTACTTACAAAATGCTCTAAAATATATCTATTGGTGCTAGAGAGATGACTCAGTGGTTAAGAGCACTGGCTGCAGTTGCAGAGGATATGGGTTTGAATCACAGTACCCACACAGTGCCTAACAACCATTGTTAACTGGTAACTCCAGTTCCAGGGGATCTGAAGCCCACTTCTGTCCTCCACTGGTATTGCATGACATGAGTGCACCCACATAAGGGCAGACATGTAGTAACACAGGTGTTATTACATACATGCACTCATATGTATAAAATAAACATAAATAAAAATATACAAAATTTTCTTGAATTATGTTGGGGTATGACATAGCACACAGTTCTAAGAACATGCTTAGAGATAGAATTTGAATTCAAGAAGACTTGAATTAGTGGAAGAAATAAATTACATTGCTTTTTCAAATAGCAAATGCCTTTTGAAAATATAAAACATACACACACATATAAACCATGCACAGTGCACACATACCTCAGAAAACCATATATACAAACATATACTTTACACACATATGTTTACATATACTTTACACACATCTACTTACACATACACACAAATAATCATACACTCTACACACACATGCATAGGAACCACACACAGTACATATACAATATACATACACATCACATGAGCAAAAATACACACATATATATATATATACACATTCTACACACATATGCTACACATACATAAACAAACACCACCATCACCACTACCAACAGCATATTATTTATCACTCCCATATTTTGAAGAGTTACTAAAATGACTACTTGTTTCCTGCCAGCAATTTCTTGTCATTTTAGAAAATGTTGCATCTGTAATTTTGAGACTATGTGCTCGCTATTTCAACAGTAAAAGTTTCCATTGTTGAGAAAGGAATTCATGGGTTTGGTAAAGTCTTTCACAAATCCTCAGGTCTCATGAAATGTCAGTGTGGTCCTGAGAAAGATCTTGACTGAAAAAGTGATTTTGAACTTAATGTGATACAGAATACTATAGTGAGAATGACTTACAGCATATTTAGCAATTCCATTAGCTTGCTGCGCTCTGAAGAGCAGTGAGCGGCAGAATGCAGATTTATTAGATTGAGCCTTTTGGGTATATTCTCAAGTTTTTTTTCAAATAATATTTTTATTGATTTTAGGGGGCGTTTTTTCCAACGTGATTTGATCTTATTCAACATCCATAACCTCTGTTTCCCCTTAAATCCATCCCCACCACTCTACCAACTCTACTTTGTGTATTCTATTCTTAAAGCCCATCTGATCTAATTTGTATTCCCTAAATAATTTGGGGTGTTGGCCTACATCCTTAAAGGAAACTTACTCTATCCTTCCCCGCAGCTATCAATGGCAAATAGTTCATCAGCTCTGGATGGACCTTAATATCTCCCTCCCTTTTCCGTGCCTGGGATTTATATGTATTTAATTTGCTCAAGACTTTTACATATTATCATAACCACCCTGAC
This sequence comes from Rhizomys pruinosus, assembly GCA_009823505.1. Classification (NCBI taxonomy): domain Eukaryota; kingdom Metazoa; phylum Chordata; class Mammalia; order Rodentia; family Spalacidae; genus Rhizomys; species Rhizomys pruinosus. Next base: position 135,785 of record VZQC01014775.1, on the reverse strand, counting down.
TTTATATGTGTAACTATGCTTTTGTGTCAGGTAAACACTTTTACCCTGTAGGGATCTGTCACCTCTGGCTTTTATATTGTTTCTACTCATTCCTCCAGGAAGCTCCCTAAGCATTTTGGGAATGGTATGGTAGAAATGGAAACTAGTAAAGAGCAATGGGAGGATATTTTCTAGGGAAGAGAGATAGAATGCATTTATATAATTTAGGCAGGAGAATAATAGAACAGGAAGATTCAATGGGGCGGCAAAATAGAAGACAGGGTAGATGGGAGAGTATGGCTAGGGATAAGTAACAATAAAGGCCCTTTGAAAAAGCCATATGAAAATCAACTACTCTAGAAACTTCTGAAAATATATACATGTTCATATATAGAAAGAGTTTTAATGGAGGTAGCCTATAGTGGAGGGATAATGATACCACAGATACCACAGGCTAGCCAGTGAAAAGCCCAGTGGTAGAAATGGTCTTTCTGTTTTTGAATTGTTGGCCTGCGGGGTCCTATGGGATCCTCACACATTATTGGCTGCTGCCACTGCTCTTGGTTGCCCTCCAAAGCCTGATGGGAATTCCCTATTGTTTCAGCTTTGGGCATCAGATTGAAGCTGAGGAACCATGAAAACTTGGTGAATTCTCTGATGAGGAAGTGGGCTCAAGGCACCTGCAAGATTTTGGAGGGGAAATACTGGAAAATCAATATTTTCTTCTTTCAAATTAGTGATAAACAATTCATCATGAAATGTTAAGCCTAACCATTTGAAAAAATTATACATGTTGATGAAGTTTATGTATAATTTTCAGCTACTAAATACTCTCTAAAATAAGAAAATGTCACAAAATATTTAATATTTTGTCTTTTGCTAAGAAAAATTTTCCCAGGAGGAGCTGAGTTGGCTTCTTTGCTAATGCTGTCACTTCAGTGGTTGGCTCCATGAGGGAATTTGCCTATTGTTAATAAAAAATCTTGACATTATCATAACATGCTACTTTATTCATACAGCCTGCTAGTGTCAAAATACTTGAAATAAAATCTAAACTGTCTAGATAATGCTACAAAATGATTGACCTCATTAAAGAACAACCAGGTCCCTGGAGAATGTTTAAAAAAGGAAAGCTATAAAAACCTGGACAGAGGGTACATAAATATTTAATAAATAAAGCATTCTGGATTTATTATATAGAGAAAATTCTTACAAAAATATTTTGAGCTGAAAAGTGAAATTACTTTGTACATTTAAGGCATTATAAATCCAAGTTATGTTTAATACTTTAAAAATTTTAAAATGCATAAACAAACTAATTACCATCTCCTGTTTTAATCAGTTGAAAAAAAGAACATGTGATAAGATTTTTACACTCAAAGGTAAAGAGAATCACTGAAAAAGTCATATTGGCAAAAGAAATATTAAAATATAGACACTTTTGATTGAATATGAAGAATTTTTTAAAAAAAACATCAATTGGATTCTATATTAATTAAATGTTGTGAAAACTGTGTGCCTAAATAAATTTTCTTTAAGAAAAAATAATGTTAAATTACTATATTTAATAAGAGGTTTTTAATAATATATGTTTTGTTACACGAATGACTTAGTACTTGCAAACTGCTATAAGAGAATACTATAAGCCTGTAAACAGTGAAACATATTTCCCCTTTCTGAAAGATTAGAAAATAAAGGTCATTATAGATTCAATCCTTCTCACTGTGTATTAACATAGTATATTGGAAGGAGTAAGGCAGAAATTTGGGGCAACTTTTATAAAGATACTATTATCTTTGTTGAAGTTTTCAACCTCATGACTCAGTCATCTCACCAAGTCCCCTCTCCTGATACCATCACAATGAAGTAGATAACAACACAGAAATCTAGGAAGGTCATTGAGACTATAGGAATCAAATAACATCACAAAAATTGAATACAAAATAAACAAAGAAAAACACAACAAACGGAAACACACTATAATAAATGATTTTTGAAAATATGCATATGTTTAAAAATTTAGAGAATTTTCTGGGTATGATGGTGCATGTAATCCCAGAAATCCAGAGGCAGAGACTGGTGGATATTTATGAGATCAAAGTCAACTTGGTCTACAAATTGATGTCCAGGCCAGCTGGGGCTACAGGGAGATACTGCCTCAAAAACAAAACAAGACAAAAAAATTAAAATATTTGACTAATTTCAGTGCTGGAGATATTGGCACAGAGTTTTTAATTTCTAGCTTTCAACAGTCATCAACAAGTGGGTGATGCTGGGGTGTCCTTCATGATGCAGCTGTCTGGGTAATTTATATTCCAGTAAGTAACCTGTTAGCCATTATGGAGATTTTAAATTGAAATGACCCAGATAGACTCCAAATATTTGGACACTTGGTAGATTGGTGGAATTAAGGTGGTTTAGGACCTACAGCCACGCTGGAGATTACACACTTCTTGAAGTGGGATTTGAGAATTAATAACTTTGCACCACTAGGAGTTTGGCACTCTTTGCTTCCTGTGCTTGCCTGAAGATTAAAGCTCTAACCTATCTATTTTAGCTGCTCCTCCTTACCACAGTGGACTATTATTCTTCTGGAACCAGAAGCCAAATAAATTTTTCCTTCTATAAGTTTCTTAGGGATGGTGTTTATCACAGCAACAGAAAAGTAAATAATACACTCATGCTTCTGAAAATAATCCCCCCAAATCCATTGCATCATCAAATTAGACTTTAGTTGTGTCCTTAGATTGTTCTGTTTTTGCTTCCCTATCTGAGATGAATAGAAATTTTTTTTCTTTTTTTATTATTTTAATTTATTTTGGCTGACATATACAAATACAAAGTTGCACATACAGGGTCACATGATGTTTCATGCATATATACATTGTTTGAATCTTGAAACTGCTGAAAATCTCTAGGTTTTTGAACATGTATAATTTCTTTGTGGTTAAAAATTTCACAGTTCTGAACAAAATTACACAGTTCATTCTTTGAAGCTTCTGAAATGCATCTAATATCACATCTATATTTATCCTAATATGAAATTGTACACCATGCTCTATGTAACCAACTTCGTATACACTGATCAATTTCATCCACTCCTATCTTCTTTTTTTATTATGTTCAGGGGCTCTTATTTTTTTTTCTTTTATTACATATTACTCTAAAATATGAATATATGCCATCTGCCTATGTACATTAATTATCATGCCTGAAAATAGGTGGTAAATTAATTCTAGAGCTCATTAAGATATTCACATTATAACATCACAGTTGCTTTCAAATATAAACTAACATAACAATAGCATTGCTCAGCTTTTCTTTCAACTGGGGGATTTGGTACTAGCATCCACAAATGAGGGAAGCCATTCCCTGTTTGTTTTGGGGGAACTATGTTACTCCACTTAGGATAATGGCTTCAAGTTCCATCCATTTACCTGCAAATCTCATGATATCTTTCTTTACCACTGCATAACATCTAGAATAAACTACTCAAAAAACGAAGAAGTAAGAAAACAAATGATTCACTCAAAAAAGGGAGTAAAGAGATGAGCAGAGACTTCAGCAATGAGGAAGCAAAGATGGCTGAGAAACATCTTAAGAAGTTCTTCAACATCTTTAATAATTAAGGAAATGCAAATTAAAACCACTCTAAGATATCATCTCACTTTGATAAGACTGGATATGATCAAGAAAACAAAAGACACCAAATGTTGGAGAGGTTGTGGGGAAAGGGGAACACTCATCCCCAGCTGGAGGGAATGTAAACTGGTACAACCACTGTGGAAAGCAGTGTGGAGAACCCTTAAAAGACTCAAAATGAGTCTACCTCCTGACCCAGCCATACCACTTCTGGGTATATACCCACATGACTCATCACACCACAAAGATACATGCATATCTATGTTTATTGCAGCTCTTTTCACAATAGCGAAGTGTTGGAACTAACCCAAATGCCCCCTCAACTGAGGAATGGATGACAAAATGTGGTACATCTACACAATGGAATAGACTTTTTTTTAACATCTTCCAATGTATGGGGTCACACAAAAGGATCTCCATATAAGACCTGTTACCCCAAATATAGCAGCAAGGAAATAGGGAATACGCTTCAATTTATAGTCTCAGGAAAGGTCTTACTGAACAGAAGCCATGTAGTATGCACCTTAAGGCCAACCATTGACAAAATTTCATATAACTAAAAAAGACCAGAGATCTCCTGAGTCTAGTGGAAGGAAGAGCAGGAGACAGGTAGGAACTGGGTGCCTCAGCAAAGCTGATTGTTGATCCCTTAATCCAGCTGCCTTTGGCTTGATTGGCATCTGTGGCTGTTGGGTTGGAGTTATCCTCCCAGCCTGTATTAAAGGTGGGCTTGTGTGACTCTTGAGATCTGAGATCTCCTGAGGCCAGCGGAAGGAAGAGCAGGAGACAGGTAGGAACTGGGTGCCTCAGCAAAGCTGATTGTTGATCTCTTAATCCAGCTGTCTTTAGCTTGATTGGTGTTTGTGGCTGTGGGGTCAGAGCTATCCTCCCAGCTGGGAATAAAGGTGCGGTATTTGGCTTGATTGGATTTTGTGGCTGTGGGGGCGGAGTTATCCTCCCAGCCGGTATTAAAGGTGGGCTTGTGTGACTCTTAAGATCTATCTCCCGAGGCCAGCAGAAGGAAGAGCAGGAGACAGGTAGGCATTGGGTGCCTCAGAAAAGCTGATTGTTGATCCCTTAATCCAGCTGTCTTTGGCTTGATTGTTGTTTGTGGCTATGGGGTCAGAGTTATCCTCCCAGCTGGGATTAAAGGTGCGGTCTTTGGCTTGATTGGATTTTGTGGCTGTGGGGGCAGAGATATCCTCCCAGCCAGTATTAAAGGTGGGCTTGTGTGACTCTTGAGATCTGAGACCTCCTGAGGACAGCAGAAGGAAGAGCAGGAGACAGGTAGGAACTGGGTACCTCAGCAAAGCTGATTGTTGATCCCTTAATACAGCTGTCTTTGGCTTGATTGGCATTTGTGGCTGTTGGGTCTGAGTTATCCTCCCAGCTGGGATTAAAGGTGGGTTTGTGTGACTCTTGAGATCTGAGATCTCCTGAGGACAGTGGGCTGAAGAGCCCCCTCCCCCCGCCAACTGGAATTATGAAGAGGCATCTGAAGGAGGCAAGCAAAGCAAGCCTTCAACACAGTGAAGAGACGTTTAGGACTCACATTGGAATACAGGCAAGGAGGAGCCCATATGCCAGGATCACGAAAAAGAGATAACATGGGAAAGGGGCAGGATAATCCCTCACCAAGCTTTACCAACCCTATGGAAGACTCCTGGAGTGGGATCCCTCTGGGGATGCCCCAGGAAACAGACATCAGAAACACAATTGGGATCATATTTAAAGAACTACAAGATCATAAAGAATAAATTAAAGAACTAAGAAAAGAGAAAGAGGAACTCAAGAAGGACCTTGAGAGAGAGAATGACAACCTCCAGAAGGAAGTAGAAACACTGAAAAGATCCCATGATGAAAAAGATAAAGAAACCAACCAGCGAACCAAAGAGCTACAAGAAGAGATCGAGAAGCTCCAAAAAGAAGTAGAAATACTAAAGAAATCAGAAGAGGAAATGAAAAAGGAAAGGAAACACTCATCCATTCAAGAGGAAAGGAATGAAAAAAGCCTCAGAAGCAGAATGGAGGAAGCAGAACAAAGAATATCATACCTGGAAGATAACACAGAACAACTAAAAACCTCAAGGAAAGATTAAAATGGAACAACCAGGAGCTGTGGGACACTATGAAAAGATCAAACCTCCGCATCATAGGAATAGAGGAAGGAGAAGAATCCCAAGAGAATGGTATTGATCAGATCTTCAACAGAATAATAGATGAAAACTTCCCCAAACTAAAAAAAGACAAACCAATACCAATACAAGAAGCACATAGAACTCCAAACAGACAAGATCAGAAAAGAAATTCTCCACGCCACATCATAGTTAAAATGCTAGACACCCAAAACAAAGACAAAATCCTTAAAGCCACAAGAGAAAAACAACAAGTGACCTATAAGGGGAAACCTATCAGAATTACAACTGACTTCTCAACGCAAACTATGAAAGCAAGAAGAACCTGGAGCAAAGCATTCCCAGTGTTAAAGGACAATAGATGCCAACCCAGGTTACTATACCCAGCAAAAATGTCAATTATAGTTGAAGGAGAGAGAAAAACCTTCCATGACATAAACAAGTTGAAAGAATACATGTCTGGAAAACCAACCCTTCAGAGAATACTTGAAGCAATTCAAAGAACAGAAGAAAGGAGCAACCAACCCCAGGCACCTAGAAAGAGAAATCAATAAAAGCATAACTGCAGAAGTAGAAACCTAAACCAAAACCGCAAATGGATAATAAGGCAAAAGGAAGCAACACAAACCTATCAGTCATAACCTTAAATATTAATGGACTAAATTCCCCAATCAAAAGACATAGACTGGGAGATTGGATTAGGAAACAGAATCCATCGATATGCTGTCTACAAGAAACACATCTTACCTTCAAGGACAGGCACCACCTTAAAGTGAAGGGATGGAAAAAAATATTCCAAGCAAATGGTACCAAAAAGAAAGCAGGTGTTGCTATTTTAATATCGGATAAAATAGACTTCAAAGTAAAAGAAATCAGAAGAGACAAAGAAGGCCATTACATTTTCATCAAAGGAACAATCCACCAAGAAGATTTCACAATTATGAATATATATGCCCCAAATTCTGGTGCACCAAACTTTATAAAGACAATTCTCCAGGACCACAAGTCACAGACTAACCCCAGCACACTCATAGTGGGAGATTTCAATACCCCACTGAGTCCTTTGGATAGGTCAACAGGACAAAAAATAAACAGAGAGACATCTGAACTGAACGATATGATACACCAAATGGACCTCATAGACCTCTACCGAACATTCCATCCTAATACCAGAGAATACACTTTCTACTCAGCACCCCACGGAACATTCTCCAAAATCGACCACATCCTGGGACACAGAAGAAACCTCTACAAATACAAAAAGATTGAAATAATTTCATGCATCCTGTCAGACCACAGTGCAATGAAGCTCAACATCAACACCAGGACAAGCCCTCCTGCCTACAAGAACACATGGAGACTAAACAACACACTCTTGAATAATGAATGGGTCAAGGAAGAGATAAAGAAAGAAATAAAAACATTCCTGGAACTGAATGACAATGACAATACAACACAACAAAACTTATGGGATACCTTAAAAGCAGTCCTAAGAGGGAAATTTATAGCCCTGGGTGCCTACATTAGAAAAACAGAAAGAGCACAAGTGAATGATCTAACACTACAGCTAAAAGCACTTGAGAGGCAACAACAGATGAACCCTAAACGCAACAGACAGGAAGAAATAACAAAAATCAGAGCAGAAATCAATGAAATAGAAACAAAGAAAACAATACAAAAAATCAATGAAGCCAAAAGTTGGTTCTTTGAAAGAATAAACAAGATAGACAGACCTCTAGCCCAGTTAACAAAAAGAAAGAAGGAACAACTCCAAATCAATACAATCTGTGATGAAAAGGGAAATATCACAACGGACAAGGAAAAGATCAAGAAAATTATATGGGAATATTACAAGAACCTATATTCTACCAAGTTTGAAAATCTAGAAGAAATGGATGAATATCTGAAATCTTGGGAATCACCAAAGCTTGGCCAAGAGGAGACCAGCAGCTTAAACAGACCCATAACATATGAAGAAATAGAGGATGTAGTAAGAAGCCTCCCAACTAAAAAAAGCCCAGGCCCAGACGGTTTCACAGCAGAATTCTATAAAACATTTCAAAAAGACCTACAACCATTATTTCTGAAACTGTTTAGAAGTATACAATCAGAGGGAACTCTCCCAAATTCCTTCTATGAAGCCAACATCACTCTATTACCAAAACCAGGCAAAGATACAACTAAAAAGGAGAATTATAGACCCATCTCCCTCATGAACACAGATGCCAAAATTCTAAACAGAATACTGGCAAATCGCATACAGACCCACATCAAGAAGATCATCCATCATGACCAAGTTGGATTCATACCAGAGATGCAGGGATGGTTCAACATACGAAAATCAATAAACATCATCAAACACATAAACGGAATCAAAGACAAAAACCACACCATCATCTCAATTGATGCTGAAAAAGCCTTTGACAAAATCCAGCATCCCTTCATGCTTAAAGTCCTAGAAGGAATTGGATTGGAGGGATCATTCCTCAATGTAATCAAAGCCATATACAGGAAACCCACAGCCAATATCATCCTAAATGGGGAAATGACAGAAACATTCCCTTTAAAGGTAGGAACTCGGCAAGGCTGCCCCCTATCACCACTCCTCTTCAATATAGTGCTTGAAACACTTGCTAGAGCAATAAGGCAAGAAAAGGATATTAAAGGAGTACTAATTGGAAAAGAGGAAGTCAAACTATCCCTATTTGCTGATGATATGATTGTTTACTTAAGGGATGCAAAAAACTCCACCAGAAAACTCCTAGAAACGATTAACAGCTTCAGCAAAGTGGCAGGATACAAAATTAACCTTAGAAAATCAATGGCCTTTCTTTACACCAAGAACAAGCAACTGGAGAAAGAATTCAAAGAGACCTTCCCACTCACAATAGCCTCAAAAACAATAAGATACCTAGGAACAAACCTAACCAAAGACACCAAAGACCTCTACAACAAAAATTTTAAACCCTTAAAGAAAGAAATTGAAGAAGACCTCAGAAGATGGAAAAACCTCCCATGCTCATGGATTGGGAAAATTAACATTGTAAAAATGTCCATTTTACCAAAACTCTTGTATAGATTTAATGCAATCCCAATCAAAATCCCCAAGAGTTTCTTCACAGGCTTGGAAACAAAAGTTCTTAAATTCATTTGGAAAAACAAAAGACCCCGAATAGCCAAATCAATCCTGAGTGAAAAGAGCTACACAGGAGGGATCTCTATACCAGATTTTAAACTATACTACAGGGCTATAGTCATAAAAACAGCCTGGTACTGGCACAAAAACAGACCTGTTGACCAATGGAACAAAACCGAAGATCCAAATCTGAGCACATACAATTTCAGCCATCTCATATTTGACAAGGGGGCCAAGAAACCACAATGGAGAAAAGACAGCATCTTCAGCAAGTGGTGTTGGCAAAACTGGATCACCACTTGTAGAAGAATGAAATTAAACCCCTACCTCTCACCCTGTACAAAAGTCAACTCCAGATGGATTAAAGACCTCAACGTGAAACCCCAAACTCTGAAGGTGATAGAAGAAAAAGTTGGCAGCAGACTACAAGACATAGGCGTAGGAAAAGACTTCCTAAATCAGACAGCAGCTGCACAAGAATTAAGGTCGACAATTGACAAATGGGACCTCATCAAACTCAAAAGCTTCTGTACATCAAAAGAAACAATCAAGGAAGTGAAGAGAAATCCCACAGAGTGGGAGGAAACCTTCACTGCAGATACATCTGACAAAGCATTGATTTCCAGAATATATAAACTACTCAAAAAACAAAGAAAAAAGAAAACAAACGACCCGCTCAATAGATGGAGCAAAGAACTGAACAGAGACTTCACAAGCGAGGAATTAGAGATGTCTGAGAAACACCTCAAGAACTGCTCAACATCACTAATCATTAAGGAAATGCAAATCAAAACCACTTTAAGATATCATCTTACTCCAGTAAGACTGGCTAGGATCAAGAAAACAAATGATACCAAGTGCTGGAGAGGTTGTGGGGAAAGGGGAACACTCATCCACTGCTGGTGGGAATGTAAACTCGTACAGCCACTATGGAAAGCAGTGTGGAGAACCCTTGGAAGACTTGGAATGAACTTGCCACCCGACCCAGCCATACCACTCCTGGGCATGTACCCTCAAGACTTACGCCACCACAGAGATACATGCACGGCCATGTTTATTTCAGCTCTCTTCATAATAGCAAGGAGCTGAAACCAACCTAAATGCCCCTCAACTGATGAGTGGATAGAGAAAATGTGGTTCATCTACACAATGGAGTTCTATGCAGCAGTAAAGAAAGACGACATCTCGAGCATTGCAGGAAAATGGCTGGAGCTAGAGGACATCATGCTGAGTGAAGTAACACAGTCCCAGAAAAACAAATGACGAATGGTATCTGTCATCTGTGGATGTTAGTGCCAATTACCTAGTTGTAAGTATTTCTTGTGTAGGGCCCCCTGAGCTTTTGTCCAAAGCAGTTGGGCGTAATGCATATTGGAAACAACAGCAACAACAATAGAAAGGACTGCATCAAAGAACTGACTGAAACAGTGAACTTCTGCTCAAAACAGTCAACTTCCTCATGGAGAATATTGAGAAAGACTGAGAAAGAGATGAAAAGCATGTTTGGCAGAATGCATGAGCTCTGGCGGGGTGGGGAATTGGGCGGGAACATGGGTCTAGATTTGTTAAAAAAAAATAAATCTATGTGAAAAAAATAAAAAATTAAAAAATTAAAAAATTAAAAAGACCTGTATAGCAAAGGACATCATCAATTAAGTGAAGAGGCAGCTTGCAGAATGACAGAAACTTTCCTCACCTATACATGTGACAAAGAGTTCCTGTCTAACTATACAAAGAAGTCAAAAAGTTACACATTAAGAAAAGAATTACAAAATGGGCCATGGAATTAAACAGAGTATTCAAAGGAAGAATCATTAATGACTGAGAAGTATGTTTGAAGTATTCAATATCCTTACCCATCAGGGAAATGAAAATTAAAACTACCTGGAGATTTCATCATGACACTAATAAATAGATGCAACTCTAAATAATAAGTCTGATTGAGGTAACCCACATCTGGAATGACAAACTCCACATGTTCTCTGTCATATGTGAATACTGGCATTGAATTTTTAGATATCTATATTGTTTTTTATGAGAAGAGAAATGTTTAAGAGGTAAAGCCATGCTGGAGGAAAAGTCTCACTGGGGGATGTTTTTGAAAGTTCATAGCTTGGCCCCACTTGTGGTTTTCACTCTATGCTTCATGTTTGTAGTTGAAATCATGAACTTTCAGCTTTTGGCTCCTGACACCACATTTGCTGTTTCCTCTCATGCCTCTCCACCAGGACTAGGTTATGGTCACTAGGGAGAATATTATTATTGTATCAAACAGGCATTAGCATTAAATCCCTTTTAAGAGATTTCACAGTGCTTATCTAGGACAGTACACATATATCAAACCTCTGCCACCTAAGAATCAGGGACCATTGTAGAAAATTTCTAAGAGCCAGAGTAGCTGGATGAACACAAGGAAATACAGTTTTCCAGATAGCTAGTAAATCACTTAAATGAACACACAGGAATGGTAACAACACGTACAACACCCATGTAACCTTAAATCAGACTAAATTCTAGCATAGAAGTGGAGAAATGGGGAGGTGGGGAAGAAGTGTCAGGCCTACCTTAGGAACAATTTAACGGTACCTGTAGGTAGAGGCCACCTGTGGACACATTGCAGTTAATTGCCTGCCTGTCCTTTACACTGAAACCTGCCCCTAGCTGAGATCTCAATAAACCATGTGAGACAAACCCCTGGGGTTAAATTTGTGATAACAAGAAGTCCACATGTTTACAGAACATGAGGCAGAGGGTCTGAGACTGGGCCCTGAAAGATGACCTCACTTTGCTTATATAAATAAAAAAGTGCTGTGAAAAAATAAACAGATTATCATACATCATCACATGAGGGTCCCTGGTCCTTTAATTTCTGCACGTGTGTAAATTAAGCCTATTAGGCTTGGGGCTTGTTTGTGAATGCCAGTGGGTATTGGCTGGATAGGGGTCATTCTGCCAGATCACCAAACTTGGAAATGTGTATCAATTAGCCAGCTGGCTTTAGACTGGACAGAGGCTTGCAGATTAGCCACCTGTCTGTGACTCTTGTCTTGGGGTGTGTTCAAATCCCCAGAAGATGGAGTCTATATGGCCATAGCAGGGTGTCAGCCCATACTCAAAAACCAAGGGTCTGAGAGGCAAATATCTAGGCCAGACCAGGCTGTGGGGTGGTATTCCTCACTGCCTCTGACATGCTGAGTCCTTTGTGTCAGCTCCAAGGAGGGAGCCCCTGGCAGATCTCTCCTTCCCTCCCTCCTTTCATTCCCTTTGATCTTGCAGATAAGGTGGTAACCATGGGTAAACAAGCTGGGAGAGAGACTACCAGTTTTCTTTAAGGATGTGATGCTGGATCCAGTGGATTTACCCACTGGAAGTGTGTTGGGGACAGACTACATGAAATTTGGGGTGGGGTAATAAATGGAAGATGCATATAGGAGTAGGGGTCTAAATGTGATCAAAACACATTGTTTGAAATTCACAAAAATTAAATTAAAAACTTAACATAGTATTATCATATGACCCATTTATAGCACTACTGAGCATATACCCAAAGGAATCTTGATCTAACACAGACACATTTAGACATTCATGTTTATTGATGCTCCAGTCACAATAAAATATTATTTTCTTACATGTCAATTGGCAGAGGAGAGCATAATGAAACTATGGTGCTTGTACACATTAGAGTTACATGCATTTCTAAGTAGAAAATAAAAATGAAAAAAAAATCCCCCAATATTTTTCAAAGCCAATTTTTATTGAAACTTTGCGCATTTCATACAAAATTTCAAATCAAATCTAGACCTATGCCTCCCTCCCTGCCCCTCACCCAACCAGAGCTCATGCATTCTGCCAAGCATGTTTTTTTATCTTTTTCTCAGTCTCTCTCAAAATTCTTGATGCAGACGTTTACTGTTTTGAGCAGAAGTCCACATTTTCAGTCAGTTCTTTGACCCAGTCTTTTTGTTGTTATTGTTGTTATTCCTTCCAATATGCATCACTCCAAAATATGCATATATGCATGCCACATATATCATAAATTTTAGCATCTTCAGCTTATGATTTTTTTTTCTTTTTTAGGCTGAAAGATTTCATGTTTGAAGCCTCCTACTTGGCAAGCCCAAACCACTATCATTTCTGCCCTTGTGCTCCACACTGGGGTATTCCCTTCCCATGGTCACCAAATGAGGTCCAGTAAGTACCGCATCCTCTCTTGATCTTCTTGTACTGGTCTCCATGATAGAGCCTGAGTGTTCTATAATGTTGTTTATGTCAGGAATATTTTTTTCTCTCCTTCAACTATAATTGACATTTTTGCTGGTTATAATAACCTGGGTTGGCATCTACAGTCCTTTAACACTGGGAATGCTTTGCTCCACATTCTTCTTGCTTTCATAGTTTGCACTGAAAAGTCAGTTGTAATTCTGATGGGTTTCCCCTTGTATGTAACTGTTGTTTTTCTCTTGTGGAATTCAGAATTTTGTCTTTGTTTTCGGCTTCTAGCATTTTGGCTATGATATGGCATGGGGAGTTTCTTTTCTGATCTTGTCTGTTTGGAATTCTATGTACTTTTAGTATTCGTATGGGTTTGTCTTTTTTTAGTTTGGGGAAATTTTCATCTATTATTCTGTTGAAGATCTGATCAGTACCATTTTCTTGGGATTCTACTCCTTCCTCTATTCCTATGATTCAGAAGTTTGAAGTTTTTGTAGTGTCCCACAATTCCTGGTTGTTCCATTCTTGTGTATTTTTAAAATTTTCATAATCTTTATCTGAGATTTTTAGTTGTTCTGTCTTATTTTCCAGATCTGATACTCTTTGTTCTGCTTCCTCCATTCCATTTCTGAGGCTTTTTCCCTTCCTTTCCTCTTGATTGGATGAGTGTTTGATTTCTTGTTCATTTCATCCTGTAATCTCTTTAGTATTTCCACTTCCTTTTGGAGTTTCTCAATCTCTTCCTGTAGCTATTTGGTTCACTGGTTGGTTTCCTTTTTTATTACAGCATGGGGTCTTTTCAGTGTTTCCACTTCCTTCTGGAGTTTGTCGGGGTTTGTTTTTCTCTCCTTGTTTATAGAGTGTTGATTGTCTAGGTTTCAGGCTTTCAATTTTGGTTACGTATTGGAAGCCTAACTCACTATTCCCTTTCTATTCTGAAGGTTCTCCAAAAACAGGATAGGGAGCAACCAAGTCAGTACACTGTTGAGCACTGTGCTCACTCTGCTTCCTGCCAGTCAGTTTCTCCAGGTTGTTTCTAGGGCTTGCCTTGCACCCCTGCACCCTGGAATCACTATTGTGTTCCCACTTGGACACTCCCTCAGCAATTCCAGTTGGGGTGGGGGATATGCTTCAGGCGTTCCTGGGAAATCCCCTGATCTACTCTCTGTGTACTCAAGTCTCTTAAACATCTTCACTAATTTCTTTTTATCTTAATCATCAATGATCCCTTGGACAGTAGTTAAGGGTCTTCCTGCCATTTCTCTGTTGAATTCTTTTTTTTTTGAAGAAAAAGATTGTATTTAAATAAAATACAAAAAATAGGTAAGAATATGTAATCATATTCTTCATTCCTAACCTTCTTAAGGAAGGGCAGTTTGAAAATAAATTTTTTGACACCAGAATCGTGTTCCCTTTGATTTCCTATAATAAGGATACCACTATATATTGGAGAAATGCAGGCATGAACATTGGAGAGTAATTGGTTCTAACTATGGATTTTGGTGTCAGGAAGTTCTTGTTTTATACTTGCCCATGTAAATGTCGGCTTAACATCTTTATACTTCAGTGTATGTAATACCAGACTTTGCATAAAGGATTGGTATATTATACTAAACCTGTGAACTACTCAGCCTGCGTTCAGCTTGTAGTGTCCTTTTACCTTGACCCTTTCCATGGGTCTGGATGTGCTTAGTTAACCTCTGCTCACCTCTGTGGTCCTCTTCACCCATCTGTTCCACAGTGCTTTTTAATTAACTGTATGTTGGCCATTGGCTCCTTCCACCCGCTGCTCTCTAGACAAAGGAATTGGCACGTATTTAATTTTAAATAATTTACAGAATCATTTATTGAGAAATAAATCACTCAATAAACATTACTTGTGGAGTCCTACTTCTGAATTCTATTTGTAAAGATAAATACTGACGTTTACATATGCTCAGGTTTCTATGAGTTACATATGCTCAGGTTTAATGAAAACTATGAGTTTTACAACAGGGAATACAAAAACTGATCATGTTTCTATAAAGAAAAATAAATACTATATGAATGCCTAGCTTCTGTTTTATGTTTCTTTTGGAGAACATTTTGAAAGATTTGGGCATAAAGGAACTTTTTGGGTTGAATTATTAATGTTACTTTTCTGTCTTTGTTCTCTCCAGAAAGTGGGGTATTGTTTACATTTCAAGAAATAAGTAATTAACATTGCATTTGACAGAATACAAATGAGGTGTTTTTATGTTTGACACTTAGATCTTAACAAAACTTACTTTGAGGAATAATTATTCATTTTTTATTTTATATTATTCCAAAATATGCATATATACATTCCACACATAAGTCTAAATTTAAAATTCTTAAAATAAACTGTAGGTTGATTCCTAAGCACATTTAGAGATTCACATTTTAACAGTAAATTTGCATGCAAGGATAAAGTTGTGTAACTTTACATTCTTTTTTTAGAATATGACTACATCTCCTCCATCTATATATGGTAATTACAATGTGTGAGTATAAGTGGTAAGACAATTCTAGAGCCCATTTATAGATTCAGATTGTAATAGCACAGTTGCTTTCAGATACAATGAAATATAATAATAAAGTTGCTCAGTTTGCTACCAAGTGGGGATTTGGTGTTAGCATTCACAAATGAGGGAAACCAGTTGCCTTTTTTTTTTTTCGGGGACTGTGTTACTTCATTTAGTATAATTGCTTCAAGTTCATCCATTCATCCATTTACCAGCAAAGCTCATGATGTCATCTTTCTTTACTGCTGCATAGAACTCCATTGTGTAGATTTACCACATTTTTATTATCCAGTCATCTGTTGAGGAGCATTTGGGTTGGTTCCAACTCTGCTATTGTGAAGAGAGCTGCAATAAACATAGCTGTGTGTGTATCTTTGCAGTAGGATGCATCTTGTGAGAATATACCCAGGAATGGTATGGCTGGGTCAGGTGGTAGGCTAATTTTGAGTTTTTGAGGGTTCTCCACACTGCTTTCCACAGTGGTTGTACCAGTTTACATTCCCACCAGAAGTGGATGAGTGTTCCCCTTTCCCCACAACCTCTCCAGCATTTGGTGTCTTTTGTTTTCTTGATCTTGGCTAGACTTATTGGAATGAGATGATACCTTAGTGTGGTTTAATTTGCAAATGCTTAATTATTAATGATGTTGAATACTTTTTAAGATGTTTCTCAGCCATCTTTAATTCCTTACTGGTGACGTCTCTTCATCTCTTTACTCCATCTTTTGAATAGGTCATTTGTTTTCTTACTTCTTTGCTTTTTAAGTAGCTTATATATTCTGGATGTTAATTCTTTGTCTGATGTATCTGTGGTGAAGGTTTCTTCCCTCTCTGTGAGTTTCCTTTTCACTTCCTTGATTGTACAAAAGCTTTTGAGTTTGATGAGGTCCCACTTGTCAGCTGTTGTCCTTATTTCCTGTGCAGCTGCTGTTTGATTTAGAAAGTCTTTTCCTACACCTATGAATTCTTATATGGATATAATCCTCAGTGACAGCAGGAAGCAGCTCATCACCCTTACTTGCATCAGCAAAGGGGTCGAAAGAGTGGATGTTCTGGATAGCGGACATACAATATGATTCCTTTTCCTTGATAGAAATGGCAGGCCTTGCTGAAGGTGGGAAGAGGCAGCTGAGTCCTTGGCAGTTGCTCAGCGACTGGGGCCAAAATCTCCAACTATTTTAAAGGAAGCAAATGTCTGACATCAATAGAATGGTACGTAATAGAAATATGAAAATGAGAGACCTCATGGATATAATGGTGAAAAAAAACCTTGACACAAAATAATATTAATGTTTGATTTAATTTGTATCATGGTTACCCACATGCAAGGCTATTTTATGATGGTAGATATCAAAGTAGTGGTTTCCTAGTTTGTGGTGAAAATAACTGGAGGAGGGTGAAATGAAGACTTCTAGATGGTAGTAATGTTTTATATATTCATTTGACAAGTTGCTACATGATTATTCTGTCACTGAGATGTACAATTTATCCACAAAACTGTAAACATGATCATGTCAAAATAAGGTGTAAAACACATTTTGTTTACATTCATAATTGTTATAGTCTTTTATTTATCTTTTCTACTGATTTGTGAAACAATTCATGTGATGGCATGACATAATTTTGCATATTTTAATTTTAGGACAAAGTAGACTCTCATGAGCCTATATTCACATTTAGTTGTAATGTTATTTTCAAATAAGGACTTATTGAATTAATGCTGAAATGTAGTTAATTGTAGACTGTGTATCATCATTTTTCTTTATTGTTTTAATGCTCTTTAATGGTGTATTAATGTTAGTTTTAGAGCTCTAGCTCATGTTTATTTTTCAATGTATTTTCCATTATATTGATTATGTAAGCTCAATTTTAATTGATGATTCATTTTCCTCAAAATATGATACACCATTTGCTAGGAAACAGAATGTCATATCTTTGCCTAAATCAAAACAATCTGACTCTTAGCATCCATTTTTAGCCAAGAGCAGACCCAAACTGCTGGGGAGCTGTTATTTCAAAATTCTTGCAGAGCTGTGGCAAGGGCTTGATCTTTGTTTTATTGAAAGAGTAGGATCATCAAAATATAGAGAAATTAAATTCAGAAGGATGTCTTGTCAGGGATTGTCCTTTCTGAACCATACTGACTGAGAACACATAGCCCACCAACAGACATTTTTAATTTAATTCCACTCATTATTTGCAATACAAATCACATAATCTTCCTTCCTTCCTTCCTTCCTTCCTTCCTTCCTTCCTTCCTTCCTTCTTTCTTTCCTTTCTTCTAGTGCTTCCAAGTAATACCAAGCAATGTTTTCAGAGTCTTCTTAAATATGCAAAATATCCATAGACAAACATGCAAACATTATTCTTGGTGAAGAGCAAGGAAGAGTCTTGAAGAATTAAAATTTATACTTTAAATTACAAGAACTCAAAGCTAAGCCAAGATTAAAGTTTTGGTTGCAAGGTTTAGTAAAAGTCATTCGTTTGAAATATATCCATATTGTAAAAGTCAGTCCCACACTATGACAAAACTATTTCTTTCTAGAACCAATCTTCAAACACCTCTCTGAAAATATTATCCTACAATATCATCACTTTGTAATTGTGGTTTTTTTGGGGGTTTTTTTATTTTTTGTTTGTTTGTTTTACTGTATCCAGTTTTATAACCTGGAAATTATTATATGACTCTAAGTCCCCTTTCAAGACTTCAACATCCAATTACTTGTTTCATTGGATACTCTAGTAACAAAAATAGCATATATTTTTGCTTCTTCAAATAAAGACCAAACATGATGTATTCCGTATCTGAGGGCAGAGGGAACAGGATGGTTGTCTGAAAATAATAAATTAAGTGCTCTTATTCATTTTTTTAATTGAGGCAGAATCTCTCTGTAGTCCCTGGTGGCCTGGAATTTGCTAAGGTAAACCAGGGTGGTCCTCTTCTCAAGAGATCCACCTGCCTATGTCTCCAAAGTACCAAGATTAAAGAAATATACATTTGGCATCCTTCTACACTTCTTGTAATAATAGGATATTATGTATTGTTGAGGAGGAAGAGAATTCTAAGTATTGTGACAGTTCCCCCAACATTTGAAACAGTTCCCCCAAATGACTGAGAAAATATTTTTAAAATTGTCTGCTTTCTTTATTGAACTAGATATTAAACAATTTCACTTTTGTAAGAATTTTGGGACTACCTGAGAAGTGCATAAGTAGACTGAAGACCAAAATAAAAGTGTGCTTTTCTAAGTTTCAGGGTTAATTGTAAGCATCAGAGTTGGCATCTCCCAAATTCACACCCAGAAAAATGTTACAGCAAAGTCATCTAATAGCCAAAATAATTAATTTAGGAAAAGTCAAAACTATCATATGGCCAAAATGACATTCCAAACACTTTAAAATGTGAATTTTGGCAAATTATATTCCTGATTTTTAAAATGAAAATTAACATTTTATATTAACCTCTAATATATGTGTAATGCATCATTGAAAAGAAGATATTGACATAGAAGAGTTTCATTTCCCTTTTTAAAATGTTTACTGAAAAAAATCTTTGAAATTTTGCTCCTTCAAACCATTATTTTCTCTAACTTGGACCCTTTTCTTGGAACTAATATTAACTAATTTTGGCATCACTGTGATCAACATATCTGAAATAAAGGAATAATTTATTCTGATACACAATTTCAGAAGATTCTACTCATGACTGCTTAGCCCCAGAATATTATGGCAACAGAAATAAACAAAGAATATACAAGGAACTATAGAATAGGGAATGCTGACACTGAGTTAGCTTTCTCTTTTATCTTTTTAGTCTATCTGGATTCACAAAACACAGTGGACTCCATGCTCATGGTAGCTTGTGGAGGCTCTTCCTTCCTCAGTAAATTTTCTCTTGAAACATCTTATAACCCGAAAAGTGTACCTTACTAACATCTGGGGTGATTCTCAATTGAGTCTAATTGACAGAGCAGACTATTTCAAGGCCACCCCTGGTTAGCCTGACTCACTTTTATTTTTTATTTTTTTTATTAATTTTATTTATTTCTGCATGTGTGTGAATGTACTGTCTGCATGCAAGTTTGTGCACACGGGTCATGCAATGCCGCGGAGGTCAGAAGAGGGTGTCGGATTCCCCTGAAACTGGAGTTCTTCTGGAATTGGAGTTTCAGACAGTTCTCGGCCACCATGTGGGTGCTGGGGATTGAACCCGGGTCCTCTGCAAGAGCGGTCGGCGCTCTTAACTGCTAGGCCATCTCTCCAGCCCAGCCTGACTCACTTTAAGCATCACATTAAACCCATAATATTCCAGGCTTGGTTCTAAAAGACTCAGGACCCTTTCATAATTCAAAATGCATGGAGTTCATCTTCAAGAATTCCCTTAGTTTAACGTTTGAGAATTGTTCAAAAGTATTAGGTTCAATGATTTCTGTGAGACTCAAGTCAATCTCAGTCTTGAGCCTCTGGAAAATTAAATAGAAAAATTGTATACTTATACTTCGAATATACCATCTCATAAAACAAATGTTCCCATTCCAACAAGGAGGAGCAGGCAAAGAAGGATCATAACAAAGTAACAACTAAACTTCCAGGGCAAACAAAAAATCCTTTGGCTCCCAGTATGGAGTATGTGATGTTTTAGCTTCTGAAGTACTTGGAAATTGCTGTATTCAGCTCTCATGGCCTCTATCTTGGGCCGCATCCTCTTGTTTTTGAAGCTTTCCTTGGAATATGTTTCACAACCTTGCATATCAAGTGTCCTGGGGCCTCCATTGCAGCTTTGGCCTTACCTTCATAGACTCATGCTTTGACCTCTAAATGCTTCTTGGAGGGAATTTAACCCTAGTACACATTCTCAGATGCCCAGGCCTTTCCTTAATTATCTGGTGAAAACCTTCTATTATTCCAACTCTTCCATTCTGTTTGACTACAAAAATAGCACTTTATGAAACAGGCCAATGTCTGCTGATAGGTGTGGGCCTTCAAACCATGGCTTCAGTGGCTCCTTAGTCCTTAAGTACTTGAAACAGGCAAAATCTTTCAAATAAGTTTATAGTTGTAGACACTGATACATGCAATGTGTGAGGTCAGGCCATCTTCATATTTAATCATAGCAAATATTTGGCATATGTTTAACAGCACTGATATCTTTATTAATCCATATAATTTCCCAGTATAAGTTTTCTTCCTTTCTGAAATAATGTAGTCTTCATTACTTCTATTGCTATTGGCATTATGCTCTCCTGAGCTCCCACAAGAACTATCCACTAAACTCTGGTTGTAGAATTCTAGGAATTTTCTAGTCTGGGTTTCTAAACTCTTCCAAATTTCTTCCATAAATCAGTTCCAAAGCTTAAGAAATAAATTATCTGTTTTAGTCATAGCAACAGCTACACTTTTCTCATAATATTTTTCTCTATTAATAATCATCATCATTGTGACCAACATATCGGACAGAAACAATGTTTAAGTAAATGGGTTCAGAAGGTTTGTTTCAGGTTTGCTTAGGTAAATGTGCCTGCCTACTATCTTTTGGAAGCATGATTATGTCTCAAATGAATCCATATCCCTTCATAGCAGACAAAGAATCAGAGAAAGAGGAATGTTAACATTTTCCATTCTTATTTGATCTGCCCCCCCACTCCTGGATCTTTGAATGGTGATTCCCACTTTGAGGCTAGTTTTGCTCCTCAATCAATCTTCTCTGGAAGCACACTCACAGACATTTTCAGAAGCATCCCTCACTAATTTCCTGGGTGACTTGAGGTACATTCAGTTACATTGAGGATTAATGATCACAAACACCCTTGCAAAAACAAAACAAAAAACAAAATCCTCTAAACCAGAAACAAAGGAACAGACTAATGTTTCAATGCCATATTTAGTGAGAAGCATAAATAATTTGAACAGTTATATTTTACCTTCTTTTAAATTTTTTTCTATTACCTTAAAAATTCTGAAAAGGTTGCAGTAAAACCATTGCAAAGGATATCAAATCATTAACAGTAGTATAACATTTACAAATTTATTTATCAAGTACACAGAATAAAAAAGCAGGGTTTCAATTTGGACACATATTTTATACCAACCAAAAAATAGCCAGGTAAATGTTATAGTTAGTAACATTTTTTGGTCTTTTTGAGACAGAATCTCCATGTAGCCCCAGCTGTCCTGGAACTCACTATGTAGACCAGGATGGCCTTGAACTCACAGAGCTACACCTGCCTCCCAAGTCCTGGGATTAAAGAATCCACCACCATGTCCAGCTGTCACAATTTTTGAAAATAAACCAAGATGGTTCAAACTTGAGGTAATGCCTGTTATAACCTCTAATAATTAATTAGTCACTATGAATCACATATAGTTAGCAAAGCATTAAATTGTTATTAATCCTCTTTCCCAGATATGTTCTTAAATGCTTATATTCAGGAAAGTAAATAAATATATATTTTTTAATTTTTATGTATATTTCTGGAGTTTGTGTATTTCAAATAACAGCTCTTAATCAAATATAGAACTTGCTCCATCTGCACCCTCATACCACAAAACATAGAATTTCATGCATTCTGTCATACACATTAAGGCCCATCCAGTCAAAAGCATTCATACCCAGATGTTCCTCAGTACGAGATCATCCTTCACTGGAATCTAGTTATCCTAAGTAGAATCACTCCCTTAAGGTATCTTAAGGTTCCTCACCCCATGCTAATCAACTGACAAGAGTTATTCAGCTGCTTCAGCATACTGCCCTTTTACCCAGTTCTTTGCTGTTTGTTTGTTTGTTTTCAGATTGAATTTAAGTGGGTCTTATCTATGCTGTCACAATTGTTGCAAGTTCATATAAGCAAGTTTCCAGAGGCCTGAAAGCCTATTTCCTTATGTTCATGCACCAACCCTGGATTTTACAGTCTTTCTGCACACTCTTCCACAACCATTCCTAGGCCATTGGTGATGAGTTTTAATATTGGAGTCCTATCCAAGAACATGTTTTCTGCAGTTTCTTATTCTCTACACCTTTGCTAGTTGTGTCTTTCTGTGTATGTCACATTCTGCTGTTTGTGAAAGCTTTGCTGATGAGAATTTAAGGATATATTAATATTCTTTCTACCCTCTGTTACACTATGTTCTATGAGTCTTAGGTATAGAGGTTCCATTGTAGATATGTCATTTACAGCTAGGCACTTCTCAGACATATGTTCTTTATATGTGACCAGTTGAGGCACTCTGCAATAGTCTCCATCTTTTGCAAAAAGATTCTTCTTTGATGAGTGTTGTACAGTATACTTGTCTCTAAATGTAAGGATACATATTTACCATACAGTGAGATATTTCACTTATCTAGGGATATGGCAGAGGAAGAGTTTTCTCCAGGATCTACAATGTCTCCAACAATGTGTATTTGGCTATGTTTACAGTGCCACCCATGAGTTCCCTCCAATTGAAAGGGCTTTATGTTCAGAAAAATTGGTATTGATTATCCATAACACAAAAATTTCACTACTGAAACAATATCATTTGTTGTGCTGTGCTTGTTAGCCTTTGAAGCTGTCTGAAGCTGTAATTGATTTTTCTCCCTTAGCAGCTTGCATACACCTCTAAAAACGTGACAGCTAGTCCAGGGCAGTTCTAACTCCATTGGGCCCATTCCTGCATTTGATGTATGTCCTGTTTTCAGCAAAAGGGTCTCAATTCACACTGTGGAAGGTAATCTAGGTCTCTGGAAATAACCTGTGTAATTTTCTGAGTTTCTTGGACTAATTGGAAAATTAGAGTTCAAATTATCCCTTTATGTAGAGGATATGATATTATCTATAAGAGATCTCAGAAATTCCAGAAAATTGTTAGTAATCATTAATATTTTTCAACAAATCAACATTTTTCTACAAAATCAACTTACATAAATCAATAGCCTTTTTACATACCAATAAGAAGCAGGGAAAGGTTTTGTGGAAACCTCCCATTCACAATAGACTCAAATAAGCTAAAACCAAGCTTAACAAAAGAAAGTAAATACATGAATAGAGAAATAGAGGAAGATACCAGGTGATGGAAGATCATGTGCTTTTGGATTTGTAGAATTAATATTATGAAAATGACCACCCCACCAAAAATACTCTCTGGATTAAATGCATTGCAAATCAAAATTCCAATGACATTCTTTGCAGTGCTGAAAAATATCCTAAAATTCATAGGGAAACACAAAGATCCCAGATAGCCAAGGCAATCTCCAGCATAAAAAAGCAATGCTGGGAGGATCACCTTGCCAGATATCAACAATATTTAAGAGCTTAGTCACTAAAAAGAATAGAACTTGCACAAACACAGACACATAAATCAATGGAATATAATAAAAGATGCAAGCATGAGGACATGCAAGTTTTAGGCACTCAATATTTGACAAAGTTACCAAGAACACATAATGGACAAAACATAACATCTTCAACAAATGGTGCTTACAAAACTGGATCTACACCTATAGAAAAATGGAGTTAGGTGTCTGGTGCGCAGATTTGCTGTCCATCCTGGCATCTGCCCCCACCACTAAAACCATAGAGAGGAACTGTGTGCATGGATAGAAGTACAGACAGCAGTGTACACACTCCTCGGCCAGGTAGGTGTTTAGTGTGCAGGCTTGCTGCCCATCCCAGGCATCTGCCGCCCACTGCTAGAACCATAGAGAGGAATTGTGTGTGTGGATAGAAGGACAGACAGAAGCATACACACTCAGTGGCCAGGTGGGTTCCAGCACATAGAGCAAAGGAATAGTCACCTGCCCCCACTGCCTGCTCTCAAGCCACTGGTACTATGGTGGAAAGTATAAACTTCTGCTACTGTGGTTTATTGTGGTTGGGATGATCCAACAGTGTCAGTGATTCTATGCTGTACAGCCAAAGCTGAGGAAGAAACCAGCAGGAAGCAAACTGAGTGACCAACCAGCCCTCCATAGTAACATTTGAGATTATCAACAGAAGCCAAGCAAACAAAGAGGAAAAAAATAAAAACAAATCCACGCACCAAAGACACAATGGAAAAAACAACAACATGGTAAAAGCTAAAAATAAACCCATACCGAACTTCACCAGTCCTGTAGAAGATCCCAACAGTGAGATCTCCCTAGAGGGAAATCCACACCAGAACAAATAGCGATAGAACAAATGTCGACATCTAAAGGACTGATAAAGACAAATCGATAACGTAAGGGAGATGGAACACAAATAGCATGAAGAACTGAAGCGATAGATAATAAAACTCCAGAAAGAAACTAAAGGGAGAGATGTACAACTCCATAAATAATTAGAGGAAGAAAATAGGAACCTACCAAACTCAAAAAATTGACAAACTCGAGCGAGGGAGCGAATAAGATCAACCGGCGAAGTAGCCCTGAAAGACTAGCTGAAAGGAAAAAAAAAACCAGTGACAAGGAGCTACAAGAATGAGAATGAAAGCTCCAAAGGAAATGTGGAAATACTGAGAAGAAAATCACCAGTAATAAAATTCCCCATGACCGTATCAAAGGTAAAACATTAGATGTTCAAAAACATGACAAATCTGAAAAGTACCCAAGAAAACAACAAAACAAGTTACATATAAGTGAAGACCCACTCAGTAATAGCAACTTGACTTTCAGCTGCAAAAAGCATTATAAGACCAGAATAAGAAATGGACCACCAGTATTCCCATTGCTAAAAATGACTTCTTTAGTATGCTAACCCATGGCTAAATGACGTTAGTTTATTGCAACACCCAGATTACTATACCCAACAAAAAATGTCAATCATGATTATGTAAGGGACTCAGAATATATTTCACTGAAAATAAAACAAATGATAAAAGAACCCACATGTCCAAAAACCAATCCAACATTAGAAAGATACTGGAAGCCAATTGAAGAACAGAGAGGAAAGGAAACTAACATGCCTTAGCACCCAAGCAGAGTAATTAACCAAAGACATACAAGGTAAATAAATACCTAGACCTACGAATGCAAATGAAAAATAGTGGAAAGGAAACAACAACATATCTCACTAAATAACCTTAAATATTGAATGGTACTAAACACTTCCCAATCAAAAGACATAAGACGGAATGGATAAAGGAACAGTATCATCCATATCCTGCTGAAAGAATACTCCATCTCACCCTCTCAAGGACAAATACCACACCGTGTAGAGTGAGGATGAGCAAAAAAATATTCCAAGCATGGTACAAAAAGCAAGCAGGAGTGGCCCCTGTCATATCAGACAAAAGAGATGCCAGTGTGGCATCCACCTTCGCGTCTGCCACCCAGTCATGCTCCACTGCCATGACCTCATCGCTTGGTAAAGTAATATGAGGAAATCAATTCAAAACAGGGGCGGGGAGCATGTCCCTAGGGGCTGTACCCCACTGGAGGTCCCTGGCAAAACACTCGGCTAAGATCACTCCCGAGATTGAATGCTCTGCCTAGGATCTTACGATTTTTCTGGTGTTGGACTGCATAACTACTGAGCACAAAAAAATCTTTTCTTAAAGCGCAGCTATAGATAATAAATAAACGATTTGAATGTGCGCAAGAACTGACAATTAGAAATGCCTTTCTTGGGGCACCGGGTTTTTTTCCTGGCAGCCCAAGATATTTTCTGTAAAATCTTACAGTACTAAGCTTTTCTCTTGTACATTACATTGCAATGTAAGAACCTTGCTAAACTGGAAACACCAAACAATTTATAGAGGTACTGTCTTCGTAACTGTCTCTAAAGCACATAAAGTCCAGTGCATATGTGGTAGACAAAAGAAAAATACATCTTCCATTAAAATAAAAGAAACTCCGCTTTAACACATCACAATAAAAAAGATCTTTCAATCCCCTTTCTCTATTTACGTCAAGAGGACAGTATTAAACAGTTTTCCTAGCTCTTATGCAGCCACTTAATGTCCTGAGTCCTGACACTACCAGCAAAGGCAAAGACAACACTTACCTTTCTTTTTCCACCGCCACCACACCAACTGTGTATCGCTACGGAGAAGCAGGGTCACGAGGATCGGAGACAAAAGTTTAAGGAAAAGCATAAACACAGCTCGTGTTTTCCAGTCACAGATGAACACTTAAGCTAGCAGTTAGGTTGACAACGCTATCAGGTAACTTAGGATATTCTAGGAATAAGGTTTTTACTTTAATAGAAACGTCAAAACGAAATATCTGTAGGATAAAAAAATTTCACAGCTATGTTTACTCTAGCATTTAGGATAAAGATTATAAGGTCATATCCTGCTGTTAAAGAACTTGTACTGTGACTTGTTAATTATACTTGTGTGCTGTGACTTTTCAATTATGACCTTGTAAAACTATTGATGTTCCTTTTTTTTTTAAATGTTATTTCCTTGGTAACGGTTATCTTAAGATTCTTACATCTTACTTACAAAGTAAATTTCATTTCCTAACCTACTTTTGTGTTTTAGTTTCCTGCCTGCTGGTGCTCTGGTATCTCAGTTCATGTGTATCTTGACTTTTATTTCCCTACCTATGTCTTGTGAAGCTTTCCAACATCCTTTGTTCATCCCTATCCTACACCACAGTAAATCACTATATCACTCACTCGCCCCGTTCACTAACGCTGCAGACTTTGTACACATTCTCTTAGGTTTCTGTTCTGTAACGCTTCATCACCGACCCTTTGTTTTTCCTCCAAGAAGGATCCTAGGAAGCCATGACCGAGCTGGGGGCCAGTCTGTAGATGCCAGAGTAAATTCATCAGAGCCCAAAGGGGACCATTATAAAATCCTTCTCTTAAAGCGAATATTAACCCAAGAAGATTTCACAATCTTAAACGTTAGCACCAAACGCTGGTGCCAGAACTATTGAAAACACATCCTCCAGAACCTCAAGACATCAATTAATCCCACACGTATAGTGGAGGGGGGGTTTCAGTACCCCACTGAGTCCCCTGGGATATGGTCACTGGAAAAAAAAATGAAAGGGAAGAGAGACCACATCAGGAACCTGAAACAATTACAATACACCAATGGACCTACAGTAATCTCAAGAATATTCCACCCTAAACACCAAAGGAATATACTTTCTAATTCAAGCAGTTCCCCATGGAACTTCTCCCAATCGATCACATATTGGGGAACACAAAAGAAATTGTCAACAAATGACAAAAAGGATGAAAATTATTGTCCATGCATTCTATACAGACCACAGTGCAATAAAAAAGTGAAATATTAACACCAAGACGAGCCCCATTAATTATAATAGAACAACTTGGAGACTAAAACAACCACAATCCTGAATCGAGTGGGTTCAGAAGAGAAAGAAACTAAAGAATTAAATAAGAGCATTCCTGGAAATAAAGAAAAATACAAACGAATGTAAACAAATACCCTTTGTTACATTAAAGTGTCCTAAAAGGAAATTTATGGCTCTAAGTGCATCAATATAAAAAAAAAAAAAAAAAAAAAAAACAGAAAGACCTGTGGGTGTTGTGGTGCATGCCTTCAATCCTAGCACTTGGGGGCAGGCAGAGGCAGCAATCTGTTGTGAGTTCAAGGGCCAGCCTTGTCTACGGAGGTGGAGTAGTTCCAGACAGATGTGGCTACAAGGATTCGACCCTTTCTGGGTCTCGAAAGACCAAAAAAAAAAAAAAAAAAACACACAAAACACAAAAAAACAAAAACAAAACAAACACAACACCAAAACAAAGAAAAAAACAGGAAGATTAAGCTGGGCACCCATGTGTGGCTCAAGCATCATTATAGCACTCCAGGGTCAGAGGCAGGGTTGATGTCTGGTGAGTTCAAGGCCGCCTGTGTCTGAGAAGGTGAGTTCTAGGATTTTCCTGGGCCTTACAGGGAGGAACCTGTGCTCAAAAAGACCCACACAGAAAAAAGAAAAGAAAGAAAAAAAAAGAGAGAAACCAAAATACCTGTCATACACTGCAGCAAAAAACCTTGAGCGACTATAAATGAAAACCATAACCTCAACAGCAGGAAGAAATCGACGGAAATCAAATGAAATAGAAACAGAAAAAAATTACAAAAAGTGCAATCCAAAATGAGAGGTTCTTTCTTCAAGAGATAAAACAAGATAGACAGAAATCTAGCTCAGTAAAACAAAAGAAAGAAAGAGTATCTGGGAAATGATTGGCCCAAGCCAAATTTAATCCACGCACTCGAGGATGGCAGAGGGCCATGAAAGATCTCTGTAGGTTCAAGGCCACCTGGTCTAAGATGTGAGCTCCAGGCCAACTGAGCTAAGGGAGAGCCCTTGTCTCAAAAAACACCAAAAAAAAAAAAAAAAAAAAAAAAAGAAAGGAAGGAAAAACAAAACGTTAACCTGCCAAATCAATAGCATTCATGATAAAAGGAGGGTGAAACATGCACAACAGATAAAGAAAAAGATCCAGACAATCATATGAGAATACTTCGAAAAACCTAGTAATTTACTACAATTTGAAAACCTACAGACATGGATTGATGAATATCTCAAATCCTGGGATTCACTTCAACAGCTTTACCAAAAGACGATTTTTACGCCTAAAGGATACCATTAATGCTTAGGAATTATGAAGATCATGTAAGGAAGCCTCCCAACTGAAAAAAAAAGCTCTGGCCCAGGAGGGTTTCACAGCAGAAGTCTATAAAACATTTAAACAGGTTTAAAACACCATTACTTACTAATTTTTCTAAGGATACCACAGTAGGGAAAATATCCCCAAATCTTCATATGAGATCCAGAATCACACTCTACTACTCTAAACCATGCAAAAAGACACAAAGAAGAAAAACACTATAGACCCCATATCATTAATGAGCACGGATGCCAAAAATTCTCAAAAAAATTACTTGCATTAACTACAGACACATCAAAAAGATCATCCATCATGACCCAAAGTTGAGATGTCATACGAGATTCAGAGATGGTTCAACATACATAAATCATAATATATAAAACCACATAAATGGACGAAAGACAAAACCACACCTCATTCAACTCGAATGACGAAAGGAAAAAGAAACGCGTTTTGGCAAAATCCAAGCATCCCTTCTTGTATAAAACTCCTAAGGGAACGGGATGGGAGGGATCAATCCTCAATGTAAATCAAAGCATGATACAAGACAACCCAGCGCCAACATCATCCTAAACGGAAGAAATTTGGAAAATTCTCCCTAAGGGTCGGAAGGAAGTGCTCCCTTTATTCTCACTCCTCTTCAACATAGTGCTTGAAAAAAGTCCACTAGGGCAATAAGCCAAAAGCGAAACTGTAAAGGAGTACTATCGAAAAAGAGGGAAGTAGTTCCTAACCCTATTTTAGCATGAATTGAATTGTTTACACCTAAGGGATGCTAAAACCGCCACCAGAAAACTCTAAGAAACTTGAAAGTTTTAATCAGTAAAGTGTCAGGATACAAATATAAACTTGAGAAAACAGTAGCCTTCTTACACCAACAATAAAACTGGAAAAAGGAATATAGAGTAGGAGGGCCTTTCCCAATCACCAATCACCTCAAAACTGCTGGGATACCTGAACCAAAGACACCAAAGATTGTCTACAGCACAAAAAATTTAAAATACTGACAGAGATTGTACAAATGCCATCAAAAGATGGAAAGATCTCCGGTGACTCTGGATTGGAAACTCAATATACACTATTTAATGTCCACTTTACCAACTCTATACACCCTTACTCTCATGCAATCCCACAATCAAATCCCCATGAGCTTTTTTCAGATTGGAGAGAAAACAAAAAAAAAAAAAAAAACACAATTCATATGGAAAAACAAAGACATCCGAATACCTAAAAGTCCCAGTGTAAAAGTTGCAATACCTGGTTGGATTACTTTACACCGACTCTTCAAGCGTAATATTCCATGTGCTCATTGTACAGAAGACGCCTGTACTTGCACAAATTAAAAAATAAAAAAAACCAACCATTGATCAATGGACACAAAATGAAATCAACCTGAGCACATGGATCCACTCCAACACCTCTATTTGAAAAAGGGGCCAAAATGCTCAATGGAAGAAAGATCAGCATCTTCACAAAACGGTGATTGGACAAAACTGTGGATCACCCAATTTGTAGAAGAACAAGAATTAAAACCCCCCTACCTCTCACCCCGTACCAAAAAATCAACTCCAAGTTGGATCAAAGATCATCAACCTGAAAGCCTGAAACTTGAAATGTAGAAGAAAAATTGGCAGCTAACTACAAGCATAGTAGCGTAGAAAAGAGACTTTTTTTCCTTTTCTTGTTTTTTAATTTTTTTTATTTATTTCTTTGTGATTCTACATATTTCATCAGTTACAGGCACTTATTCCCTTTCCCTTTCCCCCCCACCACCACCACCATCCCAGATCCATGCATTCTGCCATTAACTATCTCCTGCATCTTTTCTCTCAGTTTTTTTTTCATATTTTCTGAGCTATAAGTGATATCCATGAGGACAAGCATCCTTCATGCCAAAAACCAATCTGTCAGTTGCTTTGTGCTCCTAAACCCCAACACAGCCCCCACTATCCAGTAGTAGGGGGTGGTGGACGGATGTGTTGTTCAATCAATTGATACAATGAGTGTCCTGACTAATCCTTATGAGTTTCACCATTCACCCCATTCGCAGCCCTTCATTCTACACGCCCCCTCTTCGCGCATTTGTTCATAGGCTTAAAAGAGGGTTCACAGGTGGATAGAAGAAAAAACAGTCCACTCATATCGGAGCTGTGGTCTTGGACTCTGGTCAGGTTCTGGTGTTTACTTTTCATGGGGTCTGTATCCAGTTTTGTCCAGGAGTACTGTTCGATTCTACTATGAAAGGCCACAAGCAATTAGATTTCATAGTATTAAACAACACTATAGTTATAGGTGAGTTACTTTTGGCTAGCACCATTCTGTTTTGGGATGGATAGGTTAATCCATGATTAACATTTTTTTCCGCCTGTTAAATAGACAGTGGATTACTGTGGCTTATAATGCTCTAAACCTGTTAGAGGATGTAGATTGTGGAATAGACCATGGGTTCAGTTACCTCCAAGAGGAGAGCCAATGAGCAATTAGATGTGGATATTCAGGCACATGATTGTGCCTTCTCTGCCAGTTTTCCAGGCATGGTTGAGTGTAGCTGGTGCTGGTGGTCGAGTCTTGCTTGACTCAAGGAGACCCTAATTTGCTTTATTGTTTGGTGGCCTTTGGTAACACTCTCTAGGCTCGTTACCAGAGGCCATCTGTACACTATGCTGTGTGGTCTCAATACAATCCCTCCCATGTTAGAACGTCAGGATGCTTTGGCAGCAGGTGTCTTATTGCCTCGCCTCCTGCAGGATCCCAACTTGAGAGGCAAGTTAGCCATTACCTTTTGTGGGCTCTTGGATCCCCTGGCCAAACATCCCTTGGTTTTAGAACAATCCATGGCCTGAGGTCTCGAGCTCACTGCATAAATATATTTTGCCTAAGTGCATAGCCCAAAGGACTTTATTGTAATATATTTGGCTTCCTGAACAGAGAGTAATCTTTTTCACAGTTCCTATTCTTTTAGTCAATTAAAGAAGCAGTTTTACTGGTTTTATAAGCGATTACTTTTCTATCATAGTTGTCTCATTTTAAGTTGGAGAGGAGAACGACATAATCATTTGTCATATTCTCCTTGTCTAGGGAGGGAGGCAGAAAGTCTCTCATATCAAAAATCTTTGTGGCACCTAGAAGGTAGTTTCATTAGGATCAAAGGACTTTCTAAATCAAACGTCATCTGCACAGGAAATAGTGTCAACAGCTGACAAGTGGGACCTCATCGAACTCAAAAACATTTGTACAGCTAAGGAAACAATCAAGGGAGTGAAGAGAAAACCAAGTGGGAGGAAATCTTCATCATTGATACATCTGACAGAGCATTAATATCCAGAATATATAAACTACTTAAAAAACAAATGAGTACGAAAACAAATGGCCTACTCAAAAGATGGAGGAAAGAGATGAACAGAGATTTCACCAGTAAGCAAGTAAAGATGGCTGTGAAACATCTAAAAAAATGTTCAACCATCTGAAACTCCAATTCCAGGAGAACTCCAGTTCCAGGGGAATCCGACACCCTCTTCTGACCTCAGCAGCATTGCATGACACGGGTGCACAAACCTGCATGCAGACAGTACATTCATACACATAAAGAAATAAAAAAAAATTTTAAAAATGTTCAACATCATTAATAATTAAGGAAATGCAAATGAAAACCACACTAAGGTATCATCTCACTCCAATAAGACCAGCCAAGATCAAGATAACAAAAGACACCAAATGCTGGAGAGGTTGTGGGGAAAGGGGAACATTCATCCACTGCTGATGGGAATGTAAACAGGTACAACCACTGGGGAAATTAGTGTTTCCCCAGTGGGGAAGACTCAACATGAACCAATGGCTTTCTATGCAGAGGTAAAGAAAGAGGACATCATGAACTTTGCAGGTAAATAGATGGAACTTGAAGCTATTATGCTAAGTAAAATAACACAGTCCCAGAAAATAAAAGGGGGGATGTTTTCCCTCATTTGTGGATGCTAACACCAAATCCCCAGTTGGCCGGCAATCTGATCAACTTTATTACTATATTTCACTGTATCTGAAAGCAACTGTGCTTTTATAATGTGAATCTCTTAATGGGCTCTAGAATTTACCTACCACTTGTATTCACACATTGTAATCAACATATATGGGTGGAAGATATTTATTCATATTCTGAAAAAAAAGGATGTAAAGTTATACTTATTTTTACCTGCATGCAACTTTACTGTTAAAATGTGAATCTCTAAATACGTTTTGGAATTAACCTATAGTTTATTTTTAGATTTTGTAATTTTGTTATGTTTGGAGTATATATATGCATATTTTGGAATAATATAAAATGAAATGAAACAATAAAGAGAGAGAAAAACCTATTCAAAGAATTGACCAAAACAGTAAACTTGTGCACCAAAAAGGTTATAAAAGACTGAGAAAAAGATGCAAGACAGGACATCACATGCATGATAGAATCCATGAGCTTAGTGGGGAGTGGATGGGGGGTGCAAGAGATGGACATGGATGAGGGAATGAGTCTAAATTTGATTAAGAAATGTTGTATAAAATACGCTCAATAAAAATTAACTTAAAAAAAGAAAAGTGGAGTTGGACCCTTATGCTTTGCCTTGCATAAAAGTCAACTCCAAATGGATCAAATATCTCAATACATAACTTGAAACCCTAAAAGCTGCTAGAAGAAAACATAGGAATACCCTACGAGATATGGCCATATGGGAGGGTTTTCTAAATAAACTAATAAATTTTAATTTCTCAAGGCATTTTATTTCTTCTATTATTTATAATAGTTTTAACCTGAATTGAAATATATCATTTATTAAAATGAATTTTAAAATATTGACATTTTGAAGCAATGAATCAATGGTAATATACATCATAGGTATTACTTAGTAGTTAAATGGTTAATTAGCATGGGCATATTTTTTCATGAGACATAAATAGTATACAGGTGTAATAGATGAAGGAAACCTGGTGACTATTGAAGTGATAGAGATGTGCAAACCAAAAAGCAAATAATCTGTATGGAGTGTCAATATTTAGGAAGAGGAAGTAGGAATCAAGTGTTGCAACATCTCTAGTTTCTAGCAAACCCTATAACATAGATTTACGCTTTGTAAGAAAAGATAAATGCACTAATAAAATGTATTGGGGTTGGAGATAAGGCTCATTGGATAAAGTTCTTGCTTCACAAGCATGATGGATGATCTTCCTTGGATTACCAGAAGCCATGAGGAGCCAGGCATAGCACAGTAGCATTCTTTTGTTATTATAGAGCATCTACCCCAAGTTGGGAGGCACAGATAGGGGAATCTCTGGAATTTCACCATCCAGGCACTCTGGTATATGTATCAGCAAACAAGAGACACATGTTTCAAACAATATGGAGGCCTAGGATAGCTGAGGTTGTTCTCTGACCTTCAAACACATGCTGTGTTACACTGGCCCCCATACACACATTAACACAGATATAAATATTAACAGATAAACCATAAATATATCTATAAACCACATCTAAACCCTAGGCTTCTGGTGATCTTATTATGCTTTTGAAAAAATAGAATATTAAAATATTTACTCTAAAACAAGGTATGTGAATTATAATCTCAATAGACACAGGAAGTCCTGAGAAATTCTTCATATGAGTCCTAAGCTGACATATATTACTGCAAAATCAACACTTGTTTGAAGAGTAATCTTGCTAAGAACATGAAGGCAGATACCTGTGTGGCACGATGCTATGCTCTCTTGCTTTGAAAGAACATGAAGGCCACCATCTGGGTCATTTCCAGTGAGGAAATAACTCCCCCTTACCTCAAGTTTTCTCACTGGTGACTTGTGAGATTTCAAACACTTCCTCTGAGGAAGCCCTCCAGAGATTACAGTGAATTTTTGATACTAGGAGGGGACTGAGACCTGTTCTTTCTGTGAACATTCTTTTAAGCATTTTCTAATGTTATTAAAGAAATTTGGAATTTTTATTCTTTTCCATGGCATGGATCTCTTTGTTTTCATAGAATACATTTAAAATTAAAATTAATGTTGCTGGAGAATGTGGCTATTTTTATTTTGTGATTTCCAAAGGGAAAGACTGCCATGTGAGAAGTACCTAAATTTTATGGTGCATTGTAATTGTTCCAGATGTGCTTCCAAGCTCAAATCCAAGAGAATGGCTGAGGCCAGTGTGAACCCATGAGTGGCATTACTTTCTAAATATCTGATATCAGTTCTTTTTTTACCAAATTATAAAGAAATTTGTGACTGATCATAAAAACGCTTTTCTTCAGAACTCGATCACACAATAAACTCTACCACTCTGGGGCTTCAGATATGAAGCATGTTTTTATTTGCTACAGTGTCACATTTGTTAGAGGCACTGGTGGTATATATGACATAATTATCTCCTATAAATAAACAAGAGACAAAAATTATGCTCTTTTATAAGTACTTGAACACCACACCAGAAATAAGTGGAAATAAATATGTGCAATACTGGCTTTAAAAGAAAATCCTGGCTCTTGCAACTATTTCAAAAGTCTACCAACCTCTCTTTTTATTTATTTCAATCCCCTTAGCTATTCTGAATTATTTAAATGATGTATATTTATACTCTACAGAAGCCATTGTGTGTTTATCCAGAGGCAAATTGTACTACAATATATTTCACATAGAAGTCTATCTTTTTTATATTCTATTTTTCACAGTAAAATCTTGAAACATGGGTCAATGGGCTGAAACTTGTGCTAGTCCCTTACATTCCAACACAAAATTTGGAATCTTTCTCAGGAGAACCAGCAGGCAAGTCATCTTTTACAGCATATGAAAATGATTTTTTAAATATGACACTTATATTTCTGTTTCCTACAGATATCATTACTTGTAGGTCTATAACTAAATATATGATTGGAGGTTTGTACACATGTATAAGTATGCCTTTTCCTCATGTGTCATATAATGTCTTAGAACAAGAAAAGTAAACTGAGACATAATAGTGAAGAGAAATACTACTGCATTTAGAATAGGTAGCTTGAATCCTAGATGTGACAATTACTAAGTAACTGACTTTGAAGATATTATTTAACCCCTTCAAGGACTGGTTTCCTCATCTATTTTACAGAGTTGTTCCAGCAATTAAGCTAGGGAATCCATTGCAATATTATGTGATAGCTACCTAATAAACCACAGATTTTCCTTGAGGATACAATAGGGATTAAATCCAGTTAATTAGTGACACAAACAACTTAAGGAAGAAAAGGTTTATTTTGCCTCATGGTTTAAGAGTGCATCCATCATGGCTAGAAAGTCATTGTGGCAGGAACTGGTCACAGCTCATCATCAGTCTGGAGCAAAGAATTCTGGGCCCTGCTGCTCGGTTCCCTTTGTCCTCTTTACTCAGTCTGCAAGGGTTCCAGGTCATGGAATGGTGCTATCCACATTTATCATACATCTTTCTACCTTATTGCTCAAGTCTAAAATCACCCACATGAACATACTCAGAAATTTGTTTCCATTGTGATTTTATATCCCATGAAGTTGCTAATCAAGATTGACTAGCAGCACCCTTGGTATCTGGGATTCTTATACAAGTTAGTCACCACACTGGAATTTTTATTTCTTCCTTAACCACAGTAAAACGTCTATGTACAACATAAAGCGATATTGGCCTTTAAGCTTTTATGAATAGAAGAAATGTGGGAGATATCTTTGTGAATTTATATTAATTTATCATATTTCTTTGTATCTTTATACTTCCATGTAGCTCTTTACTAGCATTTATATAAGTTACTTATTGCTCTACATGACTTTGCCACATTGCATTTGTAAGTAGTAGAAAGAAATCAGCCTTATACTTTGAAATTTTTACTTTAATTTGAGGAGACAAAAATTTGTTTTCCAGAATTTAAGACTTTTAGCAGAATGTACATCAGTGTGATAGCACAGTTTGTAATTATTATGACTTGAATCCTATTTATTTATGTTGTTAATAATTACTCTGGTGGCACTATCTTTTATTGTTCAGATCTTTCAACAAAAAATATATGACACTTATTGCATTCCCTGGAAAATAAGCTATTTAAGTCAGTAATTTATTTCGATTTTTTCCATGTCTAAAGTTGTCAAAAAATACACATCCAATCAAAGTAAACATTCAGTGATTGTATCTATGCAAATGAATAATAAATAACATGTTTTTTGCCTTTGTAACCCTTGTTCCTCAGTAGAAGCAAAATGGCTCTCTGTTCTCCATATCTAGGGAAATTTCTTCATTTATAAGCCTGACTTTCTTCATGTGGGTAAGGGAATGATATTTTCTGGATGTCTCTGTGTTAAAAAGAAACTGATGCATCTAGCTGCATGATACAGAATAGATGTTGGATGGACACATTTATATCCCCCCTTCTTTTCTTTTTGTGTGGAACCTAGTAATTAACAGTCACAAGTGTATCTTTTAACTATAAATTTAATTTGAGCTGTAATTACAAGGATGTGCTGGCTTCTGAAAAAGAAATGGATGCTTGATGAGGTGATTCTTGCTGAAATGAATAGAAACAAATGGAAGATTAGAGACTTCAAAGCTGTGAGTGTAATATCAGCACATAGCTTCTAAGAGAGACAAACTACATGGTGTGGAGGGATTGTCAGGAAACTCGTCAGAGATTAACAGACGGTTTTAGAAATGCTTTGAAGTAAAACTAATTATAGCTCTAAAATGACAGAGATGGAAAACAATGACTGGTTTCTGCTTGTAAATTTGAATAGCTGAAAGAGCAGAGCTTACCATAGCATTGTCGACAGAGTTAAAATTATGAGAACTCTTTCTCAGAAGTTTTGAGAAGTCAAGTCTGTAGATTCACATAATTCAGGAATACAGATGTTTACTGTGTGCAAACAAAAGTAATAATACATGGTGACTATCCATTACCACATTTACCTATTCAGCAAGTTAGTGTGCAGGTATAGGGCAAATCATGATTGTGCTCCACCAGAAATGGTTCTATTTTTTTTAACAGATGTAAGATGTAGGAAAGTTAAGGTAACAGAGGGATATATTTATAAGAAAAGATAATCCAGAACTTGGACACAGTGAAAGCACTAAACTATAGGTATATAAATAGATAGACAGATAGATATACAGACATATAATATTAATTTATGAGAGTGTGTTTGACTAGATTATACATATAAACAGTAAAATCTTTAGTAAACCTTTCAAATGCAGAGCCTCAATTGCTTTCAACCTATTACAGTTAAACACAAAATGGCCAATGAACTGATGTTTCATTTTATTCTCCATTCCACTCCATTCCCACTCCTCCTAAAGGAGCATTTAGTTTCAAATTAATAGGCTACAGAAGCCTTTAGGTGCTAGAAGAGAGGAGGAGAGGACACTATAAGTTGACCATCCTTGAGCTGATCCAGAATGTTCTGCATGTAACTCTAAAGCAGATAGGAAACCAGCATGTTTTCTCATTTACCTGAGCCAACTGAGTTTGGGAAGTCAGACTGACTTTAAGAGGAGATAAAGATGAAGGAATGAGAGCTTTGTATTCAGCTATAAATGCTGCTTATTCAGCTGAAAAAAACCAGGAGATTGGAGGAGGCCACTGGGAGAGAAACACAGTGGTCCCCCATCAAATCAGATCTACAGTTTTATTCCCCAAACTAACCTGGAAGTCAATGACCTTGGATAGGAAATCCAGATCAAATGCCTGTGAGGAGCTGTAAGCCTGCTCATAAAGAGTTAACTCTGAAATAGCTTCAGAACTGTTCCCTAAGGTGCAGACGTGCAGAGAAGCTTCCTACCTGCATACCTGATGTTCCGGAGGAATCTTATCACAAGCATTGTCTGCCGGAGCCAGCAGCCCATGGAGGAAGCTTATCATGGGCAAACAATCTCTGCCGGAGCAAACAGCCGCCAGATAAACTTTTAACTTTTACAAGAATTACCTCCTACCCCCTCCCCTCTTCCTGATTCTTCCCACCTTTTGCCAAATATATACTGCTGTCATAATTCAATAAATCAGACTTTGACAACCTTCGCAAAGTCTCGATCTTTTCTCTCGCCCATTATATTTCAGGTTTTGGGGTCCTTCTCGGGTACCTGACGTAACATGACCCGTAGACAGGGTCAAATGCCTTCTACTCATTGAACTGGTTCAGACTGTGGCCAGGTTAAGTAAAAATTCATAAATATGCTGGGCGTGGTGGCACGCGCCTTTAATGCTAGCACTTTGGAGGCAGAGGCAGGAGGATCTTTGCGAGTTCAAGGCCAGCCTGGTCTACAGATTGAGTTCCCAGACAGCTGGGGCTACAGGAAGACCCTGTCTCAAAAAGACCAAAAAAAAAAAAAATCATAAACATGATTGTTTAATATGCAGATTGAAAATCTCTGAGGATTTTATACCCCCTGTACTTTCACTGGGAGGTCTGAGTGAGGATTTTGGTTCATATTGAAACCACAGCTCGAGATGGCTTTCCTGTAAGACATGGTATATTCGGTTTCTGCATTCCACATTTCATTCTGTTCTTGATTGAAACCGGACTTGAACAGGTCTTGGAGCAACCCAGAACTTCGACGCTTAGTATAGTAGTTTATTAATGGAGACAGTAATACATAATGAAATGCCATTAATTCACACTTGTAATATTGGTTTCTAATTTGAGCCATCACATCTCATTATCAGTAGATTAGTTACTCAGATTCATTGCTTGGCCACTATGGGGAAAACATGCCGTCTTCTACTACCGGAACTGTCAGAAAATAGAATGATGTCTATTTCTTATGAGGGCAACTAGGAAATCTCCAAAGCCTTCACATCGTTATGGATTTATGGCTGCGTCCATAAAGAGAACAGAAAATCAGCTTTGCTGCTTGTTATTTCTTCACAGCTCTCATCACAGACTGTGCTTGCAGAGAACTTCATCTTAGAAATAGTGCTTTATTTCAGCGCAACGGTTAGAGCCATTATCCTGCTGGAATGGAGGCTAAAGGGCATCAAAACATGGCAGCCATATTTCTAGAGCCACGACTTCTGAAAGTTTAAGGAGGTCACCAGTTGATCAGGCTTTGAGTGGACATGTTGCTTATTCATGGCTGGGCCTCCTAACCTCTGACTCTGGGTTTGCTTAGCTAATGTGGAGTGTTTGCGCCCCAGAGCAATCTAACTTCCACTTACATCTATTGTACAGGACTAGTTTCCGAAAGTGCTTTTATATTCTGGGAAATTACAGTCGCAGGCAAATTGAAGTTTCAGCTAGACACTGTCAGAGCCTGGGCTCTTTACAAAGAACTGTAAACTGTTAAGGAAAACATTGTCTATGTGGCTTCAAATCTAGTCAGCAGGGAGGTATGTGGATGCCAGGTAAACACAATCAAGCCATTTGTAGAAAGTAAGAGAAGGAGGATGGGTAATGAAGTGTGGATACAGGGAAGTTGTTTCCCAGTCAATTTAGCTAGATTGTCTTACTCTAATTATTTTTCTCCCTGTCGAGCAGGAGGGGAGAATTTCAGTATTATAAAGCTAAGCTGCTATCATTGCTGCTTTTAATTCTTTCCAAGGTAATATGCATGGCATCACGGTGGCAAGGAAAACAACTAAATAGTTTAGCATTTGTCAGCAGTTGTCAAATGGACACTTGTTTGGGAGATTTCTATTTCAAAAGTGAAATATTTTCTTTAGAGAAAAATTTGTATAAATATTATCAACCCAGAAGCATTTTACTATTTTTCTCACTGTTTAGTCAAAAATGATCTTCAGAACAGTGACGTTTGGTACATTATTTGCCTGAAGAATTCATAGAAATCTCATTTGAATGTTAATGTGATGACTTTTTAAATAAAGCTTAAATTTATTAAATGTTCAAGAACTTCATTATAGATTGATTTTGGTGGT
Source organism: Rhizomys pruinosus (assembly GCA_009823505.1). Classification (NCBI taxonomy): domain Eukaryota; kingdom Metazoa; phylum Chordata; class Mammalia; order Rodentia; family Spalacidae; genus Rhizomys; species Rhizomys pruinosus. The sequence goes on along the minus strand of VZQC01014775.1, from coordinate 94,725 downwards.
ATGTATATTAGCACATGGGAACCTGAGGCAGGACGATTGCAAGTTCAAGGATCAGCAGAGTAAGATCTTGCCTTCCATTACTATTATGTACAATAACAATAATTATTAGTTTTGTAGTTTTGTATCTGTTGTAGTTTATCTTCAATTGCTGCGACAAAACACTGACTGACACCAACTTGGGGAGGAAAGGGTTTATTCAGCTCACATCTCCTGAGTCATAGTTCATCACTCAGGGAGCCCAAAGTAGGAGCTCAGGGCAGGAACCTGGAGGCAGGAGCTAAAGCACAGAGCATGGAGGATTGCTGTTTACTTGCCCATGCCCAGCCTGCTCTCTTATACAGTACATAACAACCTGCCCAGAAGTGGCACCACCCATAGTGGGCTAGGCCCTCCCACATTGCCCAACAATCAACACAATACTCCACAGACGTGGCCACAGGCCAGTCCAATGGATCCAATTCCCCAATTGAGGCTCCCTCAATCCAGGTGTGTCAAGTTGACACTAAAGCTATCCAGCATGGTATCTTGTTATTTTACTGAAAATGCTAATCATATGTCAGAGTCTTCTGGTGCAACATCTAGAGTCATTGATGTATAGAATTGTATCATCTCCAAATAAGGATACTTTTGAGTTCTTTATTTCCTGGCTTTATCTCTTTTATCATCTTCTCTCATCATTCTAGCTAAATTCTTTTTTTTTTTTTTTTTTTTTTTTTTTTTTTGTCTTTTTGAGACAGGGTCTCCCTGTAGCTCCAGCTGTCCTAGAACTCACTATGTAGACCAGGCTGGCCTTGAACTCACAAAGATCCACCTGCCTCTGCCTCCCAAGTGCTAGGATTAAAGGTGGGTACCAACACGTGGCCTCTAGCTAAGTTCTTTAATCTCTATATTGAACAGAAATGGCTACAATGGAAATTCTTGCCTTCTTCCTGTTTTTAGTGAAAATGTTTGAGATTTTCTCCATTTTGCATGATGTTGGTTGTGAGCTTGGTGTATGCTGTCATTATTATGTTGAGACATATGTCTTCTGTTTTTCTATATTCTCCAATATAGTAATCATAAAAAACGCAAATTAAAACTATTTTGAGACTTCACATTACACCAGTCAGAATGGCTGTAACTAAGACAACACAGGACAACAAGTGTTGGCATGGATATGGGGAAAAGAAAACATATTGACTGTTGGTGGGAGTGCAAAAAAGTGCAGCCACTATGGAAATTAGTATTAAGGGACCTCAGAAAACTGGAGCTAGACCTACTGTATGTTCCCACTATACCCCTACTGGGTGTGTTCCAAAGAACTCTATTTCCTATTACACAACGTTTGTACATTATGCTCATTGTTGCTCTATTCACAATAAGAAGAAAATGTAAATAGTATGGATTTCCACTAATGGATGAAAAAATAATGAAAATATGATACGTAAACACAATGGAGTATTGTTCAGCTGTAAAGAAAAATGAAATTTTAAAATTTGCATGTAAGTGTATGGAGCTTGAAATAGTAATTCTGAGTGACATAACTCAGAATCAGAAATACAAGCACTGAACTTTCTGTAATGTAATGACACTATCTTACTATATTTATAGCTATATGTTTAAAATACTCATAAAAATCAGGAAAATAATGGAAGAAAGTGGTAGAGGGATTTAAAAGGAAGGGGCATAGAACTCAGGTGGTATGAAAGGAAAATAATGGCACATGAATGGTTAAAGCAGGGAGGGAAGGGAAGGTAGAGTAGAGAAAGGCATATGGGGAGGAATAACTAATGTAAGGAGATTGAAGACTCCATATGGAAAACTTGGCTACTGTAGCAAACTTTATAGATTATATTATATAGATATAGATAGATATATAGATATATATATAGCGAAGAGAGAGAGAGAGAGAGAGAGAGAGAGAGAGAATAGTTAAAGGGAGTTAAAGTTACTCTATAATGGGTTGGAGGGTTGGAAATGCCTCTCCAGCTTCCACGGGCTATTAAATTAATAGCCCATTGCACTTTATGGGTTGTCTTTTTTTGACTTATTGGTTAGTGGGATCCTATACCCCTGATACAGGCTATTGTCTTTGCTGTGGATTTTCCCCCAGAACCTGATACTATTACCCTATTGCTGCAGACACTGAACATTTGAATCACAGGGCATGATGAAATCAAGCTGGTAATGACCTCCTAGCTTCATCCCTATTGGTTTGCTTTCATGTTGCTGGGACGTTCTACATACACTGCTGGGGAAGAAAATTATTAACAACTCTTACCTGCATGTGAACCTTCTTAGCTACAATAACAACTGGCCTAGCAAGATAGGCCCACTACCATAGTGGTGTGAATGATATGGGAATAAACAAACACTTTGTGATGGGATTTAAGAAAAATAGAATAGCTGCCTACTACCATAAACTGGGCCAATTACCCAGGACTGGCTCAGTCATAGACCTAGCAGACAACCCAACACTATTATTTTGCTAAATGAATATAATACTAAATTGTCCCTAAATCCATATCTTTATATCAGAAGATTAGTTCATCTCTTACCTATCATCAGATATGTTTATTTGTGTGGTAGGTGAAAATTTATACAGAGACTTATAATAGTGACTATGCAGAGAATAACAGACTGTGAAGTGCTCTGCTCTAAGTGGGACACCTAAATTACATCCTCTGTCCACAAAACTCAAGGTTCTCCATGGAAAGCTGAAAAAAAATTGTCAGAGCCTGAAGCAACTGATTCCTCAGTGAAACATTATAAAGTGGAAATGATTGGGTCTTGAACACTTGAATTCACAGAAATTCTATGTCCATGTGCATGGTTTGCACAAAATCAGTCTAATCAAATCCCAGTATGGACATACAGAGGCTTGTGAAATCATATCTCAAGCTAAACAACTATTGGTAATTGATAGCTGCTGAATGAAAGAAACAAATTTCCTTCAGAGATGCAGCCCTGAAAGGATACCCATGTTCCTATAGATGGCACCACATCCATGTATACATAGGCATCAAGTGGACTCAATGGGTTTAATATAAAGGGGAGAGAACAATGGATGTTGGGAGGTGTATTAGTCACTTTTCTGTTGCTGTGACAAAACCACCATGACCAAGGGAACCTATAAAGGAAGAGTTTATTTGAATTTACAATTGACAGTTCCAGGGAATTAGAGTCCCTTGTTGTGGGAGGCATGGTGGCCAGGGCTGGAGCAGCAAGCCAAGGGTCACATCTCACAATGAGCACAGGAAGCAGAGAGAATGAGACTGGAGACCACAAGGCTTGTTAAACTCACTAAGCCTGCCCCCAATGACGTACTTCCTCCAACACGGCCACACCTTCTAAGACCTCTAAGAACAGTGGCACCAACTGGAGACAAAATGTATGAATACTTAAAGCCTGTATGGGGGGATACTCTCATTCAAACCACCACAGGAGGGAAAGATGGTCTGTGGGAAAGAGGAGGGATTGGAGGGAAGGGAGTGCTAGGTGTTTTTTATCAAAACATAGATGCATGCATGAAATTCTATAACAATTTAAGAATGCTCTGACTATCTGAGTACCTTGATCTAAAAGTACTGGAAGGCCCCAGGAAACAGTCTGGGAAGAAATGACCTTCTGCCCTCCAGTCTCCCAACCTCTCCGCCCTTCAGGGAATTACAGTATTCAGATTTCTTCTTCAAGGTACATCAAATAAAGTCAACTCTATTCCCACAACTAAACCATGGAGACTTGAGGGGCTGGAGATATAGCCTAGCGGTTAAGAGCACTGACTGCTCTTGCAGAGGACCCGGGTTCGATCCCCAGCACCCATATGGCGGCTAAGAACCGTCTGTAACTCCAATTCCAGGAGAACTCCAGTTCCAGGGGAATCCGAGACCCTCTTCTGACCTCCGCGGCATTGCGCGACACGGGTGCACAAACCTACATGCAGACAGTACATTCATACACATACAAAAATAAATAAAAATTTTTAAAAAGACTATTATGACTGATTGAGAAGTTATATATGAAATACACAAAAATTCAATAAAAATTTTAAAATTTATATATAAATATTCTTGTGCAATCTTTTCTTGATTTCTTAAAGACTAACATTCAGAAAAGTTGTTTTCCTCATTTGAGAGGAAATACTGCTATAAGAAAAGGTCAAGAAGAATCCGAACATTTAGAACTTGTTGGGGTCACCCATTCCCCCAAAATCTAGTACTTTAGAACATAATTTTCTTTCAGTCACACTTTTAAGAAAATGTGACTTTTGTTAAGCCTAACCACAAATAAATAATTTTTCTGGGCCAATTGGGTCTTCACTTTTTATTTTTCTTTCTTTCTTTATTTATTTTGTATGTGTATGAATGTACTGTCTGCATGTAGGTTTGTGCACCTGTGTCGTGCAATGCCACTCCCCTGGAACTGGATGAAGTTAAAGACCGTTCTCAGTCACCACGTGGGTGCTGGGGATTGAACCCGGGTCCTCTGCAAGAGCAGTTGGTGCTCTTAAATGCTAGGCCATCTCTCCAGCCCCGGGTCTTCGCTTCTGATAGCTCCCACAGTCTTATGGCCACGCCTGCCTAGATAACCCTGATCTCATTTTAAGCCTCTTATGTTATACACAACTTTGCTTAAAATTTGTTGTACTTTCCTGTTTTCCTTGTTAATCCTTTGTTATATGAGTATTGGCCTTGGCCTTGATGATGGATGAGAGGAGGTGTCACATTTTTTTCCTTCATGCTGTCATGGTGAATCTGTCAATCATCAGAGAAAATGGGAAATAAGCATGAACATTATAAATTAAACTAATAAATTCTTAAACTTCATATAAAGTAATAATTTGTGTCTTTCAACAGCCTTCTTCAACTATCAATCAGATCTATAAATAAATTTGCACAAAATGGCACTATTTCAATCAACTTTAAGAATTATACTCTACTATGTAAGAAAATGGTCATACTAAACAACAAATCAACACTGGACTAAACTGAAGCCATGAATCATTGAGAGACTGAAGAAATTCATAAATCTATTGATTCTAAGCTTTACATTTATGAATAGTATATGTAATTATAATGTGTGTAATATGTAATAAGATGCTCATTTTTCTAAAGAAGTCATGCTAAGTATTAAATATTTGTAAACTTAAATAATTTCATTTATCAGTTTGTAAATTATAATATATGATTACATTTTAACAGATCTCACCTATTTCTTCCTGGTTCCTGCAACTTCTGAAATACCTTGTTCCTAGTAATACCTTAGGCAATCTGCAACACCCTTTCAAATAAACATCAAAGCAGAGTATTCATCTCCTGCAGAAAAGCAAAAATTATCCTTAGCAAAAATGTAAGAATAGGAAATTATAAGTTAATAATTCCAGGAGAACTCAAGTTCCAGGGGAGTCCGACACCCTCTTCTGACCTCCGCGGCATTGTACGACATGGGTGCACAGACCTACATGCAGACAGTACATTCATACACATAAACATTTATATTAAAAAAGCAAATTATAAGTTAATATATGGAAGAAAAATATTATAGAAGAGCCCTGGAGAATATACCTAAAAATTACATTCCCTAGGGGCATATTTGAGTAATATAAAAGATCTACGCCTGAGTTCTGAAAACATGAGATATCCTCTCTCAGCAATGAACATGGATATTATCTCCTTATTTTCTTATTTTCTTCTTTTCTGCTTTGTGCTAGAATTCATTCCAAGAAAAGGTTATTTACCAAAGGAACCTGCCATAATAATTAGTATTGTTTAAATATCTATATATCTAATTGCTTGTGCTTCATTAGTAGGATCGAAAGGTTATTCCTGGACAAACTGTCAATCCATGAAAGGAAACGGCCAGAACTGATCAGAGTCCAAAAAGACATCTCCAGAGAAAGAAGACTGTTTTGCTTCTCATCCACCTGTGCCCCTTTTCTAAGCCTAGGGAACAATCTGCGGAAGAGGGGGCATGGTAGAATGTAAGGGCTGGGATTGGGGTGAATGGTGAAACTACAGCAATATAATCTGGGCACTTATTTGATCAACATGATTGTACCTAAAAGCCCCAACAGCTGGATTGTGGGAGCCTTGGGCTGTGTGGGTTTGGGCATAGCTGCTTGCAAATTGGTTTTACATGAAGGATGCTTGTATTCATAACTTATTACTTATTGTTAAAAAAATAAAAATAAAAAAATTGGAAAAAAGAATCATACTCTACTATATAAGAAAATGGTCATATTAAACAACAAATCAACACTGGTCTAAACTGAAGCCATGGATCATTAAGAGACTGAAGAAATTCATAAATCTATTGATTCAAAGAGCTTTACATTTATGAATAGTATATGTAATTATAATATGTATAATATGTAATAAGATGCTCATTTTTCTAAAAAAGTCATGCTAAGTATTAAATACTTGTCAACATAAATAATTTCATTTATCAGTTCATAAATTATAATGTATGACTACATTTTAACAGATCTCACCTATTACTTCCTGGTACCTGCAACTTCTGAAATACTTTGTTCCTAGTAATACCTTAGGCAATCTGCAACACTCTTTCAAATAAACATCAGAGCAGAGTATTCATCTCCTGCAGAAAAGCAAAAATTATCCTTAGCAAAAATGTAAGAATAGAAAATTATAAGTTAATATATGGAAGAAAATGTTACAGGAGAAGAGCCCTGGAGAATATACCTAAAATTTACATTTCCTCCTTAGAGGTTTTTGAGTAGTATAAAAGATCTATGCCTGAGTTCTAAAAACATGAGATATCCTTCTTTCTCAGCAATGAACATGAATATTATCTCTTTATTTTCTTCTTTTCTGCTTTGTGCTAGAATACATTCCAATAGAAGATTATTTTTAACTAAAAATTTCCTTGAAAATATTTTGGAAATTTTAATCATTTTTATTATAAATCAAATTAGAATAGAGCTTTTATTTTTTTTCCATTGCTATCTTTTTGAAACACAGTCTCCCTGTTGTCCCAGCTGGTCTGCAACAGACTATGTAGACCACACTAGCCTTGTTCTCACAGAGATCCATCTGCCTTTGCTTCCCAATTGCTGGGATTAAAGGCATGTGGCACCAGCTTCTTTAAAAACTTTTGTTTTAAATTTGAATTTCAATTTCCCGTTTAACCATAATAGCAATACATAAAAGAAAATAGTTTTCATCTTTTCCTTTGCTATATTTAATGCTAATTGATGATATTGAAGGTTAGGGAAATCCAGATAGAAGAACATGCTAGATCTGGCAGACTTGTCAGTCACTAAAGGGTATCCCAGAGATACTTCAGTGTAATGTAATGATCCCTATATCAACACGAAAACTCTGTATTCTGTATGTTGACATTCTATAATGCTTGTGAGTTCACATTTAGTTTGTGTATGTGTCCTCCAACATTTTGTAAAAATCACAGAAGACTTATGATAGCTTATTTGATCAAGGATCTTAGCATTACAATTTATTTTAATTCTATATTAAACCCACATTCAACACTATTTTAAACTCTGAGAATATATGAACAATAAAATGTACATTAAAATTGCATCTAATGCTGACTTCTGTTTTGAGTTTATCTCAAGCAGCTAAGGTATTTATGGTTGCTTTTATTTCGTTACATTTACGTAATGCATTTAATCACATGGTGAGAAATGGATATGATTCTCTTGGGTGTTCTCCAGCACTAAACGAACACTAAACTTCCAGATACTTTATGTTGATCAGGAATGCAACAATATATTAGCTATAATTTTAGGTCATGATTTCCTATAAGACCATTCATGCTAGGCTCTATATCCAAATCCTGTGGAATGATGTATGGAGCTGTCAGAAAATGACAGGCTTCTGAAAAGATGTTGCTATAAGAGTGAATGAGACAGAAGTCTTAGCATATTCATATTATATTGGTAGAAACACCATGTCATATTCTGTGCCACACAGATTAACTTATATGATACTGAAACTATATAATAATGTATACTAAGGTGAATTCAAGATAATATTGAATGGTGTCTAATGAGCGCATGAATCTAAACATTCATATTAATAGATTTTCAGTGGCATTTTCTACATCATAATGAATGAGGTCTTAAGTCTATGGTTTTTCTTTCTTTAGATATTGCTGAAATTTAATTCATATTCCATAAACTTACCTTTAGAAGTATTCAATTAAGTTTTACTTACTTTTAGTTGTGCTAGGATCGTGAGGTTAAGATTATCCCTCTTAAATGAAACTCTCAGAAAAAGAAAGAAAAAAAAGATTGTCATATATATATATATATNTCTCAAAGCCCTACATGTCTTTATTTTCAATGTTGGGAATATATATTTGTGCCCCTGTGAATCCATAATAATAGACATATATGAAGCTCATTGTGTAACAATAATACATTCCTGATGGTATATAAAACATAGGCTTGTTGTAGATGTTCAAGTAGACACTGTTATCAGAGAAATGAAACACAAGTTAAAAGGCAACAGAAGCTGACGAACAAATTCATCCATAGCACACGCTCATGTCTCCCTATGGTCACTTCTGCTTAAAAGTCCAATATGGACTGAAGACTCATGTCTCTCCAAGAATCCTCCAAACCTTCAATGCCAGATGGGGACTACTGAGACATCCAGCTTGTGGACTGAGTGGCTGCTGGGATTTCAGCCTCTTTAGAGTGTGGACTGCCATTTTTGGACTACCCAAGCTGTGTCATGGAGGTCAGTACAGGGGGATGTGCTTGCTGGACCTCAATTGGGTGACTGTGGGAGGAAGGGACCCCAGTGTGGAGCACGGAGGCAGGATTGATGGTTGTTTGGGTTTGCCAGGGAGGAGACTTCAAACACTTCCTTAAGGAAAATATGACATCTTTTAGCAAAAAAGAAAAAAAGAAAAGAAAAGAAAATCCTCCAACTCGGGTGATATATGTATGTATGTTTGTACACACACATATATGTGCACATATATTGCACATATATGTATATATATATGCAATACAAGTTGGAAAGAACAACAAAAACAAAAGAATGGGGAAAAAGAGTTAAATAGTGGAGTTCTTCCCAAAACAATAGGCCTTGCTTGGAAAACAAATATGATCACAGCATAAACAGGCTACAGCTTCTGTGGACTCTTTCCATTGCTACTAATAAGATATATTTTGTAACAATTCCAGGGAGAGTAATTTGGCATAATAGACCCTAACACATATGACAGAATGTATGAACTCCCAGGGGAAGGAAGCTGTGAGAGGGTACCGTAGAGAAGAGGATATAAAGACTATTATGACTGATTGAGAAGTTATGTATGAAATAAACAAAAATTCAATAAAATTTTTAAAATTTATACATAAATATTCTTGTGAAAATTATTTTAAAAGTAAATTTATCTTGATGGCTGTAATCTGCTTTGGCTCTTGATTTCCTTAGTATAACTTTTTTTACTTTAGGTTCATGTAATGAAAAGATAACACATTGATATAAAATGAGCTAGACTTTCCTAAATAAATGATGAAAGCCTGGATGGAAGACAGTGAAATAATAATATTAACATAGGTTTTAATTCCTGGTGAACACCTGCAAAATATGTTTCCTTTGAAATACAAGATATTTGACTCTTCTAGATATACTTTTAGCAATTGCAAAATGAACTGAAAAGCACAACATATGTTCACAATGCTGCTGTAAAACTTAGATATTACTTTAACAACATATAGCACAGTCCTTGGCACATAAATATTGGTTTCCTTACACTCCCTCAAGAAACAAGGAAAAATCCTTCATGCAAACCATATGTGATTCATAATAGTGTTTGAAGACAAAATTGGGAGAAAGTACATTTAACAGAGTCTGTTTGAGCAAGAGCAATTGATGAATTAGCCACATACACCCCTCCAAACTCAGAAGGAATGTAAAGAGCTGCATGTGGCAGCAAAGGGAGCTCACTTTTATAGCTGAAAGCTGAAGTAAAGGAAAATGCTTGATGAGAAAGATGAATGCTTTTCACAGTGTTGGTGCAGACCTAAATTATAACAGTTGTGGTGGAAATAGTATGGAATTTGCCCTAACTACTCTAGGATCCAGCAATCTCATCCCTGCATGTGGAGTAAAAGGAAATGGAATGAGTAGATTAAAGAGCCTTTAACCTACATGTTGCTACAGCAGTATTCTCAAGAGTCAAGATATGGAAATGATTTTAATTTTCATCAACAGTGAGTAAATAAGATATAAACATATATAAAAGACATATAATGCTACATAATATTTATTAAAATATAATATATATATATATAAATATAATAAATGACATTAAATTACATATATATAATGTTAGACCACAAAACAGATGAAACAGTGTCATTTGTAACAATATACATGGAACTGGAGAGTGAGTACCACATCAATGAAATGAGCAAGACACAGAAGACAATTAACGGATGATGATGCTAAAGTGTCTAATATATAGTTAAGGACAGAAGCTGAGGTGATTCTGCTTACTAGAGACTGAGGGTGGTAGAATGAGGAAAAGATTGTCAAAGTTGATCACTGAGCTGCTACATTAAGAAAATATGCTGTAAAATTCTAACATACTAAGGTAAATATACATCATGACATAGTTTGGTAGATTTCAAAATTGTTAGGAAAAGTTTTTGATTTTTTTCCACTACAAAGAAATTGAATTTTATGATCTACCAATATATTACATAACAACCTGTGAACATGCAGATTTTCTGTCATTTTAAAATAAATAAAAGTTAATGCCAGGTTCCAGTCCCTAGCCTGTTTTCATAGAAGCTGCTGGGCCACGCCAGAGCTGTGGTGCCAGGTACCAGCGGGCAGGCTTGTCAGCCAGGAGCATAGCACCCTGGGAGGTGAGGTTCCAGTCCCTAGCCTGTGCTGCATAGGGGCTACTGGCCCATGCCAGAGCTGGGGGGCACTGGGATGGTGAACAGGCGTGTCAGCTGAGGGTATAGCACCCTGGGAGGTGAGGTTCCAGTCCCTAGACTGTATTGCATAGAGGCTGCTGGCCCATGCCAGAGCTGGAACACCAGATCAGCAGGCAGGCTTGCCAGCCATGAGCATAGCACACTGGGAGGTGAGGTTCCAGTCCCTAGCCTGTGTTGCATAGAGGCTGCTTGCAAAGCAAACAACAGCTACCCCTCTCCCAATTGGAACTCCAGAGGGAGGTTCTGGTAAGCCCTACAACCAACCTAGAAGAACTCTCTGGCAGCAGAGGACATATAGTGCTCGGAAGATGTCATCTGGGCTGTTACCCACTCAGTTATTGTGGAACAGAAAGGGAAGAGTGAACTATACCTTCCAATATATAACCAAAATCAAAAGCCCAAAACCTCCAAGTCAACACTCCATAAATAAGGAGAATACAAAGAAGGCACCTGAAGTAATCGAGGAAGGCAGTACTTCAACACGGGGAAGAGGCATTAGAGATTCACATCAGAATACAGGCAAAGGTAAACAACATGCCAAGAGCACAACAAAAGAACAATATGGGAAAAGCCCAGAATAACTCCACGCCAAACTCTACAGAGCCTATGGCAGACTACTACAATGGGAACTCCATAGAGGTAGCCCAGGACAAAGATTGTAGAATAACAATCACAGATATATTCAAAGAAATCATAGAACTAAGGGGAGAGAAAAAAAAAAAAAAA
>VZQC01014775.1:0-72788 GCA_009823505.1 Rhizomys pruinosus | reverse complement strand
GGTGGGGTGGGGGGAAAGGAAAAGGGGAATGTGCATGAACTGAATAGAAAAGTGATGCATGAAATACATGAAATATCAATAAAAATAAAATAATTTAAAAAATAAAGTTTTTTTGCTACCCCTGTGTCTTGTAGATTACTGCCACCATTTCTTTCTATAATTTTCAGAGTTTCAGGTTTCACATTGAGGTCTTTGATCCATTTGGAGTTGATTTTTGTACAGGCTAAAATGTAGGGTTTTAGTCTTATTCTCTATAAGTGGTAATACAGTTTTAACAACACCATTTTCTGGAGATGCTATCTTCCTTCCATGGAGTCTTCTTGGCCATTTTGTCAAATATAAGGTGGCTGAAATTGTATTTGCTCAAATATGGATCTTCAATTTTGTTCCGTTGACCTATGGGTCTGTTTTTTGTGCCAGTACCAGGCTGTACTGATTATATGTTTATATGACTATACCCCTGTAATATAGTTTGAAGTCTGTTAAAGTAATACCCCCTTAATTGCTGTTTGTGGTCAGGGTTGCTTTGTCTATCTGCATTCTTTGGTTTTTCCATATGAATTTTAGGATTTTTTTTTTCTAATTCTGTGAAGAAACTCTTAGGGGTTTTAATTGGGATCACATTTGATCTATATAATGCTTTGGGTAGGATGGTCTTTTTTTTTTTTTTTTTTTTTGGTGTTTTCGAGACAGGGTCTCCCTTTAAGTCCCAGCTGGCCTGGAGCTCACTCTGTAGATCAGGCTGTCCTTGAACTAACAGAGATCCACCTGCCTCTGCTTCCCAAGTTCTAGGATTAAAAACATGTGCAACCACATCTGACTAGGATGGCCATTTTTACTATATTAATTCTTCCAATCCATGAGCATGAGAGGTCCTGCAATTTTCAGAGGTCTTCATCTATCTCCTTCTTCAAAGATATAATTTTTCATTGTAGAGATCTTTAGCATCTTTTTGCAGGTGTGTGTCTCAGAATTTTTTGAGGTTATTGGGAATGGGAAGTTATCCATGTATTTCTTCTCCAAATGCTTGTTGTTGGCATAAAGAAAGGCTGCTGATTTTTCTAGATTAATTTTGTAGCCTGCCACGTTACTGAAACTATTCATCTTTTCTAGAGTTTTCTGGTAGGATTTTTTGCGTCCTTTAGGTATACTATCATGTCATTTGCAAAAGGAGATAATTTGACCTCCACTTTTCACATTAGTCCTCCTTTGATTTCCTTTTCTTGTATTATGGCTCTAGCAAGTGTTTCCAGCACTATACTGAAAAATAGTGCAGATGGGGGCGGCAGCCTTGCAAGGTTCCTGACTTTAAGAGGGATGCTTCTTGTGGGTTTGTTGTATATGGCTTTAATTTTGTTGAGGAATATTCCCTCCAGTCCAGTTCCCACTAGGACTTTAAACATGAAGCCATGTTGGAATTTATTGATGGCCTTGTCTGCATCAAATGAGATGACTTTGTGATTTTTGTCTTTCATTTCATTTATGTGCTTTTTTGGTTGTATCTTTTCCTGGTTTTGGTATTAGAGTGATGCTAGCTTCTAGAAGGAATTTGTAGATTCCCTACTGCGTCTATCATTTTGAGTAATTTGAGTAATAGTGATTGTAGGTCCTCTTTAAATGTCTTATAGAGGGGCTGGAGAGATGGCCTATCAAATAAGAGAGCCAACTGATCTTGCAGAGAACCTGGGTTCAATTCCCAGCATCCACATGGCAACTGAGAACCGTCTTAACTCCAGTTCCTGAGCACCGTCTTAACTCCAGTTCCAGGGGAATCTGATACCTCTTCTGACCTCTGGGGCTTTGCATTACAGAGGTGCACAAACCTACATGCAGACAGTACATTCATGCATATAAAAAATAAATAAAAATTTTAAAAATCTCATAGAATTGTACCATAAATCCATCTGGGTCTGGGCTTTTTTTAGTTGGGAGGTTTTGTATTACTGTTTCAATTTACTTATATTTTATGGGTCTGTTTAAGCTATCAGTATCTTCTTGGTTAAGCTTTCATGCTTTCCATCATTTCAGATATCCATTTCTCTTAGATATTCAAATTTAATAGAATAGGTTTTTAAAGTATTCTTGTATAATTGTCTGGATCTTTTCATTATCACTTGTAACTTTCCCTTTCCCCTCTAATTTTGTTGATTTGGAGTTGCTCTTTCTTTTGGTTAACTGGGCTTTTTATTCTTTAAAAAAAAAACAGCTCTTAGATTCGTTGTTTCTTTGTATTGTACTCTTTGTTTAGATTTTGTTGATCTCTGCTCTTATTTTTTATTTCTTCTTGTTTGTTGGCTTTGGGATTCATTCTCAAGTATTTTATTTGCAATGTTAGTTCATTTATTTGTGCTCTTTCTGCTTTTTTTGTGCGTTTGTTTAAATAAAATATTTTATTGGTGCTTTGTGTGTTTCATACATCATTTCTCAGTCCAATTTAGACACACTCCCTTTTCCAAGCCTCCCACCCCACCCCAGTTCATGCATTCCATACATGTCTTGTATCTTTTTCTCAGTCTTTTCAAAATTTTCCCTGCAGAGGTTCACTGTTTGGGTAGAGGTTAACTGTTTCAGTCAGTTCTTTGATCCAGTCTTTTTGTCATTGTTGTTCTTTCCCATTTGTATTGCTCCAAAATATACCTGCATATACATCACTTATATGCCAAAATTATGACCTTTGAAAATAAACTGCATGCTCCCACAGAGTGGGAGGAAACCTTCACCGCAGAAACATCTGACAAAGAACTGATTTCCAGAATATATAAACTACTCAAAAAACAAAGAAGAAAGAAAACAAATGACTCATTCAATAGATGGAGCAAAGAGCTGAACAGAGACTTCACAAGTGAGGAATTAGAGATGGCTTAGAAACACCTTAAGAAGTGTTCAACGTCACTAATCATTAAGGAAATGCAAATAAAAACCACTTTAAGATATCATCTTACTCCAATAATACTGGCAAGGATCAAGAAAACAAATGATACGAAGTGCTAGAGAGGTTGTCGGGAAAGGGGAACATGCATCCACTGCTGGTGGAAATGTAAACTTGAACAACCACTATGGAAAGCAGTGTGGAGAACCCTTGGAAGACTTGGAATGAACTTGCCACCCAACCCAGCCATACCATTCCTAGGCATGTACCCTCAAGACTCACCCCACCGCAGAGATACATGCAGGGCCATGCTTATTTCAGCTCTCTTCACAATAGCAAGGAGCTGGAACCAACCCAAATGCCCCTCAACTGATGAGTGGATAGAGTAAATGTGGTACATCTACACAATGGAGTTCTATGCAGCAGTAAAAAAAGATGACATCATGAGCTTTGCAGGAAAATGGCTGGAGCTAGAGGACATCATGCTGAGTGAGGTAACAGAGTCCCAGAAAAACAAACGATGAATGGTATCCCTCATCTGTGGATGCTAGTGCCAATTACCTAGTTATAACTATTTATTGTGCATGGCCCCTTGAGCTTTTGTCCAAAGCAGTTGGGAATGATGCATATTGGAAACAACAACAACAGCAACAGAAAGGACTGCATCAAAGAACTGACTGAAACACTGAACTTCTGC
Source organism: Rhizomys pruinosus (assembly GCA_009823505.1). NCBI lineage: Eukaryota > Metazoa > Chordata > Mammalia > Rodentia > Spalacidae > Rhizomys > Rhizomys pruinosus. The sequence goes on along the minus strand of VZQC01014775.1, from coordinate 69,222 downwards.
TCAAAACAGTCAACTTCCACATGGAAAATATTGAGAAAGACTGAGAAAGAGATGAAAAACATGTTTGGCAGAATGCATGAGTTCTGGTGGGGTGGGGGGATGGGGGGACATGGGTCTAGATTTGATAATATATATATACATATATATATATTAATTAAATAAAAAATAAATGCATACAATTTAAAATAAATAGTATTAGACATTTAAAAAAAGAAAATAAACTGTATGCTAAATCTAAAATATGTTTAGGAGTTCACATTTTCCCTTTAATTTTATATTTAATATGTGAATACATACCCTCCATACAAATACCACAATTACAAAGTCTGAAAATAAGTGGTCAGTTAATTCTAGAGCCCATTAAGGAATTCACATTATTACAGCATAGTTGCCTTCAGATAAAAAGAAATATAACATTAACTTTTCTAAGCTTGCCTTTCAACTATGGATTTGTTGCTAGCATCCACAAATGAGGGATACCATTTGTTGTTTGTTTTTCTGGGACTGTGTTACTCCACTTAACAAAATGGGTTCAAGTTCCATCCATTTACCTGAAAAGTTCATGATGTCATCTTTCTTTACCACATCATGGAATTCCATTGTGTAGATGTATCACATTTGCTCTAACCACTTGTCCGTTGAGGGATACTTGGGTTCCTTACAACTCTTTGCTATTGTGAAGAGAGCTGTGATAAACATAGATGTGCATGAATCTCTGTGATAGGATGAGTCTTGTGGGTATATACACAGGAGTGGTACGACTGGGTCAGGTGGTAGGCTCATTTTCAGTTTCTTGAGAGTTCACCACACTGCTTTCCATAGGGGTTGCATGAGTAGACATTTAGGGCTTTGGGTTTTCCTCTTAGGACTGTCTTAGTGTGTCCCATATGTTTTGTTGCATTGTATAGTTCTTTTTGTTTAATTCCAGACATATTTTATTTCTTTCTTTATTTCTTCCTTGACCCATTCATTATTTAGGAATGTGTTGTTTACTTTCCATGAGGTCTTGTAGACAGTAGGGCTTCTTCTGGTGTTCATATTTAGCTTTAAGGTATTGTGTTCTGATATAATGCATGAGATTATTTCAATTTTTGTATTTATTGAGATATGTTCTGTATCCCAGGATGTGGTCAGTTTGGGAGAACATTTCATGGGGTGCTGAATAGAAAGGATATTCTTTGGTGTTTGGCTGGAATATTGAGTAGACTTCTATTAGGTCCATTTTGTATATAGTATTGTTCAGTTCAGATGTTTCTGTTTATTCTTTGTCCAGTTGTCCAGTCTAATGTTCAGTCTAGTTGGGTCTTGAAGTACCCTAATATTATTGTGTTGTGATTAATCTGTGCCTTAAAGCCCTGTAGTATTGTGTTTATGAAGTTCCATGCACCAGTGTTTGGTGCATTTATATTCATGATTATGAAGTCTTCATGGTTAATTTTTCCTTTGATAAGAATGTATTGACCCTCTTCATCTCTTCTGATTAGTTTTCATTTGAAATCTATTTTGTCTGACATTAGAGTAGCAACTCCTGCTTGCTTCCTAGTACATATTTCTCAGAATAATTTTTCCATTATTTCACCTTAAGATGGTGCCTGTTCTTGAAGGTGATATGCGTTTCTTATAGATAACAAAACAAAACGATGGATTCAATTTCTTAATCCATTCTCTGAGTCTGTGTCTCTTGATTTGGGAGTTCAGACCATTAATATTTAAAGATATTATTGAGATATGTATATTGCTTCCTATCAGTTTTGTTTCTGTGTGCATTTTTTGTCTGTGTTTGTATTTCCTGTTATAATTAATTACTTTCTCTTGCCACTTGGGAAATCGTTGTTCCCTTCTGCTGCTCTTTGTATTGTATTTTTGGAAGGGTTGGTTTTCTGGACATGAATTCTTTCATCTGGTTTATGTCATGAAAGATTTTTCTTTCTCCTTCAACTCTATTAAACACTTTGGCTGGGTAATGCAACCTGAGTTGGTATCTATAGTCATTTAGAACTAGGAATACTTTGGTCCAAGCTCTTCTGGCTTTCATTATTTGCATTGATAAGTCAGCTATAATTCTGATGGATTTCTTTATATGTGACTTGTTTTTCTCTTGTAGCTTTCAGGATTCTGGCTTTGTTTTTGGCATCTAGTGTTTTTACTGTGATAGGTGTAGGGAATTTCTTTTCTGATCTTGTCTATTTGGTGTTTTATGTGGTTTTTATATTTGCAGAGTTATGTCGTTCTTCAATTTAGGGAAATTTTCTTCTATAATTCTGTTGAAAATCTGGTCAATACCATTATCCTGGGATCCTGTGAATCCTGCTTCCTCTATGCCTATGAGGCAGAGGTTTGGTCTTTTTATTGTGTCGTCATTTCCTGATTATTCCCCTCCTGTGTTTTCTTGAATGTTTTCAGAATCTCTGCTTGAACATTCTAGTACTTCCATGTTATCTTCCAGTGTTGATATTCTATTCTCTAATTCATTCATTATGTTACTGAGGCTTTCTCCAATCTTTTCTTGTTGAATGGATGAAGTTCAGTTTCATTTTTTCATTTCACCCTGAGGATTTTTGTTTTCGGTGTTTCCACTTCATTCTGAGTTGAGCATTCTCTTCTTTTAGTCTATCTCTATCTCCTAATTCTTTATTTGTTTGTTTGTGTTTTCTTGAATTCTTTAAATTCCTTGAATTCTTTGAGTAGGTTTATGATAGTTCTTTTTAGATCTACTTCTTGGGAGTCCTCATTGTAGGGGTCTTCTTCCAGACTGGTAGTATTTAGCAGGGACTTATTATTTATGTTTTTCATGTTATTTTGTTTGTTTCATTGTGATTTTGACTGGGTATTTGTTTTGTGGTTTGTGTTCTATTATGAAACTCAAGTGTTTCTTAGTTGAGTTGAAAAGTGACTTTGCTTGCTTTCTTTAGGTGCCTTTGTTGTCTTCGTATTAGTATGGAAAGCTGGATGGTCTGGGTTTTCACTTTTAATATTTTTTGGAGGGAACTGCAGCCAGAGTTCTGTCCAGTTGCAGGCCTCTGGGTGGATGGCATTTCTTGTCTTGCCTGCTGGAAGCTGGGAACAGGGAGCTAAAGCAGATGCACACTGGTGTGTGCTGGCCTCTGTCTTACCTCCTGGGAGCCATGAGCTGGGTGCTGGTACCAGATCTGTATCTCTGTAACCCAGAGCTATAACACAGGGCATCAGGAGCTGGCACCCTGAAGCTGAGATGGTGGAGCCTGTCAAGTCTGGAAATGGATCTCTCAGGACCCCTGAGCCAGGACTCAGGACCCAGCTGCTGGCACCTGGAGCTGTGTTTGTGGAGCCTGGTAGGCCAGAACTGGGGCTGTACCAGGGCCCCTCAGGGACTCTCTACCTACATTGGCCACCCAGGGGTGTGGGGGAGAGCCGGGCTGCTGGCGGTCTGCCTGCTGCTCTGCATTCACAGGCCTGGCCACTATTTTCATATAGTATAATTTGCCAAAATTTAGATCCCCACTCCTTATCCCCCCCCTCTCTCTCTATCTATATATCTATATATATAGATATCTAGATATCTATCTATATATAGATATATAGATAGAGAGAGAGAGAGAGGGAGAGAGGGTCTATAGAGTCTAATGTGTATCCTTAAAGGTCTTTCAGTGTGAGTCCAACCTCAGAAGGCTGGTTAACCTAACAAGAGTGCCATTCATGAAAGATTCTCTCTATTTCTTTCCCACTCTGAGCAGCCAGAGGTTACCACAAGATCCTTAGGTTGGGTTGGGGTTTCTGACCACTTTACTAAGTCTATTCCAGGGTTTCATCTGGTTTCACCTTGCTAGAATCCATGCATGCATGCTGACACCATTGCTGTGAGTGCATATGTGCAACTGATCAAATATTTGAAAAGCTCTGTTTCCTCTCATCACCCAACACCTCTGGATCTTACAGTCTTTCCACACACCCCCTTTCTCAATGATCCTTGGGATGCAGAAGTTTGATATAGGTGTCTAGTTAGTTACATATTCTTCAGTTTCTTGTTCTTTGCACATTGCTAAGTTGTGTGTTTCTGTGTTAATCATCATTTACTGCATAAGTTAATTTTTCTGGTGAGAGTTGAAAGCTGCATTAATCTATGGATATGACAATAAGTCACTAGGAGTCATATTTTTAAAGTATATACATTTATACTATAAAATGAGGTTAAAAGGAGCTACCTTATAACAGAGGGTCATTGCCCCTACTAGATGGCATAGGTTAAAAGATACAGTCCCAATGGAAGGCATGAACTCCATCTCTTGAACTTTTTTAACAAGGTTCCCATAAACCTTCAACACTACTGGTCATTGCCCCTGCTCTTGCTTACGCACTTGATGGTAAGACACTATTCCTGAAAAAAATCTATAAAATTGAACTGTAAAACAAATGGAGAAATCAAGGTGTTGCTGACTTCAGAGCTTCAACTCTACTGGCCAGCTTTCATAGTGCTGGAATGGGCTATGCAGGCCATCGAAAGTAAAATAAAATAATCAGCTCTGAATCCTCTGGATTAAAACTGGCCTGACAAGATAAGCCCACCAGCACAATACTGTCATGACTATTATGGGACTGAGTACTTTCTAATTGTATTTAAGGTTCACTCCATAGGAAGGAGCCCATATCCGACAGTGATATCAGGGTTAGGAACCTGAAGTTACACAGGTCACAGGATATGAGGGACAGCTTAATACTAGCTTTCTTCTAAATAAAAATAAATCTTTGATAGTGAAAATGTATTTGATGAATTGCAGTGGAAAGACCCTAGAGGGAGGTATGATGGCATCTTCTGAGTGTTAAAATCTCCCCTTTTCTGTTACTATTTAACGCTGCCTTTTGTTTGCTTACAAAATTACTTAAAAAGCTAGAGCTATATATGCCTAATGTCCCCCCCCCCCAGTTGAAATATTTTTGGACCCATTTATGTCTCATTTGGTATTATGCTATAGTGATATAGAAACCATCATTCTTGCATTTCTGAATGTGCTTACAGTTTGTGCTCTGTGAATTAAAAGATGCAAAGACAAACTGGGTTGGAATGTGTGTGGTGTCAAGTGTTAAAGGATGAAGGATACCTTTGCACTTTTGTTTTGAAATGTAGATAACGAATATTTTTGCTTTTATTGTGTAAGAGGGTCAGTACATCAAGAACATGTTAAACCCTAGCAGAGCTCAAATGATCAGGCTCTTGATTTTAGGTTTTTAGTGTATGATGGTAACATTCATAATTTAAATTATTTTTCTTGTTACTTAGTGTGATTGTTAATGTTAATTGTCAATTGATAAATTCACAGACCAACAAGAGAAGGGCCTCCATCCATGCCTGCAGGAGTTGATTGCTATAGTAAACAGTCATCCCACCACCAGTGGTACCATTTCCTCTTTGAAATTCTGAACAGTGTAAGTGAAGAGGGAGCTGAGCAGCAGTAAGCATGCATTACTCTCTTCTGACTGTGGACTTAAGGTCAACTACATCAAACTGCTGCCTTGACTTCTGCACTTAGGTGGATTGCACCTTGAACTGTGAGCCAAAATAAATAATCCCCTCTTTCAGTTGCTTGCATCAGAGTATTTGTTCACAATAACAAAATAGAAGCTAAGTCACATAGACATTATTTAATTATATATTTAAATTACAAGAGTTTAAAAAGATAGACATAAATGTAAAAAGAAATGATGCTACAATATAAAAAGTTAATAAGGGCAAAATCTTTCTGGCCATCTAATCAAAATGCTCATAGAGTACAAGGAATGTTGTTAACACATTTTAAAACAAGAGCTGAAATTTTTCTTTTTATTTCCAGGTCTTTATATTTAGTTTTTTAAAGAATCTTTATGATGAATCTGTTTTTCTATATCGTTTTTACTTTTTTTCTTTATACAGTTTTTTTCTCTTTTTTTAATATTTTTAAGGAATTCTACAATATAAGAGCACAGTTGTTTTCAGATCCATTAACATTGTTCAGTTTGCCATACAATTAGGTAATTGGTGCTAGCATCCACAGATGAGGGATACCATTCATGGTTTGTTTTTCTAGGACTGTGTTACTTAACTCAGCATATCTTTTAGCTCCAGCCATTTACCTGCAAAGTTCATGTTGTCATCTTTCTTTACCACTGCATAGAACTCCATTGTGTAGATGTACCACATATTCTCTATCTTCTGGTCAGTTGAGGGGCACTTGGGTTGGTTCCAGCTCCTTGTGGAGCTGCAATAAACATGGCTGTGCATGTATCTCTGTGGTAAGATGAGTCTTGTGGATACATGCCCAGGAGTGGTATGGCTGGGTCAGGCGGCAAGTTCATTCCAAGTCTTCCAAGGGTTCTCCACACTGATTTCCATAGTGGCTGTATGAGTTTACATTCCCCATCACCAGTGGATGGATGAGTATTCCCCTTTCCCCACAACCTCTCCACCACTTGATATCATTTGTTTTCTTGAACCTAGCCAGTCTTACTGGAGTGAGATGATATATTAAAATGGTTTTAATTTGCATTTCCTTAATTATTAGTGACAATGAATAATTTTTTTTCTTTTATTTGTTTATTTTTAAGGGATTCTACAATATAATAGCACAGTTGTTTTCATATAACATCAACTTTACTCAGTTTGCCATACAATTAGGTAATTGGTGCATTTTTTTTGAAGCGAGCCAAATTATTAAGCATAAGCAATAAATGTAATTAACATTCATGTAAAACCAATTTGCAAGTATCTATGTCCAAATTTTGGACGATGAACAATTTCTAAGATGTATCTCAGTCACCTCACTTCTGAAGTCTCTGTTCACTGCTTTGCTCCATCTTTTTAGTGGGTCATTTGTTTTCTTTCTTCTTTGTTTTTTGAGTAGTTTATATATTCTGGAAATCAATGCTTTGTCAGATGTATCTATGGTGAAGGGTTCCTCCCACTCTGTTGATTTTTCTCTTCACTTCCTTGATTATTTCTGTTGATGTACAGAAGCTTTTGAGTTTAATGAGGTCCCATTTGTCAATTGTCAACCTTAATACTTGTGCAGCTGCTTTCTGATTTAGGAAGTCATTTCCTATACCTATGTTTTATATTCTGCTGCCAACTTTTTCTTCTATTGCCTTCAGAGTTTGAGGTTTTATGTTGAGGTCTTTGATCCATCTGGAGTTCACTTTTGTACAGGGCAAGAGGTCGGGGTTTAATTAGATTCTTCTACAAGTGGTGATCCAGTTTTGTCAACACCACTTGCTGAAGATGCTGTATTTCCTCCACTGTGTCTTCATGGTCCCCTTGTGAAATATGACATGGCTGAAATTGTATGTGTTCAAGTTCGGATCTTCAGTTTTGTTCCATTGGTCAACAGGTCTGTTTTTGTGCCAGTGCCAAGCTGTTTTTATGACTATAGACCTATAGTATAGTTTGAAGTCTGGTATAGAGATCCCCCACTGTATTGCTCTTTTCATTCAAGGTTGCTTTGGCTATTTGGGGTCTTTTGTTTGTCCAAATGAAATTAAGGAGATTTTTTTCAAGCCTGTGAAGAAACTCTTGGGGATTTGAATTGGGATTGCATTAAATCTGTACAAGTGTTTGGGTAGAATGGACATTTTTACTATATTAGTTTTCCCACTCTATGAGCATGGGAGGTTTTTCCATCTTCTGATGTCTTATTCAATTTCCTTCTTCAGGGGTTTAATATTTTTTTTGTAGAGATCTTTGATGTCTTTGGTTAGGTTTGTTTCTAAGTATGTTATTGTTTTTGAGACTATTGTCAGTGGGATGGTTATTTCTATTCCTTCGTTAGTTGCTGGTTGTTGGCGTAAAGAAAGGCTACTGATTCTTCTGGGTTGATTTTGTATCCTGCCACTTTGCTGAAGCTCTTAATCGTTTCTCAGAACTTTCTTGTGGAGTTTTTAGCATCCCTTAAGTAAACTTTCATATCATCAGCAAAACGAGATAGCTTAACTTCCTCTTTTCCAATTAAATGAATACTAATTCATTTAATTTCTTTTTCTTGCCTTATTGCCCTAGCAAGTGTTTCAAGCACTATATTGAAGAGGAGTGATGACAGGGGGAAGCCTTGCAGAGTTCCTACCTTTAAAGGGAATGCTTCTGTCATTTTCCCATTTAGGATGATATTGGCTGTGGGTTTCCTGTATATGGCTTTGATTACATTGAGGAATGATCACTCCAATCCATTTCCCTCTAGGACTTTGCTGGATTTTGTCAAAGGCTTTTTCTGCATCAGTTGAAATGATTGTGTGGTTTTTGTCTTTCAGTCCATTTATATGTTTGATGATATTTTTTGATTTTCATATGTTGAACCATCCCTGCATCTCTGGTATGAATCCAACTCGGTCAGGATGGATGATCATCTTGAAGTCGGTGTGTATGAGGTTTGCAAATATTTTTGAGAATTTTTGCCTCTGTGTTCATTAATGAGATGGGTGTATAGTTCTCCTTTTTGCTTGTATCTTTGCCTAGTTTGGGTATTAGAGTGATGCTGGCTTCATAGAAGGAATTTGGGAGAATTCCCTCTGTTTGTATACTTCTAAACAATTTGAGTAATAATGGTTGTATGTCTTTTTGAAATGTTTTTTTTTTTTTTTTTTGGTCTTTTTGAGACAGGGTCTCCCTGTAGCTCTGGCTGTCCTGGAATTCACTCTGTAGACCAGGCTGGCCTCGAATTCACAGAGATCTGCATGCCTCTGCAAAATGTTTTATAGAATTCTACAATGAAACCATCTGGGCCTGCGCTTTTTTTAGTTGGAAGGTTTTCTTCTTTTTTTTTTTTAAATATTTTTATGCTTGTGTATTTCATACATCATTTCCAATTCAGTTCAGGCATATTTCCACTTCCCTTCCCCCTCCCCCACCCTAACTCATCCCACATCATGCCTTCTGCCCTACATTTTCTGACTCTTTCGTCATGCTTTTTTTTTGTTTTGTTTTTTTTCATTTTTTTAACAATAAGTGATAATTTTGAGTGGTAAAGCATACCTTCATGTAGAAACCAATTTTGCAGAGCAGTTGTATGCCCCAAACCCACACATCATGGGTCCCACATCCAGGCAGGGGGGGGTTGTATTTTCAATAAGTTGATCAAATGAGTGTCCAGTATATTATTGTATTAGTTTCACCATTATCCCTCACACTCATCCGCCCGTACATTCGACCATGCCTACTCCTTCTGCAGATTGTTCCTAGGCTTAGAAAACAACGGGGCAACGGGGTGCACAGGTGGAGGAGAAGCCAAATCAGTCTACTTTCTCTGGAGCTGATTGTCTTGGTCGCATGTCAGTTTCGGCTGTTTCTGTCTGGGCGCCAGCTTGTCCAGGCATAACCTTTCAATCCTACTAATGAAGCACATCGCAATTATATATATAGGTAATTTAAAACAGTATAATATATAGCCTTTCGAATCCTACTAATGAAGCAACACACATTAGATATATAGGTATTTAAACAGTACTAATTGTTATGGTAGGTTACTTTGGTATAGACACAGATGTTTGGATGGTATGTTAATTCATGAATTACATTTTCTTCTGTTAAGTATGGCAGGGTCTTCGTGTGGTTTATAACATCTCCTAACCATTAGAGGATGTAAGCTTGTGGCATCAGCCGTGGGTTATTCCTCCAAGGAGAGAGCTAATAGCCAATTAGATTTGGGATATACAGACATATGGCTGCCACTGCTGCACAGTATTTCCAGGCAGATGAGGTGTAGCTGGTGCTGACGGAGGAGTCTTGCTTGACTCAAGGAGACCTATATTTGCTTTATTGGTTTAGTGGCCTTTGTTAACACTCTCTGGAAGGTTTCTTATTACATCTTCAATTTCTTCATATAGTATGGGTCTGTTTAAGCTGTTGATCTCTTCTTGGTTGAGTTTTGATGATTTCCAGGATTTCAGATATTCATTCATTTCTTCTCGGTTTTCAGACTTAGTAGAGTATAGGTTTTTGATGTATTCCCATATGTTTGTCTTGATCTTTTCATTTTCAGTTGTGATATTTCCCCTTTCATCATGAATTTTGTTGATTTGGAGTTGTTCCTTCTTTCTTTTGGTTAACTGGGCTAGATGTCTGTCTATCTTGTTTATTCTCTCAAAGAATCAACTTTTGGATTCAATGACTTTTTGTATTGTTTCCTTTGTTTCTATTTCATTGATTTCTGCTCTGAGTTTTGTTATTTCTTCCTGTCTGTTGCATTTATGGTTCATCTGTTCTTGTCTCTCAAGTGTTTTTAACTGCAGTGTTAGATCATTCACTTGTGCTCTTTCTGTTTTTCTAATGTAGATACCCACCCAGGGCTATAAACTTCCCTCTTAGGACTGCTTTTAAGGAATCCCATAGGTTTTGTTGTGTGTATTATCACTGTCATTCAGTTACAGGAATGATTTTATTTCTCCCTTTATCTCTTCCTTGACCCATTCATTATTCAGGAGAATGTTGTTTAGTCTCCATGTGTTCTTGTAGATAGTAGGGCTTATCCTGGTGTTTATAATAAGCTTTATTGCACTATGGTCTGATAGAATGCATGAAATTATTTCAATTTTTTTGTATTTGTGGAGGTTTCTTCTGTGTCCTAGTATATGGTCTATTTTGGAGAATGTTCCATGGGGTGCTGAGTAGAAAGTGTATTCTCTGGTATTAGGGTGGAATATTCGGTAGATGTCTCTGAGGTGCATTTGGTGTATCATATCATTCAGTTCAGATGTCTCTGTTTATTCTTGTCAGGTTGACCTGTCCAATTGGCTCAGTGGGGTATTGAAGTCTGCTACTATGAGTGTCCTGAGGTTAATCTGTACCTTGAGGTCCTGGGAAATTGTCTTATAATATTTGGTGCACCAGAGTTTGGTACATCCATATTCAAGATTGTGAAATCTTCATGCTCAATTGTTCCTTTGATAAAAATATAATGGCCTTCTTTGTCTCTTCTGATTTCTTTTACTTGAAGGCTATGATTTTTCTGTTTCCTAATCCAATCTCCCAGTCTATATCTTTTGATTGGGGAGTTTAGTCCATTAATATTTAAGGTTATAACTGAAAGATGTGTGTTGCTTCCTTTCACCATATTATCCATTTGGATTTTTGGTCTAGTTTACTACTTCTGCTGTTATGCTTTTATTAATTTCTCTTTCTAGGTGCCTGGGGATAGTTGATCCTTTCTTCTGTCCTTTGAGTTGCTTCATGTATTCTCTGAAGGGTTGGTTTTCTGGACATATATTCTTTCATATTGCTTATGTCATGGAAGATTTTTCTCTCTCCTTCAACTATAATCGACATTTTTGCTGGGTATAGTAACATGCATTGGCATCTATATTCCTTTAACATTGGGAATGCTTTGCTCTACATTCTTCTTGCTTTCATAGTTTGCACTGAGAACTCAGTTGTAATTCTGATAGGCTTCTCCTTACATGTTACTTGTTTTTCTCTTGTGGCTTTCAGAATTTTGTCTTTGATTTGGGCGTCTAGCATTTTAACTATCATATGGAATGGAGAATTTCTTTTCTGATCTTGTCTGTTTGGAGTTCTGTTTGCTTCCTCTATTTGTAGTGGTTTGTCTTTTTTTAGTTTGGGGAAATTTTCATCCATTTTTCTGTTGAATATCTGATCAATACCATTCTCCTGGGATTCTTCTCCTTCCTCTATCCCTATGATGCAGAGGTTTGATCTTTTCATAGTGTCCCACAATTCCTGGTTGTTCCACTTTTGTGTATTTTCATAATCTTTCCTTGATGTTTTTAGTTGTTCTGTGTTATCTTCCAGGTCTGGTTTTCTTTATTCTGCTTCCTCCATTCTACTTCTGAGGCTTTTTCCCATTCTTTCCTCTTGATTGGATGAGTCTTTGATTTCATTTTTAGTTTAATCTTGTGATTTCTTTAGTATTTCCACTTCCTATTGGAGCTTCTCAATTTCTTCCAGTAGTTCTTTGCTTTGGTGGTTGGTTTCCTTTTCTTTTTCAACATGGGATCTTTTCAATGTTTCCACTTCCTTCCAGAGTTTGTCATTCTCTCTCTCTCTCTCTAGGTCCTTCTTCAGTTTTTAGTTCTCTCTCCTTAGTTCTCTGACTTGTTCTTTATGTTCTTTGATTTCTTTGAATATGTTTGCAATTCTTCCTCTAAGATCTGTGTCCTGCGCCATCTCCAGGGGGATCCCACTGTAGGAATCCCCCACAGGGTTGGGAGAGCTTGGTGTGGAATTATCCTACACCTTTCCAATGTTTTTCCTTCTTTGTGTCCCTGGCATGTGGGTTTCTCTTTGCCTGTGTGTGCCCCAAATGCCTCTTCACTGTGTTGAAGGCTTGCTTTGCTTTCCTCTTTCGGATGCCTTCATTGTTTGGTTGGTTGGTTGGTTGGTTTTCCTCCTTGCTTATGGAGTGTTGACTTTTCTAAGTTTTAGGCTTTCTATTGGAAGTCTAAATCACTCTTTCCTTTCTGTTCTGAAGGTTCTCCGAAGAATCCAGTTGAATACTCCCTCCAGAATTCCAGTTGTTTGGGGGTGAGGTGGGGCGGCTCTTATGCCTATTTAGCCTGCACCCTGTACTCTGTGCTTCATGTGGTCCTGGGAAATCCCCAGTCTAAGCTCTATGCACTCAAGTCTCACAGTGTCAACTGGCCCACCTTTTATACCAGCTAGCAGATGACTCTGCCCCCATAGCCACACAAGTCACTTGAATCAAACCAATGAGAGTGTTATCCAATGGGCCAGATAGGATTATCCAACAATATGCCTGGCTGAAATGCCAGGTTCCTACCTGTGCTTCGAGTGGTCCTAGGAAATCCCTGATCTAAACTCTGTGCACTCAAGTACACAATAGCTGAGCAGTTAAAGAAATAAAGACTGCATCTAAATGAATGTGGATTTTCATTCATTTATTTGAAAATCATCCAAAAAAAGCAATATAATATCTAGAGATAAGCACTAGAAAAGAACATGCTGATGCAAGTAGTTTCAGTAAGGAACATAAACACATACATGTGGTGTGCCACACAAACATGGAGTAATTTTGACAGAGATGTTAGGTAGAATGTACTGGTCCCAGAATCTACTTTGTGGAGCACATTGGCCTATTCTTGATGTTATAGCACAAGTAGATGAATTTTTATATTTTATACATTGTTTTTATTTTTCTTGTCTTTTGAGACAGGACTCCTTGTAGGCTTCTAGCTATCCTGAAACTCATTATGTAACCAGGCTTGCCTTGAACTCAAGAGATCTGCCTGCCTCTGACCCCAAAGTGCTAGGATTAAAGGGAGGTGAGTGCTAACATGCCTAGCTACTTTTAATTTATCACTACAAATTAAACAAAGAACTATGAAGACTTTGCTGTAATGAATGACTTCAATTGTCAATGTATATAAGATTTTATGTATATTTTATACATCAAAATTATGATATATTTACATATATCATGTTATATTAATATGAAAAATAGCAATATAAAAATAAGGTAAATAAGAACACTTATCACATAGACTGCTCACCTCCTCTCATTGAGAAAAGTTTCTTACATTTATTATCACACATTTCATTCATGCTTGTATACATTCTTATACATTCATAATGTATAATATTTTGTTTATGCTTCATGTTAATAAATGATACTTTGATCTGAAGCTTTTTTAAGGAAATTAATTTTTAACTGTAGTTGTGGTATCATTTACATAATATTACCCAAGTATCACCCCTTGTCGTCCTAAAATGCATATAATAAAAGATTTCCAAAGTATTCCTAACTACCAACGTTACTGTAACCAATACTCATTATTCTCTTTCTTAAAGGCACGATGCATTAAAAGATGTTTTTGGAACAAACTTAATAGTGAAATTGCTGTGCAGTACAAAATGCTGTGCAGTTTTGTCAATTTAGATTTCCATCAGCAAAGTTTCTGAGTTTTACTCCCTCACTTGATATTTTTTGGTCTTTAATTTTCTTTCAGTTTTGATAAATGAGAATTATTGTTCATTTTCAATTCACACTTGCTGTGGTTCTAAGCTACTCTGAAAGATGGATCAGTTTTCATAATTTATTTAATCAAAGATTTTGTATCACAGCATTATATTAGATTTATTGACTCGAATACACGCTTATAATATTTTTACAGTATTATGTTTTCCAATATATCCTTTAATTTCTTTTAATATCTGGAAATATATTACATAGGAATTTTAAATGATCATGTGATGAAATATAATTTTCTTTTTGCAGTATTTTTCTTTTATTTTTTTTGTCTTTAAGACAGGTCTCCTGTAGCCAGCTGTCCTGGAACCTCACTCCTGTAAAAACCAGGCTGGACTTGAACTCACAGAGACTCCACCTGCCTCTGCCTTCCTGAGTGTGAGATTAAAGACGTCACCCACCATGCCCGTGCTAGTCAGTATTTTCTTTTAAATACGATTTTTTTTCTTATTTTCCTCTACTGGCTTAACAGTCGTGGCACAATTATCTTAGGGGTAATCAATAAGCTTGTCTAATTTGACTTAAGGCCCACTTCAATGGGAGAGAACCATGTGTGGTTTAACCTGTGTTTTTTTTAAAAAACAATCTGGGGAAAAATATTTTATATATTTTTAATTATATTATATATATATATAATATTAATACTGTACATGGAACAGATATAGCTGGAAGAAGTCATCCCCTCTGGGTGGGCGGGGCTAGTTTTGTTACACCCCTACTCCAGTGTCATTTCATATTGATTCTAAATACCTATCCTCCTTATATTTACAGGGAAGAATGCCTCTCCTATCACTCATCAAAGCATCTACTTTTTATAACAGATTAAGGCAGTTTCAAAGTTCCACAACTAGTCAAATTCAGAGAATGATATCTTTGAGGTAACCAGCCCTAAGTGATGCATATATAATGCAACCTTTGCAACTCAGGCTCAGAGGGCATAGCTGAATAGGTAGCATAAATAACATTAATGAATCTCTCAGCACTCACCAGCAAAGCTTCTGTACTAGTCACTTTTCTGTTGCTGTGATTAAACCACCATGACCAAGAGAACCTATAGAAGGAAGAGTTTATTTGAGCTCATGATTGATTGTTCCAGGGAATTAGAGTCCATTGTGGTAGGAAGCTTGGTGGCAGGGACTGGAGCAGAAAGCAGAGGCTCACATCTTCCAATGAGCAAAGGAAGGCAAGAGAGAGCAACTGGAAACAGGCAAGGCTTGTTGTACTCTCCAAGCCCAACCCCCAGTGATGTGCATCCTCTAACATGGCCACAGCTTCTAAGATCTCCCAAAACAGCACCGCAGACTGGAGACAAAATGCCAGAATAGTTGAAGCATATGGGGGATATTTTCATTCAAACCACCACAGCTTCCTCATGAAAGAGATGGTAATTAATCCAGAAAGCTACATCTTGCCAAAGGGCAGAGAATAAAAGATTGTAGATATCTCATTTCTGAACAAGATATCTTCATCCTTTGCCACTGAAGCCTCAGAGACCACTGTGGAAGAGAGATAGAAAGACCATAAGAGCCAGAGGTGAATGATAACCACAAGGAAACTGCTTTCCAGATAGCTAGAAAGTTACTCCTATGAACTAACAGCAATGGTAATAGTATGCACAAGACCCACGCAAGCTCAAGCCAAACAAAAGTCTAGCAGAAGAGGGAAGACAGATAAGAGGCTCCAATGTTAGCTGAGGAACTATTGGCAACCAATAATTAATGGGAGAGGAAAAGTTGGTATTTCTTTTTTTTAATTTTATTTATTATTTTTTTTTATGTGTATGAATGTACTGTCTGCATGTACGTTGGTGCACCCATGTCGTGTAATGATGCGGAGGTCAGAAGGGGGTGACAGATTCCCCTGGAACTGTAGTTAAAGACGGTTCTTAGCCGCCAAGTGGGTGCTGGGAATGGAACTTGGGTCTTCTGCAAGAGCAGTCGGTGCTCTTAACTGTTAAGCCACCTCTCCAGCCCCGAAAAGTTGGTTTTTCTTAAGGGTGTGATGCTCAACGAGGTTATCCAGTTCAGTGGCTAGACCCTACACAAAAGGACAGTTGAGAATACAAATATGATTCTATGGACCTTAATATACATGGCAGAGTACATGAAATATGGTGAGAGTGCTTTAGAAGGGTGCAGATAGGAGATGGGAATATAAATAGGATCAAAGTTCAAAATTTATTTCTTAATTAAAAACAATAATTTATAATGTATGATTTGCCTGCAAGTTTTATTATTACATTAACATTTAATATTTATATGTGCAATTGATACATGTATGTCACTCAACGCTGAGTGATATTGAGTTTGTAAATATTCTAAAAGCTAACTATTATATTTCTTTGGCACTTGTTCTGTTTTCAAATATTACAAGGTATAGGTGACATGTAAACTGATATGTATTATATAAAATTAGGAAATTTGCAGTACAGATGCATAACACCCGATGTTCAAGCACATTCAAATTATAATCTATAATATGACATTTAAATCACAATTGGAGGGGGCTGGAGAGATGGTCTAGCGGTTAAGAGCGCCGACCGCTCTTACAGAGGACCCGGGTTCGATCCCCAACACCCACATGGTGGCCAAGAACAGTCTGAAACTCCAATTCCAGGAGAACTCCAGTTCCAGGGGAATCCGACACCCTCTTCTGACTTCCGAGGCATTGCACGACACGGGTGCACAAACTTGCCTGCAGACCGTACATTTATACACATACAAAAATAAATAAAAGAAAATTTAAAAACATCACAATTGGTTCTAAAGTACCATTTTGGAATACACACATTTTAAAGACAGGGTCTTACCATGTAGTTTTGGCTGACCTGGAACTTGTGATGTAGACCAAGCAGGGGTCAAACCCACAGATATATGCCTGATTTTGCCTCCTAAAAATTACTGGGATTAAAAGCCTGTGCCTCCATGCTGGACCCTCATTATACACTTTTGATAATCAGATTTTCCTTATATAATTGATTTAAAATAATTAAATATCTTGTTTCAGTATAAATAATGCTATCAATTGTATAAATTGATTTTCTCAGGCCAGCTGTTACTAATTTAATCAGTAAATAATTTCCCTTTATTGCCTGTCAAGGATAATAAATGAATTATTTTCAGACTTTCTCAGGACATTCAAAAACTCCATATTGTAATAAAAGGAATTTATACAATAAAATTTGAAGCATGATTTTCTAAAAGCACCTTGCTTTTCTTATCTAATTATCCCCATGACCTTTCTGTCCTAACAAAAAAAGTTCTGAGTTGTTATTTCAGTATTATTGAGACTACGTCTTCAAGATTTGATGGGAGGCAGTGCCATATTTATTTTTATATCTATATTTTTCAATCTTTTAAGTTTTATATTCTATATTAGCAGCCTCAAATCCATCACATTGTAATAGTTTTTTTTTTTTTTTCACCATTTGTTGCCTTTGTTAATCCTATGTAGATGCCTCCTTGGTATAACCTGTGTTCCATCCTCTCAGTCTGACATGTCTCCTGACATCAATCTAGTTATCATTATTGTGAAAATATAGCTTGAAAAGTTAAAAAAGTGCAGCTTTTTTTACTGGGTCAAAAATAAATGTGCTTAGTAGTACATTTAATTTAATCACAAGATAATCAATATTGAGGAGACAGTAAGGTGCTTTTATTATTCAAGAGCCAGAGTTGAGAATGAAATTCATTTTATTGAACAAATGTATGATGATGCTACCAGTAAAGAATGCAGAATTCAGAGCTGCTATAAAACTCTCTTTAAAAATGCAAATAAAATAGAAAGTTATGAAATGTTGTTAACTACTATCGAAACATATAGTTAACCCTTAGAATAATAATTATAAACCCCTTCACCTTAGAATGAAACATAACTCAAGGTAAGTGAAGGCAATGGAAAACTTTATAAGCCATTAAAACCTGCTGTCTGTCAACTTACATAGGTATTCATTTAATTTCATAGGTAAGGAAATCTAAACCTGAGCTGCAGTCCCTCTTGAGCTATAAATCATTTTTTTTTCTTTTTCTTTAGAAGTTATTTTAAGGTATGCTGGTGCATATCTTCAGTACCAGCCCTCAGGAGGCAGAAGCACGTGGATCTCTGTGAGTTCACTGCCAGCCTGGTCTACATAGCAAGTTCTAGGCCAGTTGGGGCTACAGGAAGACCCTTTCTTAAATAGACCCTTTTGAAATGATTTTTACATTGGATTTCATCATTGCTGATGCTCAAACCTTGGTGCGAAGAAGAAATTAATTAAAATAACACTGTTTACTTGACTGGAGCCTTCCATTCAGTCATCTTGAAATTAACAATAAATATCTTGGGTAAACAATTTCTTCAGAGAAAGTTGGGCAGAGTAGTGGGTCACCATCCCTACCATCAAGAGCAGAGGAGCACATATTTCCTCTGAAGTCTAAAGCATAGATTTCAATGAGGTTTTATTGAGTGTGACATCTATTGCATGGACGTGGATGGGTACTGTAAAAAGAGCAAAGATGAGAATACATAAGTTAGTAATTCTTTTAGACATTTTTCAGTATAAGAATGTTTCTTAAGGACCTTATTTGTGTTAAGAGGAAGGAATAAGAGCCATATGAGAAAGAATGAAGGTAAAAGAGAAAGATGTGAGAGAAATAGACAGAGAGAGAGAGGAGATTAAGATCTTGTCTTATCATATAACTTTGCAATTTGAGTCAGATTAAATCTTTGGAAATAAGACATTTTCCCAGGATACTATTTAGATATGATAACATAGTGCACCATGTTGATAGTGGTGACCTTGTACTATATCCCCTTAAGTAGACTGGAGATGCCTTTCCTTGAATTCTCTCCCTGGTATGATTTAAGGCTATGCTAGCCACAAAAGAAATTTGCAAGATACATGAAAAGAAGAAATAAAGATTAGTCTTTAAGCTTTGAGATCAAAGAACAAAAAATTTGCACCACTATAGGTGGTTTGCTGGCTCATGTGTTCAGCTTATTGCCATGACTGGGCCACTAATTCTTCCACATCCTTCCAGATCTCTTCCAAGTCTATGGCATGTTATGCGTTCAGATCCTGGGCAGAGTGCCACTCTTTGCCCCTGTAAATTACCAATAACAAAATTATAGGAAAGGAGATTCTTATGTGCCTTATAATTTATCCTGAGGATGCCACTTGGTCTGTGCAAAGTCCATCTTGTCTCTGCCCTTATTCTTGTTCAGATTTCCTTTTAAAGTGTTAGTCATACAGACCTATGACAGCTTCAGGGTCCTCACCAGATTTAGTGTATCTGACTGCACTACCACCTCCTGCAATTGGGAGATGCGCTTAGCAAATTGCTTCTCTTTTCCTTGTGGAGTTTTCTTCTCTGATCAAAATTCAAGGAGAAAGAAGATGCATCTCTGAAAATTCTGAGTGCTTCAGTAATGTAAGGAAGGGTTGCAATCAATCACATATGAACAGTGGATGTTCCCCACTCACAGGAAGGATTAGCTCTATGTTTCAGCTAACCCTAAGAGTATTGGTATTATTTGTGACTTCATGCCATCGACCTTTTTGCCAAATGCAGAGCCTGCCAGGGAAAGTGGTGCTGGCTGAAGTTAGATACATTGACTTTTAATATACAGGACTGGATATCTATTGTACTGAAATAATACTGTGACTTATAAATTAGAGAGACAAAATCTTGAATGAATTACCTGTGATCAGGAAAGACAGGGGATGTCTAGCATCATTCAGCTACTACAAAGAAATGGTTTCTACTGATAAAATTGAACAGGCAAGAAGTAATGTCCAAGATGTGGTTTTACATATTCTAGTTTTACATATTAACTATGTTCATCATACTACGTATTTATTTACTGTGTATTTATTTTCTTCTCTATTTACCTGTTCAGTTTATTCCATTTCTTATATTTGGTATATGGTCCCCAGTTGGTGGCACTGTTGGGGAAGGTGGGGTACTAGGAGGTACAGCCTTGCTGGAGGAAGCATATCACTGGGGTGGGCTTTAAGAGTACATAACCTTATCAGACATTCAGTTTGTGCTTTCTCTGTTTCCTGCCTGTTTGACAATGTCAGCTTTCAGCTTTCTGCTCTGAATTCCTCCTGCCATGCCTCCACTGCTATTATGGACTTTTCATCTGGAACCATAAGCCAAAATGAACTACCTTGTATACATTGTTTTGGTCTATGATATTTTATCATAGAAACAGAAAAATGTACTAATAACAGCTTCCATCTTTCTTCATTCTAAAGGGCCCATGATCCATTAATTCTCTACAACAAATGTATGTGTCCAAAACCATTTTTCCTCCCAACCAATGCGCATGCTAATAACTATGTGTACACTCCTGAATTCTGTTAGTTATTCCTCCACAACTCTCTTCTATTGCTTGTAAGTTCTACCATGCTATTTGCTCTCAGAGAATATAGTTCTATAATGGAAGAATCTTGGCCCAACAGAAAATGAGTAGCAATAAAATTCTTGGTGATACAGTTCCCTCGCCCCAAACACATTCCTCTTTGTGTTGGTAGCAATGAGCCCTCTAAATGTCCACAAAGCCTTTGAGGGTATTTCAGAACATGTAGTATTAACACTCTAATGTGCCATGCTGGGTAAGGATTTGCATCCTTTGCTATACGCTATGATGCTTTGACATTTTTGCTCTTTACGATTTTGGTTCTTGATTGCTGCTAGTTGACTATTATACAACAAGCAATATCGATTCTTTACCATTCAGGAAACAATTATTTTGCTCTAGAATATGCAATTACCACTGTACTCAGTAGGACTAGCTTGTCTCTGTTCTACTGAGCATCAGCTGGAGTGGCGAAACCCTGTAAACTGCAATCATGTGAAAATTAGGTAACTCATGTATCTGGAAACCAGTCCTGCTCCTCACTAGAAATCTGTTCAGTTTCTTCCATTTTTCTAGTATGTTCCAACCTTTATGCTTTCTCCGTTGCAGTAACATCATTACCAATTTATAAATGTCTCTTTTGGGGAGTGCAGTTTTTTTGTTTTTGTTTTTGATTTTTATTTATTGATCCTTTGTGTATTTCATACATCATTTTCCAATTCAGTTCAGGCATATATCCCCTTCCCTTCCCCCCACCCCACCCCTACCCATCCCAGATCATGCATTCTGCCGTAACTTTTCTGCATTTTTCTCTGCTTTTTTGTTTTGTTTTGTTTTCATTTTTTTAACAATAAGTGATAATTTGTCAGTACAAGCATCCTTCATGTAAAACCAATTTGTGAGCAGTTGTTTGCCCAAACCCACACAGCTCATGGGTCCCACCATCCGCGGGGGGGGGGGGGAGGCTTGTAGTTCAATCAAGTTGATCAAATGAGTGTCCAGTCTATATTGTTGTAGTTTCACCATTCACCCCAATCTCAGCCCTTACATTCTACCACGCCCCCTCTTCCGCAGATTGTTCCCAGGTAGGCTATAGAAGAGGGCACAGGTGGATGAAAGCAAAAACATCTACTTTTTACTTTCTCTGGAGCTGATGTCTGGTCTCTAGTCATTCTAGCTTTTTCTTTCATGGGCTGCCACTTGTCTAGGCATAACCTTTCGATCCTACTAATGAAGCACATGCAATTAGATATTAGGTATTTACACGTACTTATATAGCCTTTCAATTCTACTAGAAGCACACGCAATTAAATATATAGGTATTTAACACAGTACTAATTGTTATGGTAGGTTACTTTGGTAGGACACAGATGTTTGGATGTATGTTAATTCATGAATTACAATTTTCTCTGTTAAGTATGGCAGGGTCTTCGTGTGGTTATACACATCTCCTACCATTAGCGGTTAGTACGCTTGTGGCATCAGCCGTGGGTTATTCCTCCAAGGAGAGAGCTAAGAGCCAATTAGATTTGGATATACAGACATATGGCTGCACTGCTGCACAGTATTTCCAGGCAGAGTAGGTGTATAGCTGGTGCTGATGGAGGAGTCTTGCTTGACTCAAGGAGACCTATATTTGCTTAAATTTGTAAAATCAGTAAAACTGCCTTCTTTAATTGACTAATAGACATAGAAACTGTGAAAAGGATTATTCTCTATTCAGAACCAAATATAATGCTAAAGTCTCCTTAAGCTATGCACTTAAGCAAAATATATTAATACAGGAGCTCTGACATCAACAATGGATTATTCTACCAAGGAGATGTTGGCCAGGGGATCCACGCCCCCACAAAAGGTAAAGGCTCCTTGCCTCCAAACTGGGATATCTGCAGGAAGAGAGGCGATAAGGCCCTGCTGTTGAAGACCTGATATAAACATGGGAAAGATGTATGGAGACCGCACTTGCAAGTATACAGATGGTCTCTGGAATGCCAGAGAGTGTTACCAAAGGCCACTAAACCAATAAAGCAAATATAAGCAAATATAGGGGAGTGCAGTTTTTAAATTCAGTATCTGTTTCTTTTTACATTCAGTAACAATCTTGTGATGTTGCAGCAACAAAGAAAATTTGCTGATGCAAGGTTGGAAATCCTTTCCCTCAAAATGAGGTGAAAATAACCATGATGCTCTTTAGGAAGCACCAATTTATAAGACTGCTTTGAGAAAGACACCTGTTTGCAATTTAGCTACCACAGATCCAGGAAAAGTTCTCTCACATGATATTACTGAGGAATGTTGGAGAACAGAGCCTGATAGAACATCCAGATTTTTCTGAGTAAAGTAAAAATTCTAAGGAAAAACTGAGAAAGATAATTCTAATTGTGAATATTTCTTATTCACAATACAATTGTGTGATTCAACACATCAGCTAAAGATAATAAATTAAGAAAATGGTAGGTTCCTGAGAGGAGGGGAACATTACATGTGTGTAAAACATCTTTATCTTTACCTATTGTTCACTATATAAGTAAGCAATCATTCTTATCTTATGAATTATTACACATAATTCCCTTTCTTGATGAGTGATTTATGTCAGCTTATTTTTCTCCTTCATTCAGTGAAACACTTTTGAAATAGAACTATAATTACAGAAGAAATCACATAAAATGTTCCTTGGGAGTAGAAAATAGCTTTGAGTATAGCCACATGTTGGCTTTCTATTCTGCTGTTGTTATTTACTCTGGGAATCCCAACTCATCCTCCAGGGCAATGGCATACTCCTGATACAGGCTTCTACAGATTCTGTAATGCAAGGGCAGCTTGAAAAGTTAGCCAGCATTACTGCTTGATAGAATGTTGAATATGCATAATGAAAAGAATAAGAAATATATCAAATAATGGGGAGGTACCCATGTTAAATAGACATAAGTTAAAGGAAAACTCGAATCAACAGGATAATTACACTGGTATGGGGATAATAGAAAAAAAGTAAGCAAAACCTTGAATAACACAATACTGAATTTACTAGGCCAGCATTTCCAGAGGGTTTACTCAAGAGTAAAGAAGTTTGTGTTAAAGAGAACAGTGCCTATTCTCTACTCTGGCAATATGATTTCTTATAATAACACCCTTAGAACAAGGAAAAAAGAATGAACAAATATAGTGTTAAAAGTGATTACAGGGCTGGTCTCTGTCCACCTTGGCAAATGGTATGAGGAAGAATTTTGTTCCATGAAAGAAAGAAGTCATGAGCAAGTACATTGATTTGAGCAAGGACAAATAGAATACCCCACCTAAATATCTTCTGGATATGTACACTGTGCACTTTTATTCATGGACTGAGGTAAATAGAAAACAAACCCTGCTCACAGTATCCATGAAATAAATTCTCTCAATTTCTTTCAGATATATGCCTCTATAGGAGAAAAGGCACCTGAGTCCCACTGAGATGCTGGAACCTGTATACCAACACTACTTTCTAGACCCTGTTATCAGGCTTTGTTCCTGAAAACCACAATCAGTCACTTTAAGTATGGTTTCAGAGCCTGGGTGGTTTTTGCATGGAATATTAGCAATACTATTGACTTGTAGATACAGCTATTGGCCAAAGGAAGGTTCTGCTCAGTTTGGACATGTTTGGAACTTGAAGTTTACAATGACAGTGCTGGAGAGAGACAAGAATGAAACAGTAAAAGGTTCTATATAGCTGTACTTGGTGGTAAATTAGTGCTTGTAAGTAATTAAATGTCAGATATTAAGGTATATTTACTTTATTTATTTATTTTTTTTGTTTATTTAATACTTATTTATTTCAGTGCTAAGACAGGAGGCCTTGTGCTTAATATGGAACTGCTTTACCGGGCCCAGAGGAGCTGAGCTGCAGGGACCATGCCACTTCTGTTAGGGGATTGTGGGAAGGAGAAGCTTGGCCTGCCAGGCACACAGAAAGAGATGGCCCCGACTAGCTGAGCTTCAGGGTACCAGTGAGCTGGCTAAGCAGGCAGGCAATCCATTCGTTCCCCCCCAACTGTAATTGCAGAAGGAGTGTTCAGTAAGCCCTATGACCAACCTAGAGGATCTGGCTGGCAGCAGCAGAGGGAGCACAGGGCTCAAAGGGTGTCATCAGGGCTGTTACCTACCCAGTTCTTGCAGAATAGAAAGGGAAGAGTGAACTATACCTCCCAATATAAAACCAGAATTGAAAGCCTGAAATCTAGACAAGCCAACACCCCATAAATAAAAAGAAGGAATCAGAGAAAATGATCCTTCAATAGGGTGAAGAGGCATTAGTGATTCGCATCTGAATACAGGCTAAAGGAAACCCACATGCCAAGAGCACAAAGAAAGAACAATATGGGAAAAGCACAGAATAATTCCACACTAAAGTCTACTGAACTTATGGAGGATTCCCACAAGGAGACCTCCCTGGAGGTAGCACAGGACACAGATCATAAAACAATCACAGATACATTCAAAGAAATCATGGAACTAAGGGGAGAGAATGAAAAACTCAGAAAAGACCTAAAGGGAAAGAATGAAAATCTTTGGAAAGAACTAAAAGGAGAAAATGACAAACTCTGGAAAGAACTAGATGGAGAAAACGACAAACTCTGGAAGGAAGTGGAAGCACTGAAAAGATCCCATGCTGAAATGAAAAAGGAAAACAACCCGTGAAGCAAGGAGCTACAAGAAAAGATTGAGAACCTCCAAAAGGAAGTGTAAATAGTAAAGAAAACACAAGATGAAATAAAAAAAAAAGGATATCGAACACTCATCCAATCAAGAGGAAAGAATGGGAAAAAGCCTCAGAAGTAGAATGGAGGAACCAGAAAAAAAAGACTATCAGACCTGGGAGATAACACAGAACAACTAAAAACCTCAAATAAGGACTATGAAAAAGTTAAAAATACACAAGAATGGAACAACCAGGAAATGTGGGACACTATGAAAAGATCAAACCTCGGCATCATAGGGATAGAGGAAGGAGAAGAATCCCAAGAGAATGGCATTGATTAGATCATCAACAGAATAATAGATGAAAATTTCCCCAAACTAAAAAAAAGACAAACCAATACAAATACAAGAAGCACATAGAACCCCAAATAGACTGGACCAGAGAAGAAACTCCCCTTGACATATCATAGTTAAAATGCTAGATGCACAAAACAAAGACAAAATTCTGCAAGCCATAAATGAAAAACAACAAATTACATATAAGAGGAAACCTACTAGAATTACAGCTGAGTTCTCAGTCCAAACTATGAAAGCAAGAAGAACATGGACCAAAGCATTCCCAGTGTGAAACAACTACAAATGCCAACCCAAGTTACTATACCCAGCAAAAATGTCTATTCTAGTTGAAGGAAAGAGAAAAATCTCCATGAAATAAACAAGATGAAAGAATACATGTCCAGAAAACCAAACCTTCAGAGAATACTTGAAGCAATTCAAAGGGCAGAAGAGAGGAGCAGCTATCCCCAGGCACCTTGAAAGGGATATTATGAAAAGTATAACTGCAAAAGCAGAAACCTAGATGAAAAATGTACATGGATGATAACAGGAAAGGAAGGAACACAAATCTCTCAATTATAACCATAAAAATTAATGGACTAAACTCCCCAATCAAAAGGCATAGACTGGGAGAATGGATTAGGAAACAAAATCCATCAATATGCTGTCTACAAGAAACCAATCTCACCCTCAAGGATAGGCACTGATTGAAAGTGAAAGTATGGAAAAATATTCCAAGCAAATGGTACCAAAAGGAAAGCAGAAGATGCACTTTTAATATCAGACAAAATAGACTTCAAAGTAGAAGCAATCAGAAGAGACAAAGAGGGCCATTACATCTTAAATAAAGGGAAAATTAACCATGAAGACTTCTCAAACATGAATATATGTGCACCAAACTCTTGTGGACCAATTTTATAAACACAACTCTACAGGAACTCAAGGCACAGATCAACACAAGCACACTCAGAGTAGGGGACTTTAATACCCCACTCAGCCCCTTGGACAGACCAACCGGACAAAGAATAAACAGAGAGACATCTGAACTGATACAGCAAATGGACTTAATAGACATCTACTAAATATTCCACCCAAGCACCAGAGAATACACTTTCTACTCATCAACCCATGGAACATTCTACAAAATTGACCACATAATGGGACACAGAATAAAACCTCAACAAATACAAAAAATTGAAATAATTTCATGCATTATGTCAGAACACAGTGCAATAAAGCCCGATATCAACACCAGAAGAAGCCCTACTACCTACAGGAACGCATAGAGACTAAACAACACATAGAGACTGAACAATGAATGGGTCAAGGAAGAAATAAAGAAAGAAATAAAAGCATTCCTGGAACCAAACGACAAGAACAGTAAAACACAACCAAACATATGGGACACCTTAAAAGCAGTCCTAAGAGGGAAGTTTATACCCCTGGGTGCCTACATCAAAAAAACAGAAAGGGCACAAATAAATGAGTTAACTCTGCAGCTAAAAACACTCGAAAGAGAACAACAAATGAACCCTAAATGCAACAGACAGGAAGAAATGACAAAAACCAGAGCAGAAATCAATGAAATAGAAACAAGGAAACAATGCAAATAATCAGTGAATCCAAAAGTTGGTTCTTTGAGAGAATAAACAAGATAGACAAACCTCTAGCAAAATTAACCAAAACAAAAAAAGAAAAAGCAACTCGAAATCAATAGAATTCATGATGAAAGGGAAAATATTACAACAGACAAGGAAATGATCCAAGAAATCATACGGGAATACTTCAAAACCTATACTCTACTAAATTTGAAAACTTATGCACAATGGATGAATATTTGAAATCCTGGGAATCACCAAACCTAAACCAAGAAGAGATTGACAGCTTAAATAAGCCCATAAAATTTGAAGAAATTGAAGATGTAATTAAAAACCTCCCAACAAAAAAAGCCTTGGTCCAGATTCTATAAAACATTTAAAGAGGTCCTAGAACTACTGCTACTCAAACAGTTCAGAAGGATTCAAACAGAGAGAATTCTCCCAAAGTCCTTCTATGAAGCTAGCAACACTCTAATACCAAAACCAGGCAAAGATACAAGCAAAAAAGAAAGCTATAGACCCATCTCATTAATGAACAGAGATGCAAAAATTTTCAACAAAATACTTGCAAATTGCATACAGACCCACATCAAAAATATCATCCATCATGATCAAGTTGGATTCATACCAGAGATGCAGGGACGGATCAACATACACGAATCAGTTAATATCAAAAAGCACATAAATGGACTGAAAGACAAAAGTCACATGATCATCTCAATTGATGCAGAGAAGGCCTTTAACAAAATCCAACACTCCTTCATGCTTAAAGTCCTAGAGGGAGTTGGATTGGAGGGATCATTCCTCAACATAAAGCCATATACAAGAAATCCACAGCTAACATCATCCTAAAGAGAGAAAAGTTAGAAGGATTCCCCTTAAGGTCAGAAATAGGCAAGGCTGCTCCCTGTCACCAGACCTCTTCAATATAGTGCTTGAAACACTTGCTAGGGCAATAAGGTAAGAAAAGGAAATTAAAGGAGTACTAATTGGACAAGAAGAAGTCAAACTAATCCTCTTTGCACACTATATGATAGTTTATCTAAGAGATGCTAAAAACTCAACCAGAAAACTCCTAGAAATGATTAGGGGTTTCAGTAAAGTGTCTGGATACAAAATAAATGTGGATACATCTGTAGCCTTTCTTTACTCCAACAAAAAGCAACTTAAGAAGGAATACAAGAGAACTTCCCAATCACAGTAGCTTCAAGAACAATAAAATACCTAGGAACAAACCTAACCAAAGACACCAAAGATCTCTACAACAAAAATTATAAACCCCTAAAAAAGGAGATTGAAAATGACATCAGAAGATGAAAAGATCGCCCATACTCATGGACTAGAAAAAATAACATATAACTGAGATCTAACCCTGGAGCCCAGCTTGAAGCTAAGGAAGATCAGTGAATGAAGCTCAACATCAACCCAGGATAAGCCCTATGCCTACAGGAACAATGGAGACTAAACAACACATCTTGAATAATTATTGGGAAAGGAAGAGATAAAGAGAAGAAATAAAAGCCATCCTGGAACTAAATGACAAAATACAGCTAGAACAGACCAACAAAACTATGGGGAACACATTAAAAGCGAGTCTAAGACGGGAAGTTTATAGCGTGGTGCCTAATTAGAAAAACAGAAAGAGCACAAGTGAATATCTAACACTACAGAAAAAGCACGAGAGGCAACAATCAGATTCCACTGCACAACAGACAGTAAAATAAAAATAAGCTGAATTAATGAAATGAAACAAAGGAAAGCAATACAAAAAAAAAATCATGAATCCAAAGTTGTTCTTTGAAAAGAATAACAAGATAGACAGACCTCTGCCCAATTAACCAAAAAAGAAAGAAGTAAAAAAAAAAAAAAAAAAATGATAAAGGGAAATATCACAACAGACAGAGGAAAGATCCAGAAAAACATTCGGGAATTACTTCAAAAACTATACTCTACCCAAGTTTGAAACCTAAAGATAATGGATGAATATCTGAAACTGGGAATCACAACTCAACAAAGAAGAGACGACAGCTTAAACCCATAATATATGGAAGAAATTGAAGATGTATAAGAAAATCTCCAACTAAAAAAAAAAAAGCCAGGCCCAGATTGGTTTCACAGCAGATTCTATAAAAATTTCTAAAGACCTACCAACATTATTACTGAAAATAGTTTAGAAGGGGATACAAAGAGGGAATTCTCTCCAAATTCTTCTTTGAACCACATCACATCTAATATCCGAACAGGCAAAGATACAACTAAAAAAGGAGAAACTATAGACCATCCATAATGAACCAGATGCCAAAATTTAAGCAGGATGTCGGCAAATCACAATGTACAGAACCCAGCACAAAAGAAACTTCATATGACCAAGTTGTCATTCACCTAAGAGATGCAGGGATGGTCAACATAAAATCAATAAAATCAATAAACACATAAATGGAATGAGGACAAAAACCACACCATCATCTAATTGTTCGCTGAAAAAAAGCCTTTGACAAAATCAGTATCCCTTCATGCTTAAAGTCCTAGAAGGATTGGATTGAAGGGATCATTCCTCAATGTAATCATCTCATATTAACAGGGAAACCCACTAGCAAGTATCATCCTAAATGGGAAATACAGAAACATTCTTTAAGGAGGAATCACAAGTCTGCCCCCTGTCACCAACTCCTCTTCAATATAGTGGCTTGAAACACTTCTAGAGCAAATAAGGCAAGAAAGGAAAATTAAAGGATTACAATTTGGAAAAGAGGATCAACTATCCTTTTGCTATGATAGATGTGGTTAACTAGGGATGTTAAAAACTCCCACAGAAACTCATAGAAATGATTAAAGCTATATGCAAAGTGGACAGGATACAAAGATTATCTTAAAAAATTCAATGCCTTTCTTTACACAAGAACAGCACTGGAGAAAGAATCAAAAGGACCTTCCCACTCACAATAGCTCAAAACCAATAAAATACCTAGGAAAACCTAAACAAAGACATCAAAGATCTCTACAACAAAATTTTAAACACCTTTAAAAAAGAAATTGAAGAGACATCAGAAGATGGAAAAACTCCCATGCTCGTGGATTGGGAAAATTAACATTGTAAAATGTACATTCTACCAAAACTCTTGTATAGATTTAACACAATCCAATCAAAATCCCCAAGAGTTTCTTCACAGCTTGGGAAAAAAGTCCTTAATTCATTGTAAAAACAAAAGACCCCCAAATAGCCAAAACAAACCCTGAGTGAAAAAGAGCTACACAGGGGGGATCTTATCAGACTTCAAACTATATTCCAGGGCTGTAGTCATAAAACAGCCTGGTACTTGCACAAAAATCAGGCCTGTTGACCAATGGAAAAACCAGAATCAAACCTGAAGCACATACAATTTCAGCATCTCATATTTGAGCGAGGGGCCAAGAAGACACAATGAGAAAAGACAGCATTTCAGAAAGTGGTTTGGCAAACTGGATCACCACTTGTAGAAGATGAAATTAAACTCCTACTCTCTCCCTGTACAAAAGTAACCCCAGATGGATCAAAGACCTCAACATGAACTCCAAAATCTGCATGAAGGAGAAAGAAAAAAAGTTGGCAGCAGACTACAAGACATAGGCATAGGAAAATACTTCCTTATCAGACAGCAGTGCACAAGAATTAAGTCGAAAATTGACAAATGGGACCTATAAACACAAAAGCTTCTGTACATCAAAAGAAACAATCAAGGAAGTGAAG
The DNA here is from genome assembly GCA_009823505.1 of Rhizomys pruinosus. NCBI lineage: Eukaryota > Metazoa > Chordata > Mammalia > Rodentia > Spalacidae > Rhizomys > Rhizomys pruinosus. The sequence goes on along the minus strand of VZQC01014775.1, from coordinate 38,608 downwards.
GGAAATCCCACAAGAGTGGAAGAACCTTCACTGCAGAAACATCTGCAAAGCATTATTTCCAAGATATATAAACTACTCAAAAAACAAAGAGAAAGAAAACAAAGTGACACTACCACTCAATAGATGGAGCAAGAGAGTGAACAGAGATTTACAAGTGAGGAAAGAGATGGCTGAGAAACACTTAAGAAGTGTTCAACATCATTAACATTAAGGAAATGCAAATCAAAACACTTTGAGATCATCTTACTCCAATAAAGATGGCTAGGATCAAGAAAACAAATGATTCCAAGTGCTGAGAAGTTGTGGGGAAGGGAACACTCATCCACTGCTGGTGGAATGTAAACTCATGCAGCACTATGGAAAGCATCTGTGGGAACCCTTGGAAGACTTGGATGAACTTGCCACCTGACCAGCCATACCACTCCTAGGCATTCGTACTCACGAATCACCTACCACAGAGATGCATGCACAGCCATGTTTATTTCAGTCTCTCTTCACAATAGCAAGAGCTGGAACCAACCCATATGCCCTCAACTGATAAGTGGATAGAGAAATATGGTACATATACAATGGAGTTCTATGCAAGATAAAGAAAACAACATCATGGTTTGCAGGAAAATGGCTGGAGCTAGAGGACATGCTGAGTAAGTAACACTGTCCAGAAAAACATAAGATAATGGTATCCCTCATCTGTGGATGTTAGTTGCCATTACTAGTTGTAAGTATTTCTTGTGCATGCCCTTGAGCTTTTGCCAAAGCAGTTGGGATGAAGCATATGGATAACAAACAGCAAACAACAACAACAGAAGGACTGATCAAAACTGACTGAAACAGTCAAAAGCAGTTGGGAGTGATGCATTTGGAAACAACAACAACAACAATAGAAAGGACTGCATCAAAGAACTGACTGAAACGTGAACTTCTGCTCAAAAACAGTCAACTTCCAACAAATGGGAATATTGAGAAAGACTGAGAAGAGATGAAAAGCATGTTTTGGTAGAATGGATGAGCTTGGTGGGGTGGGGGGATGGGGAGAGCACGTCCTATTTGATAATATATATATATATATATATATATATGAATAAATAAATTTTAAAAAAGAAAAATTAATATACTAAAAATGTCCATTCTACCCAAATTAATATACAGAGTTAATGCAATCCCAATTAAAATCCCCAAAACTTTCTTCACATGCTTGGAAAAAAAAATCCTTAAATTCATATGGACAAACAAAAGATGCTGAATAGCCAAAGCAACACTGAGTGAAAACAGCAATACTCGGGTGCTATCTACACCAGACTTTAAACTATACTACAAGGCTATAGTCATATAAACAGCCCGGTACTGGCACAAAACCAGACCCACAGACCAATGGAACAAACTGAAGATCCAAACTTGAGCACCATTTCAGTCACTGCATTTTTGACAAGGGTATCAAAAAGACTTAATGGAGGAAAGACAGCATCTTCAGCAAATGGTGTTGGCAAAACTGGATCACCACTCATACAAGAATAAAATTAAACCCCTACCCCTCGCCCTGTACAAAAATCAACTCCAAACGGATCAAAGACCTCAATATGAAACCCAAAACTCTGTAGGTGAAAGAAGAAAAAGTTGGCAGCAACCTAGGAGACATAGGCGTCGGAAAAGACTTTCTAAATCAGACTGCAGCTGCACAGGAAATAAGGTCGACAATTAACAAGTGGGACCTCATAAAACCCAAAAGCTTCTCTACACCAAAAAAAACAAAAAACAAAAAACAAAAAACAACAACAAAAAAAAAACAAACAAAAAAAAACAATCAGGGTAGTGAAGAGAAAACCCAGAGAGTTGGAGGAAACCTTCACTGCTGATACATCTGACAGAGCACTAACTTCCAGAATATATAAACTACTCAAAAAACAAGCAAGTAAGATAACAAATGACCCACTCAAAAGATGGAGTAAAGAGCTGATCAGAGACGTCACAAGTGAGGAAACAGAGATGGCAGAGAAGCATATTAAAAAGTGTTCAATATTCCATGAGCCTGGACAAGTGCACAAGCCTTTTTTTAAAAGAAACATGGTTTACTTGCACAAAACTCATCAGATTTGAGAGATCGTCAAGGTTAATGCCATTGAAGTGGTTTTTGTGGGTTTGAAACAAATGGTGAGAATTTGGATTGTTCCCTTATTATAGTATTGAAATTAAGTCTACTTGATCTATCAAATCATGTTCAGGCTGTGATTTTCTATACTTGTATGTATCAATAAACATAGTGGAAAAAATTGTTCAACATTGTGAATAATTAAGGAAATGCAAATCAAATCCACTTTAAGATATCATCTCACTCTGATAGGACTGGATAGGATCAGGAAAACAAATGATACCAAATGCTGGAGAGGTTGTGGGGAAAGGGGAACACTCATCCACTGCTAATGGGAATGCAAACTCATAACCATTATCGAAGGCAGTGTGGAGAACCCTTAAAAGACTCAGAATGAGCCTACCACCTGACCTAGCCATACCACTTGTGGGTATATACCCACAAGACACATACTACCACAAAAATACATATACAGCCACGTTTACTGCAGCTCTCTTCACAATGTGAATAGCTGGAATCAACCCAAATGCCCCTCAACCGACAAGTGGATAGAGAAAATGTGGTATGTCTACACAATGGAGTTCCATGAAGTGGTAAGGAAAAATGATATCATGAAATTTGCAGGTAAGTGGATGGAACTAGAAGATACTATGTTAAATAAAATAACACACTCCAAGAGAAATAAAAGATTAATGGTATCCCTCATCTGTGGATGCTAGCACCAAGTACCTCGTTCTAAGGCAAATTGAGCCACATTAATACTATATTCATCACGATCTGAACACAACCATGCCCTTATATTATGTATTGCTAGACAGGTCCTAGAACTAACTTACTAATTATTTTCATACTATGAATTTTTGGTATATGATGGTGGACATGTATACATATTATAGTGTAACATTAAGTTAAAATGGAAAAGGTGGATCAATAAATATGATATAGAAATAACACGCAGTTTGTTTTCCAGAAGATACAATTTTATTATAGATGTGATGTATCAGGCTGGTGTAACTTATCCTTTCTGCGTGCTTAATGACCAGACTTAATACCTGTGCTGGATAGCTTTAGTGTCAACTTGACACACCTGGGTTGAGGGAGCCTCAATTGGGCAATTGGCTCCATTGGATTGGCCTGTGGCCACGTCTGTGGAATATTGTCTTGATTGTTGAGCAGTGTGGGAGGGCCCAGCCCACAATGAGTGGTGCCACCCTGGGCAGGTTGTTGTGTACCGTATAAGAAGGAAGGCTGGGCATGAGCCAGGGGAGCAAGCCAGTGAACAGCATTCCTCCATGGCCTGTGCTTCAGCTCCTGCCTCCAGGTTCCTGCCCTGAGTTCCTGTCTTGGGCTCCCTAAGTGATGAACTGTGACCCAGGAGATGCAAGCTGAATAAACCCTTTCCTCCCCAAGTTGGTGTTGGTCAGAGTGTTTTGTCACAGCAATGGAAGACAAACTAGAACATCACCCATACAAATTTGGCCGAAGGACCTAAGCAATAACTTTGTTCCTTGCCCTCAGAGGTCAACTAAGTCTCAGGGGAATATGCAAGGGGCATCTCCTGAAATGTCCTGCAAATGTGTCACAGTCTTCCTGTGTAAGGAGGAAGTAAGTCCACTAATGGGACTCCAGCCAGTGTCCACCCTATAAAGAGGAAAGTCTCCTCATGCTTCAAAAAGAGAAGCCTGTTCTAGCAAGACCTGGCTGTGTCTTTGAGTGGATAGAACTGGTGGTTGAAAAACCAAAAGGAGGGCTGGAGAGATGGCCTAGCAGTTAAGAGCGCCAACTGCTCTTGCAGAGGACCTGGGTTCGATCCCCAGCACCCACATGGTGGCTGAGAACCATCTGTAACTCCAATTCCAGGAGAACTCCAGTTCCAGGGGAATCCAACACCCTCTCTGACCTCCACTGTGCATTGCACAACACGGGTCACAAACCTACATGCAGACAGTACATCAAATAATGAAATAAATAAAAATACTAATGAAATAAATAAATAAATTAAATAAATACATAATAAACCCCAAGGAACAGAGGCCCCCCACCAAAAAAAAAAAAAAAAAAAAAAAGACCAAGTGACCCTTGAGGACCAGGTCCTCAACTGATGCTGAGAAAACAGAAACCTTGGTTAATCTGGCCTGTGTGGCCTTAAGCATCCAAAAGGAAATTATATCCAGAAAGAAATAATCAATAAGGTCGAGAAATTGTATTTCAGATATAAAACTTGAGAATCCTTCAAACCTTCAATGCCAGATGGGGACTACTAAGATATCCAGCTTGTAGACTCAGTGGCTACTGGGATTTCAGCCTCTTCGGAATGTAGACTGCTTATATTTAACTACCCATGCTATGTCATGGAGGCCAGTGCAGGAATATCAAGACAGGACACATGCTTGCTGGACCTCATTTGGGTGACCATGGGGGGGGGAGGGACCCCAGTGTGGAGCACAGGGATAGGATTGATGGTTGTTTGGGCTTGACAAGGAGGAAACTTCAAGCACTTCCTTGGAGAAGGGGAAAACATGACATCTTTTGGTAAAAAAAAGTTTATATTTAACAGTTAAAAAAAATTTTGTAAAATGATACTTTCTCTTTTTATTGACACATGCTCCAACCATTCATAATTTATCTTTATGTAATCTTATGGTGTGTTCCATCATATAGGAATATTAATATTCATATTCTAAAAAAAGAGAGAATGTAAAATTATACCTCTTTTTACCTGCATGCAACTTTACTGTTAAAATGTGAGTCTCTAAATGTGCTTTGGCATTAACCTCTAGTTTATTTTCAAATTTTGTAATTTTGATTTATGTGTGGAGTGTATATATGCATATTTTAGAATAATATAAAATCCAATGGGAACAAAAGAAGAGAGAGAATATCCTATTCAAAGAACAGACCAAAACAGTAAACATGTGCACCAAAAAGGTTGTAAAAGACTGAGAAAAATATGCAAGACATGACTTGTGTATGACAGAATCCATGAGCTCTGATGGGGGCGAGGTTCATGAGGGGTGGGCATGGCTGGGGGAATGAGTCCAAATTTGATGAAGAAATGTTCTATAAAATGCGCTCAATAAAAATTAAAAAAAGAACTGCTTTACCATAGAACTGTAACTTTATTGCAAACAGTTATTTTTTGGGTTCATATAAAATTTACATATTTAAACACTGGTTAGGGGCCTCCATTCTTATATCCTGACCTTGCAATTAAAGACAGAAATGTTGCTAAATGTTATCAATAAATGCTATGTAGGCCAGAATGGCCTCAGTCTCACAGAGAGAGCTGCCTGCCTCTGTGTCCTGAATGCTCTAAAGGAAAGAATGAATAGCTGTCCTATGCATTCAAAGTTTAGTTTTATAGTATAGAAATAGAAAGTTAATTCTTTTCTTTCTTCTAAAATTTGCCTGCCTCCTTCTATGCATACTCTCATCGAAGAATCATCCTTGCACCAAAAAATAAATAAAGAAATAATAAAATGAACAGGATAAAAGGAACTAGGGACCAGAAAAGGGAACTTTTCAAAGTTAGCCACATATGCTATTTTATTAAGTTAAATAATGAAGGTCATGAGTTACCATCCTAGATGTAATTCACATAAGAAACACCTTGAAAACAATTAATATGTGGTAGTGAATTCCTCATTTCCCCCTACCCCCCAAAAATTTTCACAGTTGTTTGCCCTGACCATTTTTTATTGAAATATATTGTATTTAATAAAACATGTCTTATTCTAATTTAGACCCATTGCCCCTTCCTTTCTTGTAACCAGGCCAGACCTCATGCATTCTTCCATACAAGTCTTTCATCTTTTTCTCAGTCTTTTTTGAATTTTGGAGATTACTGTTTTGGGCAGCAGTTTACTGCTTCTGTCAGTTCTTTGACCTAGTCTTTTTGTTGTTTTAGTTGTTGTTCACTCCAAAATATGCCTATATACATGGCACACATATACCAAAATTATGATTTCTGAAAATAAACTATAGGTCAATTCCAAAAAATGTTCAAGGATTTACATTTTGACAGTAGAGTTGCATTCAGGTAAAGAAAAAAAAAAAAAACAAGTTGATGGGTAACTTCAGGTGTGATGTTTACTAAACAAGAAAGAAAACATGGAATTATTCAGTTTGCCTTATCAGGAGACATTTGCTGCTAGGATCCGCAAATGAAGGACAACATACATCGTTTGATTTTGGGGACTATGTTGCTTCATTTAGCATAATGGGTAAAGGGTCACTACATCAATTATCAAAGGATCAATCAACCAATGCAGATTTCACAATCACAAATATATATAAATGATATCTATACCTATATCTATATCTGCACCAACTCTAGTGCAATTAACTTCATAAACACAATCCTTCAGGACTTCAAGGCACACATTAATCCCAACACAATAATAGTGGGAGACTTCAGTACCCCACTGAGCACATTGGACAGGTCAAATGGACAAAGAATAAACAGAGACATCTGAACTGAACAATAAGATGCACCAAATGGACATAAGAGGCATCTTCTGAATATTCCACCTAAACAACAAAGAATATACTTTCTATTCAGCACCCCATAGAACATTCTCCATAATCAACCATATACTGGGACACAGAGCAAACCTCATCAAGTACAAAAATACTTGAAATACTTTCATGTATACTGTCAGACCACAGTGCAATAAAGCTTAATATCAAACACCAGAAAGAGCCCTACTAGCTACAAGAATACATAGAGACTAAACAACACACTACGGAATAAGGAATGGTCAAAGGAGAAAGAAAGAAAGAAAGAAAAACATCCCTGGCACTAAATGAAAGAGATGATACAAAACAGCAAAACCAGGCTGGAGAGATGGCCTAGCGGTTAAGAGCGCCAAACTCTCTTGCAGAGGACCCAGGTTCGATTCCCAGCACCCACATGGCGGCCGAGAACCATCTGAAACTCCAATTCCAGGAGAACTCCAGCTCCAGGGGAATCTGAGACCCTCTTCTGACCTCCGCAGCTTTGCACGACAAGGTTGCACAGACCTACATGCAGACAGTTCATTCATACACATACAGAAGTAAAAAAAATAAAAATAAATAAATAAATGTTTAAAAAAAAAAGAAAGAAAAAAACCAGCAAAACCTATGGGACAACTTAAAAGAAGTCTTGAGAGGGAAATTCATAGCACTAAGTGCCTGCATTAAGAAAACAGAAAAGCACAAATAAATGACTTAACACTGCAACTAAAAGCACTTGAGAGGTACCAAAAAATGAATTCTAAACCCAGCAGACAGGAAGAAATAACAAAAAATCAGAGCAGAAATCAATGAAATAGAAACAAAGAAAATAATTTAAAAAACGAATCCAAGAGGTGGTTCTTGAAAGGATAAACAAGATAGATAGACCTCTAGCCCAATTGACTAAAAGAAGGAAAGATCAACTCCAAATCAACCAAATTAGTAATGAAAAGGGAAACTTGACAACAGATAGTAAAAAAGATTCATAAAATCTTACGGAAATAGTTAAAAAAATATACTCTACTAAATTTGAAAACTTATGAGGAATTAATGAATACCTGGCATCATGCAATTCATCAAAACTTAACTAGGAAAAGATCAGCAGCTTAAATAGGCCCATAATATAGGAGGAAATTGGAGTTTTAATAAAAAGAAACCTCCTAATTAAAAAAAAATAAGGTCCACATGGATTCATGACAGAATTGTATAAGACATTTAAAAAATACCTACAGTCACTACTACTAAAATTATTCAAGAAGATAGAAACAGAAGGAAATCTCCCAAATTCCTTCTACAAAGCCAACATCACTCTAATATCAAAACCCGGCAAAAATACAACCAAAAAACTAAAACTACAGGCCCATTTCATTAATGAACATAGATCAAAAATTTTCAACAAAATACTTGCAAAACACATACAGGCACACATCAAAAAGATCATCCATCATGACCAAGTCAGGTTCATACCAGAGATACAGGGATGGCTCAACATATATAAATTAATAAATATCATAAAGCACATGAATGGACTAAAAGACAAAAACTACACGGTCATCTCAATTGATGTAGAAAAGGCCTTTGACAAAATTCAACATGCCTTCATGATTAATGTCCTAGAGTGAATTGGACTGGAGGGAATATTTCTTAACATAATTAAAGCTGTATGCAACAAACGCACAGCCAACATTATCCTAAATGGGAATAAACTAGAAACATTCCCATTAAAGTCAGGAATTGGACAAGGCTACCCCCTATCTAACTCAGTATAGTGTTTGAAATGCTGCTAAAAGCAATAAGACAAGAAAAGGAAATTATAGGATTACTAATTGGAAAATAGGAGGTCAAAATATGTCTTTTGCAGATGACATGATAGTTTACCTAAAGGATGCCAGAAACCACCAGAAAACTTCTAGAGATGATTAACAATTTTACTAAAGTGGCAGGATATAAAATTAACCTAGAAAAATAAGTAGTGTTTCTTTATAATGATAATTAGCAATTGAAGAAAGACTACAAGGAGATTCTCCCATTCACAATAACCTCCAAAAAAAAAAAATAATCTAGGAACAAGCTTGACTAAAGACACTAAAAAATCTGTACAATGAAAATTTTAAATCCCTGAATAAGGAGATTGAAGAAGATACCAGAAGATGGAAGGGCATCCCATGCTCATGAATTGGAAAAATTAATATAGTAAAAATGACCATCTTGCTCATTTTAGTGTACAGATTCAATGCAATACCAATTAAAACCCCCATGAGCTTCTTCACAGACCTAGGAAAAAAATCCTAAAGTTCATATGGAAAAGCAAAAGGCCTTGGATAGCCAAAGCAACCCTGAGCAAAAAGAGCAATGCCAGAGGGATTACTATACCAGACTTCAAACTGTAATATAGGGCGAGAGTCATAAAAACAGCCTGATAATGGCACAAACCAAACCCATAGATCAGTGGAATAAAATTGAAGATCCAAAATTTGAGCACATGAAATTTCAGCCACCTTATATTTGACAAAGGGTCCAAGAGGACTTAATGGAGGAAAGTCCATCATCTTCAGCAAATGGTGTTGGCAAAACTTGATCATAACTTGTAGAAGAATAAAATTAAACCCCTACCTCTCACCCTGTTAAAAAATCAATTCCAAATGGATCAAAGACCTCAATATGAAATCTGAAACTCTGAAAATGTTAGAAGAAAACTTTGGCAGTAACCTACAAGACGTAGGTGTAGGAAAAAAAAAATATCCTAAATCAGACAGCAGCTGCACAGGAAATACGACCAACAAGTGGTACCTTATTAAATTCAAAACCTTCTGTACACAGAAAGAAACAATTAAATAAGTGAAGAGAAAACCCACAGAGTGGCAGAAAACCTTCACAAATGATACATCTGATAGATCATTAACATCCAGAGTATATAAACTACTCAAAAACAAAGGGGTAATAAAGACTTCATCATACCTTGATAAGACTATGTTCAAAAAAACACAGGATACTAATGCTGGAAAAGTTGTGAGGAAAGGGGAACATTCATTAGTATGAACCCTTAAAAACATTTTAGTTATAATTATAGTGTAGAGTAAATATTCCCCCATTAAAGGGGAGGATTGGAGAATGTAAGGAAACATGGAAACTACCTAAGACTAAAGCTGTACAAGACAGACATTAAATTCCATAGATCTGTGAGGAGCATTAGGGGCACAGTGCTTTCTTGATGTGATCTGCTGCTAGTGAAGGAAGTCCCCTGCTCCATAGACTGTTGGTTGCAGCCCATGACACTTTCCTCTTAGGCTGGATCTGTTAATCCTTTGCAGCTTTCCTCACATATATGCTCCCTCTTGAGGTCTCTACTGCATCTTCAGCTTCATTTTATATGCTTCACAATGTTTCCTCTAAGGCTTTAGCCTGAGATCCCAATCCAACCACAGAATGCTTAGCCATTGGTCTTTCCTTTGAATCTAGGGCAGAGTCATTGTTACCCCATAAACTTTGAATTTTGTATACCTGCATACCTGCCAAACCACAATGAGATGGATTGCCAACTCACACTGTGAGCCATGGTTCTAGTAGTTTTTGAATGCCTGAATATTCAGATAGGAGAAAATACCCTCCTAGGTGGGCCTACATGAACAATGAACCCTGGAGCTTTCTACTCACAATGACATTTTTCAGGTGGGTTCAACTTTATATCATCATGATATTTAAGAATTGGATTTTGTCTCTGTAGCAGCCAGTCTTTCCTTTATTTGCGTATTGCTGGCCAAATTGCAAGTTTTTGAACTTTTCTACAGGATTGCATGATGTTTTTCACAATTCTCACTGAACACTTTGCCAACAATATCCATGTTACAGCTTGAATGCTGGGTTGAGTTAAAATGTTCTCTACCAGATGAATTAGACTAGTGGTTTAAATTCAGTCTTACCCAAATTCTCAGGAAATGTAGACAGTATAGAAAATTTTTGCTAGAAAGTAAAATGAATGACCTCCTCTCCAATACTCTTATCATTTCCACCTGAAACCTCATAAGCACAATCTTTAATCTCTACATACTTATTAGCATTCTGGTGTTATGAACCCATCATAGAATCATCTACCATTCCTCTATCCAACCTTTCCATTTTTTTTTTTGAAGACTCATTTTTATTATTTTAAATTATGTCCAAATGTGTTTGTCTCTCTGTGAGTATATACACATGTGTGCAAGTGTTTTGAATGCCACAGGGTTTGGATTCCCCTGAGGATGGAGGCAGGGACAGTTGTAACCCACTGAAACTAAGTGCTAGCACCTTAATTCAGGTCCTTTAAAAGAGGGAGGGCTATACAATGGCCACATAGTTAAAGCAGGAAGAAAGAGCTCAAGAAAGTTGGGACCATAGCATGGAGTATTATCAAGGGTGAAATGGGGGAAATGGGGAGGGAGGAGGGGATTTAGACAGAGAGAAGAGTGACAAATAATGCTTGGCTGGTTTGAAACATCAGAGGGAAATTTACTAGTTAAAATCTACTGAAAAAATGATACATAAAATATCTTTACAAGAGTTTGTATATATAACTTAAGGCTATATAACAAGAAACAGTCCCAGCCAGGAGAAACTTCCCTTTGAGTTTATGGTCAGCATAATCCAAGAGACACCAAAAATTATGCAAACTATTTTTTGTAGTCCTTGATTGCCTCCCAGAACTTGAAGGCAAGTCCTTCAGCTATACACATGGACTGTTGTAGAGATATTATGTGTGCAATTCGTCACTAGGTTCTTAGAGCACTATGATTCCCTCCTATAGTTACACTGGCTAGGCATCATTTATCTGTCCTGTCTCCCTGTCTAGTTCTTCTTCCACACCTTCCCATTTAAAGTGTTATCATATTCCCCACTTCTCACTTGATAACTATGTAACTGGACTTAAAGCCAACTCAAAAGGAGGAAACACATGTGTGGTTCTATAAACCTGGCCAAGTACCATGGTTGGAGAGGTCATAGTCCTTAGAGAAAACCCCAAGACTATCACTTCCTTAGACTAATGCAATTTTTTACTATGAAGAAAATGTTTATCTTTATATTTAGAATCAATTATCCTAGTCACCATTCATCAAAGAAGCTTCTTTTATATCAGATGGAGACTATTACATAGTTACACAACTGATCACACACAGATACTCTCTGTGAATTGTCCATGCTTAATTGGCACATCTACAATGCAAAGTCTACAACTAAGGATCATAGAACATAGAGCAAGGGATAAAGAGGACACTAATGAATCCCTCAATTCTCTCTAATGAAGCTTCCCCCATGGAACAGAGAGTCAGGAAAACAGAAAGTCATAAATGGCCAAAATGTGGAGAATAGGAGTCTGCATAGTGTGGGTCCTTGGACAGGATTCCTATATTAAGCTGCATTCACCCAGGGCTCAAATCCATTGAGGAAAGTGTGTGGAAAGATTGTAAGAGCCAGGGAAAATGTGCATGACCACATGAAAATAGAGTCTTACAAACTCCTGGGACCCTGCTTATATGAATCTCCAACAGTGGTGTCAGCATGCACAAAAAACATTCAAACTCAAGAACACTAAATCCTAGAATAAATCTGGGAAAATGGGCAACAGATCCCAATTTTAGTTGAAGAAATATTACCAATTATTGCTGGGTGTGGAAGAGCTGATATTCTTAAAGTGAGGTACTACAGACAGGCTGCCTCGACCTCAGTAGATGAACTTGTTCGAAGGACCATCTGGGGACCCTAACCTGACACAACTGGCCTTAACACGATGATAGAATATATGGGTTAAAATTGGGCTGGAGGGCAATGTGAGGATCCCAGTTGGAAGGGATAAAGATGATTAAGATTGATTGAGGTGCTCTGTATTGAATACTCAAAAATTCAATAAACATTTAAAAATTTAAATAGAAAGTCATAGAGGAAGACACCCAATGCCTTATTCTCTCCTCTATACAGGCATCATGTGCATACATTCACACAGACATGTACATATACACAAACATGAACAGTATTTTTTTTAATTTGAATCCATTTGTGAATTCAGAAACCTCATGATCCATTCATGCCCCCAATCCTCACCTCGAAATTAAGTACATGAGCTTTTATGGGGATGAGGGGCTTTCAAATTACTCCATACATTTCAAACCACACCAGTATAATATATAAATAAAAGCATACATGTTTTCCTTAAACTATGTTACAAAACATTAACTGAATTGTGATCCAGATTTATGAAAATGTCTTTGATATAAATGTTTTAATATTAATATTGAATTTGAATAAAGTATAATGATTAAGCAATACTTGGATGCACTTAAAGAACAAAACTTGAAAATTGTTTATTTTTACCTATCATTAATGCTTAGCATTTCCATTTAGTATTTTGTATTTGTGCAAGTTATATGTGGATTTGTTTTATCTCTGATCTTTTAAAGTTAAATCCCATTCAATGTGATATTCAGTAAAAATACTACTGAATAGTAGGTATTACCCACAGTACAAGACTTGGGGCAACTTGAAGAGCAAGAGTAGAAGTCCTTCCTTCCTAGGAAGTAGCTATCCTGATGGGGTACAGTAACAAAGAAGACCCACGCATTAAGAATAATGTATATAATTTGTGGGTCTGGAGAGATGGCTCAGCAGTTAAGAGCACTGGAAGCTCTTGCAGGGGACCTGGGTTTGATTCTCAGCACTCATTTTGTGGCTCAGAACAGGGGAATTCAATGCCCTCTGCTGCACAACACAGGTGCACTTACATACTTACTAGTAATACAGTCATACGCTTAAAATAAAAACAATAAAGTATTTTAAATAATAATGTATAATTTCATATATAAATATTAATTTATAAATTCAATTATCTATAAAAGTCTATATCTATCACTTGTTAATGGTCATTGGCAAGACCTATAGGTATGATTTATTAATGCCTAAATAAATGAAACAACTCAATAACTATGATAGGAGTCTTAGATCTAACCTTTGAGAAGCACTGTCATCAAGAAATAAAGCACTATCACCTATTTTGGGAGGCAGTAATTGTCATGTTTGTAACCAGTGTGCAAAACAGCTTACCTGAAGAAGAGCTGTGTAATATGTGTTTATGTCCATTCTACCTGTAATAAGTTCTACTCATTCCATTGACATCATTCCTCCAGAGAGATATTATTTTCTCAGTACTGAGGTTTGAACCCAGGTCTCAACAGTGCTAGGCAAGCATCCTCCCAATCAACTATATTGTGATCCTTCAGGTTTTTGTTGTGGGTTTGTTTAGAATTTTGAGGCAAAGCATTGCTTATTTTCCGAGATAGATTTAAATTAATTTTGTCACTCAACTGGACATGGGATTTTCAGTCTTTATGGCTCTGTCTTCTATATAGCTGTGCAACTGATACTGGATATGAGAGTGTAACAAATTATAGCAAAATAATGAACAATGATATCTTTATGATCAGAGCTAAACCCAATAACTTCTCTTTTCTGATTATTATTGCTTATTAAATTATGTTCTATGTAAGAAGAGTTTAGAAATGTTTCCAAGATGTTTTCTCTAAGAGAAAAATGATAGAATGGCAACCTCTGTGAGAAGCAATAAGGAACTAATAAGAAACCAAAAATATGCTATACAAAATAAGCTAAGTAAAATACTATACAACAAGTAAATTGATGCACAACCTATAGATTAGTTTAAGATGAGGATGCTTTGAAAAATCTAATATTTAGTTAGATCCACCCATTTTAATTTTAGCATTTTAAAATATTCTGAGATACATCAAAGTAGTACAACAGCGGATAATTCATATTGGTATTTTTGTTTTTTAGCTTTCTCTATTATCTTAGAAGTAGGATGACATATACTGAAACATACAAAAATGTTTGTGACATAGATGTATGATACTATGTTTGGGGCTTATTGGATGTTCTTAATATACTAAAATGATAAAGGTATAAAGACTAAGTTAAATTAAATTATGTTATAAGTTAAATTAAATTATGTTATAGTTGTATTTATTTGGTAGTATAAGAATGATGAACTGATGTACAATTATAAGAAAGAAAGTTTATAAACACTATATATGACAATAAATCATTGTTTTTCTCTCCAATATGTTTTTGGACCCATTGTCAAAAATCATGTTGCTGCAAACGTGTTCATTTAAAGCTTCATCTCTACTGGCTTCCTTTCATAGTTATGAGAAGATGGTATTATGCATGCTACTGGTAGCCATCAGTCTTACCATCTGTGAATCCTGTGAGCTACAATAATAACTGATCCAGCAAGATATATCCACTGATGTAATAGTGCCATGGATGTTACGGGAATAACCAAAATGGATTTAAGGGCCATTCCATAAAGATGGAGGCCTAAACTGGCATTGATATCAAAGTAAAAAACCTGTGGTCTGACAGGTCACAGAACCTATACTATTGTTCTGGTAAATAGATGTGTTATTAAGCCCCTTATTATTTATTAGCATACCTATAGATTAATGAATCTCTCAGTTCTTTCCAGAGAAATGTCTTACAGCAGATTGTGATTAACACAAAAACAGATCACAAAATAAAGGACTGTAGAGGTCTCTGTCCTAAATAGCACACCTATACTTATCCAAAGGCTCAGGTAATTGGGGAAGGAAGGACAGGGAAATTATAAGACCCAGAGATGGAAGATGAATACAAGGAAACCAAGTGGTTGCATATAGCTAGGAACTCGTACTTATCAACCCACAGTGCTTGGGAAAGCATGCACAAGATCTGTGGAAGTGTAAGCAAGAAAAAAAAATGCAGCAACGGTGTCATCAGTTAAGAGCACTGGCTGCTTTTACAGAAATCCAGTTTGGTTCCTAACACCCTCATGGTGTTAACTGTCACCACTAACTCTAGTATCAGAGGGTCTGATGTCCCCCTTTGGCCTCTGAAAACTATATGTGCACATTATTTTCTTACATATATGTAGGCAAACTACTAATACGCAAACAATAAAAAATTAAAAAAAGAAAAAGCATTGATGGGGAGATCAACAAGAAACCTGGCCCTAACTGAAGATCTACTTGGTAAATGACAGTTGTTAGTAGAGGGAAAAACAGTTTTCTTTAAGGCTCCAAGGGGTGTATCTACTACAAAAGATATGACTCTTAGTGGGTTAGTAAGGTTGAAGTGGTGATCTGGGAAGGGAGTCTGACTATAATCAAAATACATTATGAAACTCTTGAGTCAATAAAATATTACAATAAAGAAAACAAGTTAATTTTTTAAATGTTTATTTTTTTGAGAATTTTTACACAAATTTTTATAGTAATACTCAACACTTTATTATCACTTCATGAATTCAATATGACAGGCACTATGGTAAATGTTATAAATCCAAGATCTCAGTTAAGCATAATAACCTCATGACATATTACATTATATATCACACCTAATTTTTTTTGAGACAGGGTCTCCCTGTAACCCCAGCTGTCCTGCAACTCTCTATGTAGACCACGCCGGCCTTGAACTCACAGAGATCCACCTGACTCTGCCTCCCAAGTGCTATCATCCCTATTTTATAGGTGAGAAAACTGAAGCACATAAATGAGAACTAATTTCTCTATATTACCCATAATATCAGAAGAGTCACATAACCCAGGTGATCCCAAAATGTTCACTGACACATTAAAAAAATACAACCATTGTTTTCTTCTCAAAAGCAGATCTTCCTCTCCTTCTGGTTATTTATTTTGAACATTTTCCCAAAATTTCCTACTCTGTACTGAACTTTCAGTCTAGAAAGTGGACTTTTTCCCTTTTTTGTCAAGAAAACTAGAACTGTTGGACATTTACTTCTTCAGTATGTGTGAAGAGGACACATTTTTTTGAGCATAGTAAGATGTCCTCCACTAGGTATCCCCCACACCCACCTTACTACCCCTTCCCTGGACTTCATGTCTTCTATTTTGCTTTTTAAGTTCTGTGGATTCTAATCTGTGTCTCTCAGGTGCTCTTCATAAGAGTTTATCTCTTGGAATCTGATGAACCTATCAGACTTTATATCAGTAAGAAAACTAACTCTTGCTTTTCCAGCATCTACCAATTTTCACTCTATCTTTAGGTATGCTTAATGCTTCCTGCCTACCTTTATCATCCATTCAGGGACCCTGAGAGTTTTGGGTTGCACAGACCTTGTGCATGTTTTCACAAGCACTGTGAGTCCATATGTGCAACTACCTTGTGAGGTCTAAACAAAACATTTTCCTTGTTTGTAATTACCACCCCTGCCCCTTAACATCCTTCAGCCTCTCTTCTGCAATGATCCCTGAGGCTTTGGAGGAGTGGCTGTGATAGAGATGTCCCAGTTAGGGCAGAATACTCAGCAGTCTCTTGTTTTCAAGTTTTCTGCTTGTTGACCAGTTATGGACTTCTGTGTTAAACATCATCTCCTATAGCAACAACAACAACAACAACAAAAGAGTTGTTCTAGAAAATATCTGAAACAGTATTTTTTATCGGAAAATTAAAGAAAAAGACTGAGGAAAAGATGCAGGACATGTATGGCTGGGAGCAGGGCGGGGGTGGGGGGAGGCATGGAAAGGGAAATGGGACTAAATTTGATTAAGAAATGTGCAAAAGTTCAATAAAAATTTAAGAAAAAAGAACATTCTCTAGTGAGAGTTGAGAGATACACTAATATAAGCGTATAATAATAATTCATTAAAGGTAAGTTTAATATTATGCCTATTTAGCAAAATGGTAGGATTATTGTCTGTCATATGATATCTGACATGTCTAATCATAGGATCTTGGCACCAGTAACAGTGTCAGATATACACTCTGTTTTGGAAAACAGACCTTAAATTCAGTTAAAAAGTGGCAGCTTACTCCCATAACATTTGGACTACTTTTGCACTGCTGTGCATATTTTGTCAAGTCTGTTTTTTTTGGTGGCTCTGAGGGTTCAGAATGTTTAAAGTTGTTGATCATCTTTCTCTGCATAGCACCTTATAGTACTAGAATCCTAGCTAACTGCGATGTAGCTTCAAGGTCTGTATGGGTTTGATATCTCCCTGTTTCTTCTGAAATTTGGGAATGTAGTGTCTTTGTAATAATTCTTTACCATCCAATTCTGGCAGGTAACCAATGGCAGTGCCAATAGCCAGTGTTGTTTGTGAGGCTCTATGGGCTTTCTACAAAAGAGTGAGTCCATTCCAAAATGCATTGGGCTTTTTTATTTGATAGCCTATTTATTTATTGAACCCTTGTTGTAGAGTGACTACCTTTAAATTCCTTTTCATATTGCATACGTATATATTTACAGAAGGCTCTATACTAGGTTTCCATGTTTTATAATCCTAAATAAAACTTTGAGGAAATGTAATCCCAAACTTTTTTTCATGGATTTGCTTAGAATGTCTTGCATACATAAATAAAATGAAATAATTAAATAAATATTAACTAGCAATTCAGGTTGGATTGACCTAACATAATCTTAGCCTGTCTCTTACAAAATAATGTACATACAAAAATATAAATACACCAATATGTAGTGGACCATAATTAAGGCAGATAATGTATACAATAAATTAATAAGAAAACAAAATTGGAAATAATTTTTGTGCTTTTGATACAATTTCTGCTTTCCATAACCACAAAAATATTATAGTATCAAATGTTTCAATGGTAAAAGGTAGACCTCTGACTAATTTAATTACTTTGCTCTTTTTATATAACTGTAATGTGACGGAGTTTGAATACTGTATAATTATAAATCAAGAAGTTAAATTATATCTTGTTTTAAGTAGCCTGAAGAAAAGATACAAAACTTTCCAAATAACTAAAATCAGCTACACTGTTGGCTCCAGTTGGCTTGCCTTGACCCAATGTGTTAGGGTTACAGTGAATTGTGTTTCTCCCTATTCCTTGGAACCCAGTTCTTGAGTCTGGCTTGATCGAGTTTGCCATATGCTCCATTTTATGTATTTTATTTTTTTAGAATTTCATGTGTGAATACTGTTTTTACAACATGCCTACCTTTCCATCTTCTCCCGAGGTTAGTTTCTTCATTCCTGTATTTGAAGTGTGTGGTGTCTTCAGCTACAAGGTCTTACTTCAAATTATGAGAAGTAATCAAATGTGATGGAAAAAGCATGTATAGTTTGGGGAGTATGTTTGAGTCCCCCAACTGACAATTTAAATGGAGGTTTCCCATGCATGGCACAGGAATTCATTTTAGATATTTTCCAGTTGTATACATGCACACACATATATTGTATATGAACTTATTTTTTAATTTTTTTTAATTTTATTTATTTCCGCATGTGTATGAATGTATTGTCTGAATGCAAGTCTGTGCACCGGTGACGTGCAACGCCGCGGAGGTCAGAAGAGGGTGTCAGACTCCCCTGGAACTGGAGTTCTCTTGGAATTGGAGTTTCACAGGGCTCTTGGCCACCATGTGGGTGCTGGGGATCGAACCCGGGTCCTCTGCAAGAGCGGTTGGCGCTCTTAACGGCTAGGCCATCTCTCCAGCCCCTGTATATGCACTTATAAATAAGCTTAGGATATTACATTTCCCCAAGCCTTTTTTCAGACATCCTTAGCATTATTTTATGGATAACAAAGGAAAAAAAAATCAAGTGAAGAGAAAGCTGAAAGAGTGGAAGAGCATCATCACCAGCTATCCACATGATAGTGGATTAATATCCAGAATAAAACACACACACACGCATGCACACACACATACACACACACACAACTTGAAAAGAAAGAATCAAGAAAACAAATGACCCACCATAAATAGGATATGAAGCTGTGTGTGATGAAATTTGTCTTTAATCTAGTACTGGAAAGGCAGAGCCAGGCATGTCTCTGTGAAGTTGAGGCCAGCTTGATTTCACAATGAGTTCCAGGGCAGCTTGGGGTACAGGGAGATTCTGTGCCCAAAAGACCAAAAATCTAAAAATAAAAATGGGTGGTCTTATTGAGCTGAACAAAAAGTTTTGAAAGGAAGAAATAAAAATGGCTAAATTATATTTTAAAGGTGTTACACCTCCTTAGCAATTATGGAAACACTCATTCAAAATAATTTAATATTTTATCTTACCTCATTCAAAATGGCTAATATAAAGAAACCAAAATTCTGAGGAGAATTCAGGGAAAATGGGACCATTTTCACTGCTGATGACTGTGCAGGCTTTATGGAGATCAATGTGGAGACTTCTCAAAAAAAATGTGTATCTACCATTTGATCCAACTATACCCTTCCTTGGCATATATCCAAAGAAGTCAGTTCTACAGATATGCTTGCTTAGCCATGCTCACTGCTGCTCTTTTTTCTTTTTTGTTTTATAATTTAATTATTTTTAATTTTTTTATTATTTTTTATGTGTATGAGTGTACTGTCTGCATGTAGGTTGGTGCACCCGTGTCATGCAATGCTGCAGAGGTCAGAGGAGGGCATTAGATTCCCCTGGAACTGGAATTAAAGACAGTTCTTAACCATCATGTGGGTGCTGGGAATCGAACCTGGGTCCTCTGAAAGAGCAGTCAGTGCTCTTAACTGCGGAACCATCTCTCTAGCCCCTGCTCTTTTTTCTAACAACTAGGAACTGTCAACAATGTCTGTGGTTCTTTGAATGAGAATGTTCCCTATAGTCTCAAATTATTTAGACACTTTTCTCTGGGTGGCTGTGCTGCTTTGGGAAAGATTTAGAGAGTGTGGCCATGCCAGAGGTAGCATTTCACTGGGGGGCAGGATTTGACATTCTGCCATGCTGTCATGCCTTCTCTTCTTTTGTGGACACTTTTCCCTGAAGCCATATGTTAAAATAAACCTTGCCTTCAATAAGTTGTCTTCCTCATGGTGTATCAGCAAAATAACAGGATTAAGTAAAACAGAAGTTGGTAATGGAGACCCCCAAGAAGATGCTGGATATGGCAAAGCTGTGAGACACCTGTAAGGAGAGCTACATACAGGGAGCGGCACCAGCCCAAGTGAGAGATATATGTTGTGTGCAACAAAACTAACGGGGCTGAGCCATGTAAACCTTTTGAAAGTAAAGTCCCAGAAGTCAGACAAGGAGCTTCTGGATTTTGTATTTGTCCTACAGGTTTTCAGTATTATTTTGGTCTGGTATTTCCTCACTATAACCTATCCCTTCTTTTTGGAGTGAAAAGCGTGTATTTAGTTCAACTTATGTTGGAAGTATTTGTCTTTTGATTTTACAGAAGCTTACAGTTAAGAGATTGCCTCTATTCTCAAGATTTTGCATTCTGGTTTCTTGAACAGTATTGAGACTAGTAAAGACTATGGAAGATTTTAAAATTGGATTAAATTCATTTTGCATTTTATATGGCTACGAGCCTATGTTGGCCAGGGAGTGGAGAATGTTGGTTTGAATGAGAATGTCCTCCATAGGCTCCAAGTATTTAGACAGTTTATCTGTCGTCGATGGTATTGCCTTAAGAGGCTTTAGGAGGTGTGGCCATGCCAGAGGAAGTATGCCACTGGGAGCAGGCTTTGAGAGGTCTTTAGCCCAGGGTTAAGGATATTCAGTCACATTCTTCTTCAAGTGCCTGCTCGAGGATGGAAGATAGAACTCCTTGAATTTCTGCTATGCTTCCATGCCTCTTCTGCCATTATAGACCCATCCCCTGGAACCATAAGCTCAAATCAACTCTTCCTTCTCTAAGTTGATTTTCTCATGGTGTCTTATCAAAGACATAGAAAAGTAACTAATACAGTGCCCTTCAAGTAATGAGTGGATCATGAAGATGTGTTATATATAATCAATGGAACTCTATTTGACTGTAAGGAAAAATGAAGTGGTGAAATTTTCAGGGAAATGGATAGAATCGTTAAGCTGAAACACAAGCACCATATGTTTTCTCTTTTTTAGGGAAACTAGCTTTGAACCTCGAGATGTGAATATAAACACTGAAGTAGCCAGAGAAGCCAGGAAAGTGGAAAGGGAACATGGAGGAACGAGGGGAGAAGGAGCTCAGACACAGGTGAAAGCAAGAGTAATATATCATCAATGGGGAAGTGGCTATTTATTAGTTTTCTGACTTTTCCGGGTTTTCAAATTGAAACATACATATCTAGAACTTCACAAGAGGCTATGAGAAAGAACATGTGGTATTTGTCTAGGTTACTTCACTCAGGATAACTGTTTTCAGTTTCATTTGTTAACCTGTAAATTTCACAATTTCATTTTTTTTAAATATCTGAGTAGGATTCCATTGTGTTCATGTACCATATTTTCATTATTTATTTATCAGTTAATAGACCAGAATGTTGTTTCAAATTTCTGCCCATTATGAACAGGATAACAATAAATATGGATGAACAGGTTTTACTATAGTGGGGTATAGAGTCTTTTAGATATATGTTCAGGAATGGAATTGCTGAATTATATGGTAAATCAATTTTTAGCTTTTTGTAAAACCTCTACACTAATTTCTGTAGTGGCTGCAAAAGTTTTCATCACCACCAGCTATGGATAAGAATTACCCTTTCTCCATATCCTTTTTAACATTTGATGTTGCTTTCTTTATGGATCTATGTCATTCTTAGTGTGGTAAGAAGAATTCTTAAAGTAATTTTTTATTTGCATCTCCATTATGACTAAAGTTGTTGAAATTTTAAAAGTATTTCTCAGCCATTTTTGTTACATCTTTAAAGATGTTTCCATAAATTTGTTCAGCAACTTCCTCCAATACTTGTGTGGTTTGTTTTCACATTGTCAAATTTTGAGTTATTTTATATTGCAGATTCTAAATTTTTTGTTTATTATTATTTATTTCTGTATGTGTACGAATGTACTGTCTGCATGCAGGTCTGTGCACCCGTGTCGTGCAATGCCGCGGAGTTCAGAAGAGGGTCTCGGATTCCCCTGGAACTGGAGTTCTCCTGGAATTGGAGTTACAGACGGTTCTCAGCCGCCATGTGGGTGCTGGGGATCGAACCCGGGTCCTCTGCAAGAGCGGTCGGCGCTCTTAACCGCTAGGCCATCCCTCCAGCCCCNGCTTTTTGTAAAACCTCTACACTAATTTCTTAGTGGCTGCAAAGACAGTTGTCTTCATCAACCACCAGCTATGGATAAGATATTACCCTTTCTTCCATATCCTTTTTTCGACATTTGGATGTTGCCTTTCTTTACTGGTATCTATGCCATTCTTAGTGTGGTAAGAAGAATTCTTAAAGTAATTTTTTATTTGCATCTCCATTATGACTAAAGTTGTTGAAATTTTAAAAGTATTTTCTCGAGCCGTTTTTTTGTTGATCATCTTTAAAGATGTTTCCATAAATTTGTTCAGCAACTTCCTCCAATACTTGTGTGGTTTGTTTTCACATTGTCAAATTTTGAGTTATTTTATATTGCAGATTCTAATCATCAGTCAGATGCATAGCCTGCAAAAGATTTTTGTCATTCTGTAGGTTGTCTTTCCTCTTGAATGGTGGTATTATTTGATGTACAGACGCTTTATAGTTTCATTTGGTCTCATTAGTCAACTATTGGACTTAATGATTGTACTGTAAGTCTTGTTCAGAAAGTCCTCTCCTGTGACTGTAATGTACAATGTATTCCCTATCCCCCCCCCCATCTACTTTCATTGCATTTGGTCCTTATGTGTGAGGTCCCTTGATCTCACTTTGGAATTATGTTTTTTGGCTTTGCAACAATACAATAGGGGTGTAGTTTCATTCTTCTGCATCCCACTATCCAATCTGACCAGTACTAATAGTGAACATTCTGCTTTCTGCTTCATTCTCCAGTTTGTACCTCTGGAATCTTTGTCAAAAATCAGTTGGCTGTACATGTGTGGAGTTCAATCTGGGTCCTCATTTATATTGCACTGGTCAATCGTCTGTTTTGAGCCAGATAGCATACCGCATACTCAACCATGGCAATAACCAACAATAATGCCTTTTTATTGCCATTACGCTGTAGTTATTGATTGAGATTAGAAGTGATATATTTAGAGCATTTTTTTTATTGTTCAGCATTATTTAGGCTATCCTACTTTTTGTTTGTTCCACGTGAAGTTTGAGATTTTTTTCAATTTCCATGAAGAATTGTGTTAGAATTTTAGTGGGTATTATATTGAATTTGTAGATTGCTATTGGTAGGATGACCATTTTCACAATATTAATCTTCCATGAACATGCTTGGTCTTTCCATATACTGGAATAGTCTTCAAATTTTTTCTTAAAATTCTTAAAGGTTTTATTGTACAAATCCTTCACTTTCTTGATTAGATTCATTCTAAGATGTTTTATGCATTATAAGGCTAACATAAATGGGATTTTTTTGTTTCTTTGATTTCTTGTCTCACCTGTGTATGTTTGTGTGGGTGTTTATACTAATGCTTTACTTGAGTTTGAGTCATTAATTTTATACCTTGCGTACTTTGTGAAGACTATTTATAAACTCTATGGATTTTTCTCATTGGAGTCTTTAAGGTGTTTAATATATTGAATCACACCTCACCTGCTTGGGAAAATGTGCAGCATGTGGCAGCCATATGTCTGTAATCCCAATTTATTTGATTATTAGCTCTCTCCTTGGAGGAATAACTCTTGAATGTCCACAAGCTTATACCCTCTAGTGATTAGGAGATTTATACCCACAGTAAGGCCTTGTCATCTTTCTCAGGAAAAAAAAAGTAATCCAGGGATTAACACACCATCCAAAACATCTGTGTTTAACCAAGTAGCCTACCCCATAGTATACTAGCAAATGTTTAAATAACGTATTATTCTAATCGCTTGTGCTTCATTATAGGATTGAAGCTCTTCCCCGGGCAATCGTCAGCCCATGAAAGGAAACAGCCAGAACTGATCAGAGGTCCAAAAGACATCTCCAGACAAAGTACACTGTTGTGCTTCTTGTCCACTCGTGCCCTCATCTCTAAGCCTAAGGAACAATCTGTGGAAGTATGGGAGTGTCTAGACTGTAGGGGCTGCGATTGGAGTTGACGGTAAAATCTATGATTAATATTCGTATACTTATTTGATCAATTTGATTGAACATTCAACCCTTCCAGCTGGATGGTGGGAGTCTTGAGCTGTGTGGGCTGGGCACAACTGCTTGCAAATTGGTTTATATGAAGGATACTTGTGCTAAAAAAAAAAAAAAAGGAGCTAGATACTGACATTTGAACTAACTGGGAATATAAAATGCTAGTTGTTTATTTTATAGTTTGTATTGGGTTGGTCTCTATTTTTTCTGAATTTTACAACATCACAGTGTATAACACTTCTTTTTACTTGTAGGACCAATTTAAGGAATTAAGCTTTAAATTTTACTTCCCAAATAAGTAGAAGTCATAGTCCTCAGTTATAGCGTTTAAAGAACAATAGTGTTTATTGGGTAATTATAGCAAGTACTTCAACTTCTGCCCAAGCTTTAGCCACAAAGTATAGGATCTATTTAAGGCTTAGTGATTTTTAGATTAGTTAAATTAGGTTAGGCTTGTGAAATGGTAATTACAATTGTAAACTTGAATTGGTTGAATTAAAATGTTAACTTCTGTATTTTATTTTAATTTGTATTGGGTTAAGGTACCACAAATGGCCTCTATATTTTTCTTAACTATACACACATCACATTATAGACACTTCTCTTTTATTGTAGGACAACTTTACAAGGAACTAAGCTTAAATTTCCTTCCTAAATAAGTAGCATACAGTCATTGAGAAACAGTTTGGGTAAAAATTAATGAAAATGTACCTTGTCTCCTTTTATGTGTATGTGTAATACACTTAGGCATCTATAGGTCAAACATTAAAACCTAAATAAAAAAAAAAAGGGAGGTGGGAGGTGGGTAGTATCCTTTCTGGGATAAATGGAAAACTCTGTGTTCCAATCTATTGATAAAATTTTCAACCTTTTTTCTGATCCTTGAATACTAACAATGGCGAGAATTTTATTTCCCACAGGTCAATAATCACCAATCTAAATGCCTGAAGAATACAACTTATGGCTATTGCCAGGTGACTGGGAAATGCCAGCAGAGAGGCGTGACCCATCTGAACATTAAAGAAAGAGGAATCTCAGACTGCCTGAGTCACAGACAGTGGAGCCCTTTCTCTGAATAATATTGGGGTTAACTGTTACTAATGGGCCCTACATGAAGGTTTACCTTCCAGATACTGCAGAACCTTCC
Organism: Rhizomys pruinosus; assembly: GCA_009823505.1. Lineage (NCBI taxonomy): Eukaryota > Metazoa > Chordata > Mammalia > Rodentia > Spalacidae > Rhizomys > Rhizomys pruinosus. The sequence continues at coordinate 12,885 of VZQC01014775.1, read as the reverse complement.
TACCTCTCCCCTTTATAGGACAAAGAAACAACATGATGGTAATGAAACACTCCCTAACTGTATAAATTAGAGCCAACTGCTTACAGTGGTAATTTCCTATAAAAACAGGGTAAAACTACCCTTCTTAATTGCGACATAGGCATAGGAACGACTGTGAAAGGATTAATTCTCTATCTAGAGCAACAATTCAATAGCAAAGTGTTATAACCTGTGTTAATTAAGCAAAATATAGTACTACAGGAAAGCCTCTGGACATCAGCAATGAATTATTCTGCCTAGGAGATGTTGGCTAGGGGATTCACAACCCCGCCCCCCCCCCCCAATTATAAAGGCCTTTTGCCCATGACTGGGATATATGCAAGGAAAGGCCATAAGTCGTCCTGTTGTCGAAGACTGGTGTGAGCATTGAAAAAATGTTATGAACGTCACTTGCTTAGCGTACAATGGCCTCTGAAATGCCAGAGAGCATTACCAAAGGCCACTAAAGCAATTACAGCAAAATAATGGGTCTCCCTGAGACAAGCAAGTACTCCTCCGTCACTATCAGCTTACACCTCAACCAGCCTGGAGATACTGTGCAACAGTGGGGCAGCCATTATATACTATCATATATATATATCCCACACTCTTGAATGGCTATTGGCTTCTCTCCTTGAGGAATAACTCACAGTGGATGCACAAGCTGGTTTTGCTCTCTAGTGGTTAGGAGATGTTATAAGCCACAATAAGAACTTGTCACCCTTTTAGAGAAACCACAGTTTGGCAGTTATTAGCATACCAATCCAAGTCTGTGTCTATATGCCTCACAGCTTTAGCTTGACATAAAAAATTTAGTACTGCTTAAATGCCTGTACATCCCATATAGCTTGTGCTTTTTTAGTATGACTAAAAAGTGTATCACTGGAAAAGCTGTCAACCCATGAAGGATAACAACTGAACAGACTAAGTCCCAAAATGACAACTCCAAAGAAATTAGAATGTTTTCTTCTCACCCACTTGTGCCCCTTTCCCAAAGCCTAGGAACAAAACTGTTGAAGGAGGAGGCGTGGTAGATTGTAAGGGCTGCGGAGACGCACGATAGCGAGTGAATCTGAGACTAAGGAAATAGGTCTGGACCTCTACCTGCATCAATCATGCCTGTGCATGACAAAGCTTCTCCAACCTGCGGACCTGTGATGTGGGAAGCCTATCGGTGTTGCTTTCAAAATTTGGACATAGGACTACTCATAAATGCCACCAATTTACCTAATTGTGATGGACTACTGAGTAACAATACAATGTTATTGCTGCAAACAAAACCTGTGTACATGTTATTATTGTTAGAATTCCATTAAAACATAAACTTAAAATAAATAGTTGAATCACAGCAACCTACTTCACCACGCATTCAAGGCATTAGCCTTTGAGCTTTCCTTTCCTCAATTGTGTACTTTTTCTATTTGGTCACACTGCTATAGTGATTCAAACTTTTTAATTATTAGTCTGTACTTTATTTGTGTGAAGTGGATGTTTTTGGTGTTTGTATTCCTCATTTGTAACTGCGAAAGAGGGTTCGGGTTTGGTTTTTCTCCATTTAGCATGATGTACAATCTATGCATATGCTATATTAACTTTATCATGTTGAGTTCTATGCACTATTTGGCTAGATTCTGCATGAATTTTATCATGAATAGATGTTAGATTTTGTCAAAGTCCTGTTCTGTAGATAATGAGATCATATGACCCCTGTCACTTTTTCTTTTTTTTTCAATGGATTATATTTTTTTATTTATGTATGTTAAACCACTCCTGCATCTTTGGGATGATACCAACTTGATCATGGTAGATAGTCTCTCTTATGTGTTATTACATCCAGTTTCTGATTATTTGTTGAACATTTTTGCATATCTGTTAATCAGAGTTTGGTCTATGAAATATTTTATTTGCTGGGTCTTCATTAATTTTTTGTATTAGAATAATGCTGGCTTCCCAGAAAGAATTTTTGAGTATTCCTTCATTTTCTATTTTCTTTGAATAATTTGAGGACTACTGATATTACTTATTTGAGTTTTAATACTATTTTGCACTGTATACACCTGGTCCTGGGCTTTATTTATTTATTTATTTATTTGGCCAGGAGACTTTTAATTAATACACCATTCACATTGCTTGTTATAGATATGTTTAGAATATTTATGCTATTTTGACTTTTTTTGATAAGCAATGCATTTCTAAAAATTTATCCATTTTTTTTGTTTATCTAGTTTAGTGAAATATTTGTTTTAAGGTATATCCTTTGGGCTTTCTGCATTTCCTTAGGGCCTGCTGTACTATTTCCCTTTTAATCATTTAGTTTGTTGATTTAGGTCCTCTCTTTTTCCTTTGAATAATTCGGCTAAAAATTTTTAAATATTGGTCTTCTTTTCATAGAAATAAGTCTTCATTTACTTGATTCTATATGTAATTTTCATCATTTCTATTTAATTTATTTCATCCATATGTTATTTATCTTTTGCCATCTACTCATTTTAGGTGTTGTTTGTTCTCAGTCTTCCAGAGCTTTTAGATGCATCATTAATTTATATGAGATACTCCTAATTTTCTGCTACAGGCTTTTAATGCTATAACATTTCCTATTAGGACTACCTTCATTGTGTGCTGAAGGTTTGGCTATGATGTATTTTGTTTTTCACTAAATTTTAAGAAATTTCAAATTTCTCATATAATCGAGTTTTCATTAGTAGTATGTCATTCAACTTCCACAAATGTCTGTACCTTTAGACTTTTATTTTTGTTGATATCAGGTTTTATTCATTTGTAATAAGATAGATTAGAGGATGATATTTTAATTTTCATAAATTTGTAGAGACTTGCTCGCTTCTTAATATGTAGTCAGCTTTGCAGAAAGTTCCATGGACTACCTAGAAGAAAGTGTTTGGTGTTTGGCTGGACTGTTCTGTAGAGAGTTGTGTGGTCCATTTGATTTATGTTGTCATTTAACCCCCAGATTTCTTTATTTCATTTTTGATGGATGACTTATTTGTTGAAAACAGCAGGTTTTTAAATCACCCACAGTCATTGTGTGGGAGTAAATATGTGTTATTAAGCCAATAAAGTTTCTTTTATGAAAGTTTATGCCCTTGTGTGAAGTGCATATATTATGCTCAGCATTTTTTCTTTAATGAGTATGAAGAGACCTTTCCTATCTGTTCTGAGAAGTTTTCACTTGAAGCCCATTTTGTTGGATATTAGAATAGCTACACCTGCTTACTTTTTAGTTCCATTTGCTTGAAGTATCTTTTTCCACCCTTTACCGCAAGATATTGTCAAGCATTGTTAGTTTGCATGTTTGTTGGATGCATAATCTTTTTTTCCTAATCCAATTGATTGGTCTACATTTTTTTAATATGAATGTTGAAGCCATGAATAGTGAGGGTTCTTATTGACCAAAGAATATTTATTCCTGTTACATTGGTTATATAATGCTGTTTCCTTATGCATCTTTTGGTTGGCTATTGAGATAACTTTTTTATTTTTTGTGATTTCTTGAGTGTGTAATCTTCTCTTCTGACCAAAGTATTACATTAAGTATTCTCTGTAAAGCTGGCTTTGTACAGATAAATTCTGTAAATCTGCTTTATCATGTAAATTTTTGTTCTTCTTCAATAACAAATGATATTTTTACCTTAATATTGTCTGGGCTGGAATTTCCGTCCTTTCATGGGTTGTACAACACTGGTCTATGCCCCTTTGGGATTCACAATCCCCACTAAAATGTTAGCTGTTATTCTGATGAGACTGCCTTTATGTGTGACTTGATCTAGCTTTCAAGTTGTTGTTTTTGTTCTGTAGATTTAGTGTTTTATCTATATGTCATATGTGGAGATATGTGGAGTTTCTATTCTGGCCCTGTCTACTTGGTTTCCTGTAGGCCACTTGTACTTTGATAAGTGTCTCTTTTCCCTACATTTGGGAAATTTTACTCTATTACATTATTAAACATATTTTGTGCACCTCAGATCTGGGTTTCTTTTCCTTCTTCTATGCCTATAAATCAAAATCAGTCATTGATTTGGTAGTTATACAGTGTCTCAGATGTCTTGCATTTTCAGTCCCTAGATTATTTTAGATTTGATATTTTCATTGATTGAACTCATTTCCACAAGCTTGTCTTTATGATCCATTAGCATTTGTTCCATTTCCTATTTTGTTTTTTTGTTGTTGTTTTTTTGTTGTTGTTGTTGTTTACCAGTTTTATGTTTCAAGTTTTATTTCAGTTTGGATTTTCTTCACAGATTCTATCACTTTATTGTACTGGAATTCCATGTTTTGAATTGTTTTATTTGTTTTATTCAAATGTGTTTTCATGGTCCTGATTCAGTTTTTATTCATATCAACTTTTAGTTATTGAAACATGCTTATAATTTCTGTTTTGATATCATTATCTTGTGGATAAACTAGGTTGTGATTCTCAGAAAACATTCTGATGGGTTTGTTGATTTTCTGCTAAGACTGGAGGGGCAGACAAATCCTTTTCAGGAAAGAGTCCCTGTGACAAGAGGAAGTCCAAATACTAAGATGGGTGGTGCTAAGGATCCTCAAGAATGGCGCTCAGGATGGTAAGTCAAGGGTGGAAAAATATTCCACATCCAAGCTGGCCTTGGAGCTGAGGTGGCGGAGGGGACTCACCTTCCCAAGACTCTAGCAGTGAGTACATCAAGGAATAGAAAGGATCCCTTTGATTTGAGGAAACCTGAGAGCTAAGATGGTGGGATGCTTATAAGTTTCAGTCATAGAGCTCAGGATGCATATTGGGCATTTTAAATGACTGAGAACTTTTGTTAATAAAATGCACTATGATGAAAGTAGTAACTTGAAGATAAACATAGTAAACACTCTGATAAATTAATTGAAACTTAAAATATTAAAGGTAGTTTTAGATTAAAAACTTATTTTTAAAATGCTGAAGAAATAAACCATAACCAGAAAAATAAACAATCTTAAGATGCAAAAATAACCATATAATTGAAAAAATCTTATTTCTGACTTTCTGCTACTTAGAACCTACAGAGTTTTCTCAGGGGCTTCTAGAAAATAACACATCATGGGGCTGGAGAGATAGCCTAGCAGTTAAGAGCACCGACTGCTCTTGCATAGAACCTGGGTTCGATCCCCAGCACCCACATGGCAGCTAAGAACCGTCTGTAACTCCAGTCTAGGAGAACTCCAGCTCCAGGGGAATCCGACACCCTCTTCTGACCTCTGAGGCACTGCACGACACGGGTGCACCAACCTACATGCAGACAGTACATTCATACACATACAAAAATAAATAAAATTTAAAAAAAAGAAAATAACACATCACTAGTCACTGCTGTGGAGCTCATGCTTTAAAACATACAAAGTGACTATCAAGCAAATTTCATTCCCCAGTTTTCCCTCATCCAAGGTGAGTACATAATTAACAAAGATGCTAAGCCACACAGTCTCAGACTATGCGGTTTATTCTGATTTCATATCAGGCATGATATGTGATTCAAACACATCAGGTACCAGCAGCATCATTAATAATATCTATTCTATTTATTTTCCTACGTATTAACATTAAGAAACAAAGAGATGAATTTAAAATATGTGCATAAACTAGAAATGTATTCTTTTGACTAAAATGGGGTTGTGTGTATTAAAACTCAGCTACAAATTGTTGATTCACTATAAGAAAATTAGATCTCAAAATAAGAAATTTTGACTGAATATTGCTCAAACAATATTAGCTTGAGAACAATAAAAGCATTCAGGGTCTGGTATTTACTTGCAAATAATTGCGTATTTTCCAATATAAATACAATTTTAAAAATGATTGAGACCTTAAAGACTAATATACTACACTAGATGACTTTCATAATTTTAGCATGAACAATTTCATAGCAAATATCAATCACTCAGCAGGGTTTGTAAAGCATTGCATTTTAAGCACTTTGACTTCCCAGTGAACCATTAAAAGGTAAATTAGTTGTAAAATCTATCCAGAAGTAACTAAACATGCTAGCCTGCTGGATCAGTTATTGGATGTTTGCCAATTAGACATTGAATAATATGAGTCAAATCTAGTTTGAGCTTTAGATTGTGTTAAGTCATTCTACCTGACATCAAATACAGGAAAATAATAATAAAGTCAAATCATAAATATGTTAAAAATGTGTATCATTTTGGCTTTTCCTAGTAAGGACAACTATTTAGTTACTTAATCTACAAGTTGTTTCAAGCCATTTTGCAAAGTTAAGGAGAAAGAATAACATGTTCTCTATTTTTTTTTTAAAGTTGGGCTTTGATGTATTTTTCCAAATTCATAATGCCAACAGATTCATAAGAAATAAAATATGAAATGTATTGCTCTCATCTATATTGTACCTTACATTTAAATAAGATTCAGTATACAACTTGAAAATAAAACTTATATGTGCCAAGTTATAATGGTTTCCGTCACTTGAACTCTAAAATTTCAGATTCCAATTTGTATAGTTTATGTATGCCATGTTTCAATTATCCCTATTCCCCTTTTTAGTGGATGCTGATTTTTTTACATTTATTTACCTGTATTTTGTAATATTATTTCCACCATTGTTACATTAATGTCTTCACTAATTTTTGAATGGCAGCATTATAATTTTATATTTTATAATGATTATTTTAATTTTGTCAATATCTGAATACATTTTGCCTATCCATACATATATGATAAATTATGGTCTGAACTACCCAATTACATTTTCATAACATTTAATGTGTTTCACATATAATTTTTTCTGTCTGTCTTAATAGCCTTTATACCTGCTTCTCCCTTGGAACCCTCATGCAAACCCACCCACTTCTGGAGTTCACACATTCTGTTATTTGTGCTAGGGTCTTTTGTGCCAAATTACTCTTCCAATTCACTCCTCAGTGCCAGCTCATCCTCTGAGCTCTAGTGAGCCTGTCTGGAGTCTCCTTTCTAAATAAGGCCTGGTCTTCCCCACCAGAACACCATCTGCCACCAATGTTTCCTCAGCAAATTTTGGGCTCTGCTACCCATTTCTGCAGTTCTGTGCTGGGTTTTTGTCCAGCTGAGCTTACAGGGTCTTTTGCATACTGATAACAATGCTGTAGGTTCATATGAGCAGGGTCCCAGAAGCTTGTAGCATTCATTTCCATTTGGTATTGTATCACTTCCCTGGGTCTTACAATCTTTCCATCCCCCCTCCCTTCTGCAATGTTTCCTGAGCCCTGGTTGGGTGAAGCTGAATATAGGAGACCTGTCCATGGAACCACACTCTGTAGAATCCTGAGCTTCATGCTTTGGCCATTCAGGCCCTTTTGAGTTACTCATCTCCTGTTGCATGAAGGAGCTTCTTTAATGAGAGTTAAGAGGTAGTTAATGCCTTCTTGGGTCCTTGTTCTGTGATACTTAAGGCTTATATGTAGAGGTTGCTTTGTAGATGTGCCGCCTAAGCATGAGCAATTCACATACAATGTCTGTGTGTGCCTGGTTATGGGAATATGTACTATTCTCATCGGGTGCAAGACAAGATTCTTTTCTGAGTGGTGTCTGGGATATTTGCCTCTAAATATAAGGATATTTCTTTTGTAGATAGTAAAATGTTACCTTAGCCTAGGGATGTATCCACCTTGTGTAAATTGTCTAAGATCTATGATATCTCCATTTGTGTGGGATGCTGATATTTTAACAACTGTCAACAAAAGCAAAGTCAAATTTTCTTTATACTATAATCTAAAATAATTCAGCAGAAGCTCAACATCTACATTTTAATTTTTATTATTTTTATAACACTTTTATTGATGTTTTGTGTATTTCAGACATCATTTCTCAGTTCAATTTAGACATAGTCCCCTTTCCCTTCCCCCAACCCACCTCAGATTATGCACTCTGCCATAACTGTCTTGCATCTTTCTCTTAGTCTTTTTTATGTTTAGGAATTCACATTTTCCTCCTTTAATTTTATATTACTCTAAAATATGAGTACATACGTTCCACTCATATACAGTAATTATAGAGTCTGAAAGTAAGTGGTGGATTGATTCTAGATCCCGCTAAGATATTTACATTATAACAACATAGTTGCTTTCAGATAAACAGAAATATAACAATAATGTTCTGGTTGACTTTCATCTGGAGATTTAGTGTTAGCATCCACAAATGAGGGAAACCATTCACTGCTCGTTTGTCTGGGACTGTGTTACTTCATTTAGCATAATGCTTCAAGTTTTAAATCATTATAGGGAAAAATTATTCTCACTTTCAATTTCTTTCAATGCCAAAGGATAACACCAGTTTCTAAATATTACAGTGTATTGGTCTGATTAGGATTAGTGTAACAGATAGATCAGTTTGTGTGTGAGTAAATGTTTCTGCCTTTGTATGCTTAGGCAGTGTGCATACTCAGGTATTTGAATGTATATGCATTCTGTGCATTATTCGTGAGTATATATGTGTGTATGTATCTCTACATAAATTTTGTGTATGTGTGTTTGTGCCAATGAGCATGTGCATCTGTGCTTAATTATCAGCATATGTGTACATGTGTGTGAGAGTGTGCAGTTTTCTGTAAGTCTGTCTGTTCCTATTCTAGAATCGCCATGATCCAGTCATGTAGATTTCCCCTTCTGCCTTTATCTATTCCTAAGCAATTATTAAACATTTTATCTCAAAATAATTTGCAGCAATTTTATACACATTGAAAATGTCACAATGAACATTAAATTATAGCACATGAACTACTGAGAACATTCAATCAATATAAACCGTAAGTGCCTGATGTCTTTAGTTGTCAACTTAACACACCTGGGTGTAGGAAATGTCATTCGAAGAATTTCATCCATTGTATTTGCCTGTGGCCATATCCGTGGGGGGATTTTCTTCAATATTGGGTGATGTGTGAGGGCTCAGCCCACTCTAGGCATTGCCACCCTGGGCAGGAGGTCTTAGGTTGTATAAGAAAGCAAGTCAAACACAGGGCAACGGACAAAGCTACCAAACAGTGTTACTCCATGGTATGTGCTTCAGCTCCTGGCCCCAGGTCCCAGCTGTAGCTCTTCTCCTGCCTTCCCTCAGTGCAGAACACTGCCCCGAAAGAGGTAAGATAAAATTAGCCCTTTCCTCGCCAAGTTGGTTTTGGAAAGTGTTTTGTCACAGCAATTAAAAGCAAACTAAGACAGCATACTATTTTGTGTTTGTTATTTTATTTGTGCATATGTGTAGTATATGCATATTTATACATTTCTGTGTGTTCCTGTGTGGGTGGATCTGTGTGTGTGTGTGTGTCTGTGTGTGTGTGTTGTGTGTGTGTGTGTGTGTGTGTATGCACATGAGTTATGCTTGAGATGGTAATGTCAGGGTACCTTCTTCCATTGCCTTTCTCTTTATATTTTTGAGCCAGGGTCTGTCACTATTCCACAAGCTCACTAATTTGTTCACTTGGGCTGGCAGTGAGATCTGAGTCTGCCTGGTTTTGCCCCTCCAGCCCTTGATGAGATGGATGTTTCCATGCCATGATTTTCCAGAATTCCTGGTGCTCTCATGTTTACAAGGCAAGCACTTTCCCATTGAACCATCTTCCCAGCTACCTATTTTGATTTTTTATTCATGTAGAATGCATTACATAAATAAAGACCCTCCAAACCTATAAACAGAACATTGTTTTACAAAACACATAGCAAATCATAACCAGTTGAATGTTATTTTTCATAAAAAGCTATACTTAGAAAGCCATATTATTTAAAGCAGGGGTAGTTTATTCATCCTATGTGAATGATTTATGAAATATTTGAAGTAGCCCTTAGTTTTCCAGTCTTTTACACTTTACTTCTGGCTTCATCATATGATGAGTAAGGTTAGCTTAAAGATACTGGTAACATGGATTCAGAAGTGACTGGATAATATTCCTAGGGAACCTCACCTGAGAAGCAGCAGATCCTCTGTCTCTGCACTGACGTGGGGCTAGCAGTGGCTTCCATAAAGAATGATAACATCAAGGAAGCATTTAAACATAATTGGATTCCTCTCGGTACAATTATCCCTATAAATGTGCTTTGAGTCTTCCTATGACCTTCTAATTGGCGAAATTTAGCAGAAGGATAGAAAAGCAACAAAGGCAGGATGCTCATTTCAGACTTCCACCAACATAATTGCTACTTATTAATAATCTCTGCTTTTCTCTTGTCTTTTAGGCCTCAATGAGTCACAGAAACAGTCATCATGTATATAATCATTTGCATGGCCTATATATATTATATATATATATTATATATATATATATATATCCATTAGACTTTAATAGCTGAATAACGAATTGGGTTAGTATTTACAGAAAATAATATTTCTTTTCTGCATCAATTTTCTCTGAAACATTTTATTGCTTTCCATAATTTGGCAGATAAATATTCTAAGATAGTGTTGTTAGGCCAACAAAGTAACCTCCTAGGAAAATACAAGAGAAAATAAATGCACCCAAGAAAGTTGTAACTAATGACAATTACTTACAGTTTATCTTTTATGGGATTGGTGGCAATACAGATAAGGTTTTAACTCATGTGTATTATCAAGTATTAGAAATCATGGGATAGAACAACCTCACTGAAGTAATAGTGAAATTAGACTTTTCAATGTTAAATTTACAATGAGAATATGAGACTTAACAGAAATTTCATCTTTTCAAGTAAATCTGAACCTGTTGCATTTCATTAAATATAGTCTGGGAAACAAATGGGAAAATATCTTCATAAAACACTGTGTGGATACAATTATAATATTTTTATTATTTTGGATTATAAAATATTTGTGTATCATATACAGTCAGAACTATAGCTAGTGTCTCAATTCACATCACAGCACGCTATCCATCTTGCTTGATATTTGATCAAACTTCCTATAAATTTTGAAAAGTAAAAAAAAAATTTTTTTAAACTGATAATCCTTTCGATTGAAGTATTACATTTGTTGTTTGTTGTGTTGGTTGTTGTTGTTTTTTTTTTTTTTACATTTAATAGACTTCTGCGTATACCTAAATCATGCAAATAACTGGATGCCACTACGCGTAGACCCAGAAAACATAAAACCAAGACATAGTCACAACGTCTATTACAATCATAGTTAGAAATTCCATATGGGTAGAACTCTGATGTTGCTTTAACTAGATGGAAATCCATTCATTTTGTAATGCTCTGTACACAAACATTAAGAGACCAGATAAAAGACATCATGCTGAGCTATAGTTCCATTTCTTTGTTTTTATTTTTAAAACACCTACATGGTTTTCTATTACAGGCTTTAAAACAGTGGGCAATTGGATAGCATGGATGACAAATGATTCTCACTGACAACCTAAATGTGTTGCTGTGAATAGAACAATTTCATATTGCATAACTTCATGACAGCGACATTATGCATATGGCATCAGAACCTATAGTGATTTTTCAGTGTTAGTGGCACGGAAATTGCTTTGGTGCACTAGAATATGTACATTTGAGTTTGCTTGACTGAGTTTCCACTTATACTCAAGTTTTCTTGAAAACTTCTGAAAACAAAAAGCATTTGTAATGGCCCAACATATACTGAATGCTTCATAGAATGATCTCATACCTTTTTCACAATCAAATCTCAGCATTTGTACTTGTTCAGGCATGGACAAGTTGAACGTCTTTGGAGTTTGTCACTGATGGACTGTTACCTGCCGAGGTAATGGTTTCTATGAGCTTTTCTTGTTCAAAAAATGGCAGCAATAATAGCAGAACACTATTATTAAGAGAGCTGTAAGCATTAACATAGGCTTTAGAAGAGCCATGAAAATGTTTCTTAAATATCAGGTTTCTATACCACAATCAATTTGAAGAAAAACTACTTTGGGAGTTAAAAGGGAAGTGAAGAAAAGAAGGAAGGAAGAAAAGAAAGGAAGGAAGGAAAGAAGGAAGGAAGGAAGGAAGGAGAGGGAGGGAGGGAAGGAGGGAGGGAGGAAGGAAGGAAGGAAGTGAGAAATATTAAAATGTGGACAGAAGAAATAAGAAAGGAAGGAAGGAAAAGTGAAGCCACAAAAGCAATGGAAAGTCCAAGCAGGCTCCTTTTTATATAGAACCACGGTAGGGTATCAGCACTGAATATACTATTGAAAAATAACAGAATAAAAGTAAACATAAGGAAGAATTCCATATTACCATAAAAACAGTGACTAACAATCTATATGAGCTATTTCTTCCCCATTTAAAGTCAAATTTTAAGTGTGTTTGCATATCACATGTCATGGACTATAAATCTATTTTTAGTATGTTAAAAGATATTAAAACAATATATTGAATTCAGAAGCAGACTTTAGAGAAGTTTTGGCAAAAAGTATTTTCTTTGAGAATCACATATTTATCTGCTAAAGCAATACATTATTCATATGATAGGACAATCCGATTACACATATTTCAACAACATTTTAAATATATTTGATGATTATTAAGTTGCTTGGCTTTTTCCTGAATGCTACTATCAAATCTAGATCTTCCTAGACAGAATATCCACCAACAAAACTGTCATTGCAGTAAAGAGAAAGAGAAGGCTGTGGACAGAGGCCCAATGGGACTTGACAGACACTAATAGCAGCAAGTCATGTGGTGGTTCCTTACCTCTATATCAATGGCAGCTGCATCGCCTAAGCGGCATCAGCCACGTATCAAAGAGACTTATGGATCATTGTTTCATCATGTTAATGATTAGCATAGCAGTAGTACTTGACCAAGAAAAATCTAAATCTGGTTATCAGGAACGTATAATCAGGGCTGGAGAGATGGCCTAGCGGTTAAGAGCGCCGACCACTCTTACAGATGACCCGGGTTCGATCCCAGCACCCACATGGCAGCTGACAACGGTCC
>VZQC01014774.1:154248-171309 GCA_009823505.1 Rhizomys pruinosus | reverse complement strand
ATATAAGAAAAGCAGCTGAGGCAGTGTCATCCCCGGCAGTGTCCATATACCATATAAGAAAGCAGCGAGTAGGTCATCCCCGGGCAGGTGGTCCTATACCATATAAGAAAGCAGGCTGAGCAGTGTCATCCCCGGGCAGGTCGTCCTATAGCATATAAGAAAGCAGGCTGAGCAGTGTCATCCCCGGTGGTCCTATAGCATATAAGAAAGCAGGCTGAGCAGTGTCATCCCCGGGCAGGTGGTCCTATAGCATATAAGAAAGCAGGCTGAGAGTTCTGGAGAGCAGGACGTCAGGAGCATTCTCTGTTGTCTCTGTTCCATTCCTAGCCCCTGTGTTCTTTAGATTATAACTGCACAAACCCCAATAAAAGATAGGCTCATGAGGCTTAGTCACTCCAAGAACATTTACTTCAGCAATTGCCAAGGCTGACTCCCTGTTGCACATGTGGGTATACATATGTGCGAGTAAAGAAAGATGCAACGATCACACCCCTTTAAGCCATGGGCAGACCTCACGTAAGGAAAAGCAGTAAGATTGACAGCCATCTGGAGAAGTGCGACCATCTTTGTGTCTCTTGAATATTCTTGAGTTAATCCCAGAGGTCTCTAACATTCCAGCCTTTGGATTATGGTAAAGGAATGGCATTTTCTCTCTTCTGATCTGCTTCAGAGCTGAGTGGGGACGATCTAGCGGGAAGTGGTCAGCTGGAGGGTTAGAATCTGAATCTGGTTTCCCATCTTGACTATTCTGGGTGCTCTGCCAAGTGATTTTGGTCCAGGTCAATAGTGGCCAATAGTTAGTGAACAGTTTCTCTGCAACTGAAAAGACAAACTGGTTAAGTCTTATATGAGTATATCAGGGCAAGGACTTCACAGTACCAACAGGGGGCTACTGGGTGAATTAGCAATTGGAGGATCCCTGTCTAGGGTCTGGAGAAGGAAAGAGGACCTGTACACTATTTCTGAGGAGTTGGAAAAAAGTGGGGGGTTTTTGGTTTGTTTGTTTGTTTTGTCCCTAAAATGTCATACAGTTGGTTCTCAGAATAACTTTATGTCAAGGCACAGAAAGTTCAGTTCCCTGGATCAGCACACACCTAAATCTATAAGTTCCCACTTGTCAGCTGTGAACATTATTTTAATGTTCACATTAAACAAATCATTAGAGTTTAAGACATCTACTTCAGGGGAACAGCCACAGCTGTGTGTGTGTATGTGTTGTGTGTGGTGTGTGTGGTGGTGTGTGGTGGTGCAGGCATTGCAAGGCAGATCTGGCATTCGCAGCTTGCCTGTCTCCAACTGCGTTTACCTGATAATTTAATTGACAAGTAAATTATTGGTAGTGAAAAAATCAAAAGTCCCTTTCTTAAGGGTAAAATTTTACTGCCTAAGGGAAGATTCTGGATGCCAGCTGGGACAGGGTTTGGTAGACACACCTTGTTAATCTCAGATACGGAGGCTTGTATCCAGAAGCAAAGACAAAAATGATTTCTGAAAAAAGGTGATTTGTGAAGAGAACCATGAATGAGCCTGTCAAATGCCAAAGTTAAATAATCCCTTAAAAATAGTTAAAAGTCTTGTAAACAAAAAATATTAAAAAACAAAACCCAAAAACAGTGTTCAAAAAAGCCAGATGAAGGGCCGGGCATGGGGTGCACGCCTTAATCCTAGCACTTGGAGAGAAGAGTGATCTCTGTGAGTTCAGAACCATCCTGGTCTACATAGAAGCTCCAGGCCAGCTGGGACTAAAAGGAGACCCTAGTTCAAAAGACCAAAATAATATAAATAAATTATAATAAATAAATAAAAACTAAAGCAATATGTAAACATCTTTTTTTATGTAAAAATCTTAAACAGCCTGCAAATAAAACATTAACTACCCATACAAATGTAAAAATGGGTAAAATGTTTTTTATTTTGAAACAGATGAAAACCCAGTAAAAACAAAACTCGGCTACTCTGACATAAAAATGTATTTAATCTCAATTGCCTTTTTATAATAATCCAATATAAAAAACCCCAAAACCAAAACGTGAAATCAGAACATGCCATAAATAAATTATAATAAGAATATAGAACACGGGCATTAGTGTTATAATCTCCGATGTAAATTTAAGTTTGCAATAAGGTATTCCTGCCACAGGGCGAAGATGGGGGCTGAGGAGTTGGTGAGGTTAGCGCAGCTGCCTTGGAAATGGGGCATTGGCAGGTGCAGCCTGGCACCACACTTTCCTGTTTGAATGCAAGATGGGAAAAAGCACAGTAAAAAACACCAACAACAAAAAAAAAAACCTTAGCTGGTGTGGTGCACACCCTTTAATCCTAGCACCTTGTGAGCAGAGCATGGTATCTTTGGAGTTCAAGGCCAGCCTGTTCTACCAGAGTGAGTTCCAGTCAGCTGGAATTTGGGGCTACAGGGAGACCCTGTCCGAAAAGACCAAAAAAAAACAAAAAAAAAAAAAAAACAGAGAAAAGCTGAGAAGTGAGAGGGAGAAGAGAGGAGAGATGAGAGAAGAGAGAGAAGACGAGAGAGAGAGAATGGAAAGCGTTTAGCCTCAGAGGCATCTTCTGAAGATTAGAATGTGTCCTCTATAATTTCAGGGGTGCTGGTCACAGTCCACAGGCCCATGTGACCAATGTGGGGGACTCTGAAACGGGGTCCTCAGTCCTGTAAAGCTGGCATCCTAGAATTTACAGGGGTGGGGTGGGGTGCAGTAAAGCACCAAATCAACGCAGTTATATAGACAACGAAAATTTCACAAACCACCCAGGGTCTCATCGACTCCAAAAGGGCGGGGACGGGGGGGAGAGGGAGGCGCAAACCCGGTCCAGAAATCCAAAGAAATCTGTCGCCACGTCCTGGAAGACAGATCTAGACGGCCCCAGCCTGGGGCCACGGGAAACCCGATACACAGTGTTCACAGAAGTTCAAAAGGGAAAATGGAAAACAAAACAAAACATAAACAAGACCAGAAACGCGGGACAACAGTGAAGAGAGAAGCAAGGAAAACGGAGGCAAACAGTAGAGAGAAGGGAGGAGAAAGAGTGGGAGACAGAGAGCAGAAAGAGAGACAGAGACAGACTGACAGAGAGCATGGGAGAAAATGGTACCTCATTGTGAAATGTGAAGGCTGGTTCTCTGGAGCAATATGCTTCCAGCAATTCCCAGGGTCTTCAAAAAAAATCTTTTTGAGGCGAGAGCCGATGCTCTGCCGCTCCCACTCCAAATATCTCAACCCCCAACCGAGTTCATACGACACCAAGACAGGCACATGGGGCTTCATCCCTCCGGGAACATTTACCTCAGGAATTGCCAGGACTGAATACCTGTTGGCACATGGTGGAGAAGCAGCAAAGCAATAGCAAGATTGGCAAGCTGAGAAGAATTGGGTGTGGTTTAGGTACCATAGAAATGATAAACATATCCAAGGTAAGATGGCCGCTGTGAAGGAGTGCCTTGACTTCCCTTATTTGTGTTATAAGCCAAAATAAACACTTTCTTCCCAAGATATATTGCGTCAGAGTTTCTAATAGAAAAGCAATTAAGACGTTAAGGCTTATAGTACCATTACCACAGCATCTTCCAGCACTAGGAAGACTAGCTAGTAGAAATGAGGCTCTGAAATCATCACCAGCTCGATTTCTCTGTCACGATTTCGATAGCTCAGGTGTGTAGTGATCTTCGCATTTGTCTTACCCCAGTTTTAGTATCCAAAAACAGGGCATGTCCAGTATTGTTGAGCTCCATCAACCCCAGTCAACAAGATCTCTAGAACAGAGGAAGACCATTCCTGGCATGCAAGATTTTTTTCAATCAGTCTATGATGTTTAGAAGGGGTAATGTCCCCTGTTACAGAATAACACCGTTTTTTTTTTTTTTTTTTTTGGCTTTTCGAAGACAATGTCTCCCGCTAGCCAGCAACTGTCCTGGAATTCACCTGAACCAGCTGGCCTTTAACTCACAAAGATTCCGCCTGTCCTCTGCCTCCCAAGTGCTAGGATTAAATGCGTGCGCCACCATGCCCGGTCAGAATAACCCCTTTTAATCTCTGTTTATAATATATATGTATAAACTTTAAGAAGCTTCTATAGCGGTAGGTTTCCATATGGCTTTTTCTTGACCTCTTTCCTACCCTCCTGTCTTCTACCCTATTTAACCCTTCCTACTCCAATGTTCCCATTTTGCCCTTCATATCAATTTTACACCCCCTCCCAGGAGGCCACACACACACACACACACACACACACACACATCCTTCTGTCCTCAATTTCGCAGAGAAGGAATTATAGGCAGTCTACTCTGCATGGTCTTTTAAAAAAAATGTTTTATTTTTAATTATGGAAGGAGAGGTCTGGGCATGTGCTGGTCCCAGCAGAAGCTAGAGGCATCAGATACTCATGGAGCTGGAGTTACAGGTGGTTATGAGCAACCTGACCCGTGTGCTAGGAATCAAGCCAGGGTCTTTTGCAAGAGTACTATGTGTGGTTAACCACTGAGCCATCTCCCCAGACCTTTGTGCCTGGCCTCTGAAGTGTTTCCTGGGGATATGAATTAAGGTTCTCATGTTTGTCACTAAGAAAAAAAAAATAGTGCAAATGAAAACAGACAAGTAAAAGGATAAATCCATAGTTTTCTTTAGCTTATCTATTTCATGGTATTATAAATGAGATTAGGTGTGTTGCTGTGTTTACACGGAGCTTTATGAAGGCTAGGCGAGTACCCCGAGCTATATACCCAGGCCTGGTAGCATTGCTTTCATAATCATATTCATATTTGAAGAATCTCAACAGGGATCTTAGTCTTTTACAATTATGTGATACCTGGGTTTTCTTTTTATAGCATATATTTTGTTGAAGTAGTTTTCTCTTATTGTTTTGCTGTGAATTTTCACAAGAAAGAATGTATTTGTCACATGGATTTTTCTAGGTGAACCGAGAATATCAGAATCTAATGTCGTGTGTTAGTTTTTGTTTTCCATATATTGAATAATCCTTAAATTTCTTCTTTTTTTTTATGTGTAGGGATGTACTGTCTGCATGTAGGTTTGTGCACCCATGTCATGCAATGCCGCGGATGTCAGAAGAGAGCGTTGGATTCCCCTGGAACTGGAGTTAAAGACGGTTCTCAGCTGCGATGTGGGTGCCGGGGATCGAACCCGGGTCTCCTGCAAGAGCAGTCAGGGCTCTTAACTGCTAGGCCATCTCTCCAGCCCCTAATCCTTAAATTTCAAGAATACATCATGCTTTATTGCATGTATNATATAAGAAAAGCAGCTGAGGCAGTGTCATCCCCGGCAGTGTCCATATACCATATAAGAAAGCAGCGAGTAGGTCATCCCCGGGCAGGTGGTCCTATAGCATATAAGAAAGCAGGCTGAGCAGTGTCATCCCCGGGCAGGTCGTCCTATAGCATATAAGAAAGCAGGCTGAGCAGTGTCATCCCCGGTGGTCCTATAGCATATAAGAAAGCAGGCTGAGCAGTGTCATCCCCGGGCATGTGGTCCTATAGCATATAAGAAAGCAGGCTGAGAGTTCTGGAGAGCAGGACGTCAGGAGCATTCTCTGTTGTCTCTGTTCCATTCCTAGCCCCTGTGTTCTTTAGATTATAACTGCACAAACCCCAATAAAAGATAGGCTCATGAGGCTTAGTCACTCCAAGAACATTTACTTCAGCAATTGCCAAGGCTGACTCCCTGTTGCACATGTGGGTATACATATGTGCGAGTAAAGAAAGATGCAACGATCACACCCCTTTAAGCCATGGGCAGACCTCACGTAAGGAAAAGCAGTAAGATTGACAGCCATCTGGAGAAGTGCGACCATCTTTGTGTCTCTTGAATATTCTTGAGTTAATCCCAGAGGTCTCTAACATTCCAGCCTTTGGATTATGGTAAAGGAATGGCATTTTCTCTCTTCTGATCTGCTTCAGAGCTGAGTGGGGACGATCTAGCGGGAAGTGGTCAGCTGGAGGGTTAGAATCTGAATCTGGTTTCCCATCTTGACTATTCTGGGTGCTCTGCCAAGTGATTTTGGTCCAGGTCAATAGTGGCCAAGTAGTTAGATGACAGGTTTCTCTGCAACTAAAAGACAAACTGGTTAAGTCTTATATGAGTATATCAGGGCGAGGACTTCACAAGTAACAACAGGGGCTACTGGGTGAATTAGCAATTGGAGGGTCCCTGTTAGGTCTGTGGAAGGGAGAGAGGACTGTACTCTATTTCTGAGGAGTTGGAAAAAAGTGGGGGGTTTTGGTTTGTTTGTTTGTTTTGTAAATTAATAAAATGTCATACTAGGTTGGTTACTCCAGAATAACTATTGATGTCAAAGCACAGAAAATTCAGTTCCCTGATCAGCTACACACCTAAATCTATAAGTAGGTCCCACTTGTTGTCAGGGCTGTGAAACATTATTTTAATTTCACATTAACAGAATCATTAGAGTTTTAAGACATCTACTTCAGGGGTAACAGCACAGGCGTGTGTGTGTATGTGTTGTGTGTGGGTTGGTGGTGTTGTGGTGTGTAGGTGGTGGCAGCATGTGGCAAGCAGATCGGCATCGCAGCTGACTGTCTCCAAACTGCGTGTTACCTGATAATTTAATTGACAATAAATTTAATTGGTAGTGAAAAAATCAAAAGTCCCTTTCTTAAGGGTAAAATTTTACTGCTCTAAGGGCAAGATTCTCGGTGCCAGTGGGAATGGGTTGGTAGACACACCTTGTTAATCTCAGATACGAGGCTTGTATCCAGAACAAAGACAAAAATGGATTTCTGAAAAAAGGGATTTGTGAAGAGAAACCGATGAATGAGGCCTGTCAAAATGCCAAAGTTGAAATAATCCCTCAAAAATAGTTAAAAAAGTCTTGTAAACAAAAAATATAAAACAAAACCCAAAAACAGTGTTCAAAGTAAAGCCAGATGAAGGGCCGGGCATGGTGGTGGCACGCCTTTAGTCCTAGCACTTGGGAGAGAAGAGGTGGATCTCTGTGAGTTCAGACCATCCTGGTCTGACATAGAAGCTCCAGGCCAGCTGGGACTAAAGGAGACCCCTGTATAAAAGACAAAATAAATAAATAAATTATAATAAAATAAATAAATAAATAAATGCAATGATGTAAACATCTTTTTTTATGTAAAAATCTTAAACAGCCTGCTAAATAAAACATTAACTACCCATACAAAGTAAAAATGGTAAAATATTGATTTATTTTGGAAACAGATGAAAACCCAGTAAACACAAACTCAGCTACTCTGTCATAAAAATGTATATTTAATCTCAATTGCCTTTTTATAATAATCCAATATAAAAACCACCAAAAACCAAAATCGTGAAAGGATCAGAACAGGCCATAAATAAATTATATAAGAATTAGAACACGGCAATTAGGTGTTATAATCTCCGATGTAAATTTAAGTTTCCAATAAGGTATTCCTGCCACGGGGCGAAGATGGGGGCTGAGGAGTTGGTGAGGTTAGCGCAGCTGCCTTGGAAATGGGGCATTGGCAGGTGCAGCCTGGCACCACACTTTCCTGTTTGAATGCAAGCGTGGGAAAAACACAAGTAAAAAACACACAACAACAAAAAAAAAAACCTTAGCTGGGTGCAGACCCATTAAAAAAAAAATCCTAGCACCTGTGGAGGCAGAGGCAGTGTAATCTTTGGAGTTCAAGGCCAGCCTGGTCTACAAGTGAGTTCCGTCAGCTGATTGGGGCTACAGGGAGACCCTGTCTCGAAAAGACCAAAAAAAAAAAAAAAAAAAAAAAAACAGGAAAACGAAATGAGAAAAAAAAAGGGAGAAGAGAGGAGAGAGAGAGAAGAGAAAGAGAAGAGAGAGAAGAGAATGGAAAGCTGTTAGCCTCAGAGGCATCTTCTGAAGATTAGAATGTGTCCTCTATAATTTCAGGGGTGCTGGTCAGAGTCCACGAGCCACGTGACCACATGGGGGCGGGGTCTCTGAAACGGGGTCCTCAGTCCTGTAAAGCTGGCATCCTAGAATTTACAGGGGTGGGGTGGGGTGCAGGTAGCCCAACAACGCAGTATAAGCCGATTTACACACCCAGGGTACGACCAAAAGCGGGGAGAAGGAGCGAAACGGTCCAGAAATTCCAAAAGAAATCTGTCTCCAGCGTCCTGGAAGACAGAAGTCTAGACGGGCCCCAGCCTGGGGGCGGGTCGGGAAACCTCGATACACCTGTTCATCAGAAGTTCAAAAGGGGAAAATGGAAAACAAAACAAAACAAAACAAACAAAACGGAGGACTAACATGTGAAGAGAGGGAGCAAGATGAAAACGAGGCAGAATGCAGATAAGAGAAGGGAGGGAATCAGATGTGGGAGAGCAGAGAGCAGAAGAGGACAGAGACAGACTGACAGAGAGCATGGGAGAAAATGGTACAACTCATTGTGAAAATGGTGAAGGCTGGTTCTCTGGAGCAATATGCTTCCAGCAAGTTCCCAGGGTGTTCAAAAAAAGTTAATCTTTTTGAAGGCGAGAGGCCGAGTGCTCTCCGCCCCATCCAAATCATCTCAACCCCCAACCGAGTTCATACGACACCAAGACAGGCACATGGGGCTTCATCCCTCCGGGAACATTTACCTCAGGAATTGCCAGGGCTGACTACCTGTTGGCACATGGTGGGAAGAGGCAACAAGTAGCTAAGATTGGCGCCTGATGAAGGAAGTGGGAGTGGTTTAGGTACCATAGAAATGATAAACATATCCAAGGTAAGATGGCCGCTGTGAAGGAGTGCCTTGACTTCCCTTGATTTGTGTTATAAGCCAAATAAACACTTTCTTCCCCAAGATAGTATTGGTCAGAGTTTTTCTTAAAATAGAAAGCTAATTAAGACGTAAGGCTGAGTAGCATACACAGCATCTTCCAGCACTAGGAAGACTAGCTAGTAGAAATGAGGCTCTGACGTCAGCACCAGCTCGATTTCTCCTGTCAGCTTGATTCTTCGATAGCTGCAGAAAGTGTGTAGTGAGGTCCTTCGCATTTGTCTTACCCCAGTTTTTATGTATCCAAAGAACAGGGGCATTGTCCAGTATTGTTTGAGGGTCCATCAGACCCCAGGTCAACAGATTCTAGAGACAGAGGGAGACCATTCCTGGCATGCACAGATTTTTTTCAATCAGGCTCATGATGTTTAGAAGGGGTAATGTCCCCTGTTATCAGATAACACCGATTTTTTTTTTTTTTTTTTTTTGGCTTTTCGAGACAATGTCTCCCTCCCTAGCCACACACTGTCCTGGATTCACCTGTAGACCAGGCTGGCCTTGAACTCACAAAGATCCGCCTGCCTCTGCCATCCCAAGTGCTAGGATAAATGCGTGCGCCACCATGCCCAGGTCAGAATAACCCCTTTAAATCTCTGTTTATAATATATGGGGGTTAGATAAATTTAAGAAGCATTCTATAGCGGAGGTGGTTCCATATGGCTTTTTCCTTGACCTCTTTCCTACCCTCCTGTCTCTACCCTATTTAACAAATACCCTTCTACCCAATGTTCCCGTATTGCCCTTCATATCAATTTACCCCACCCCTCCCAGAGAGGCCACACACACACAAACACACACACACCACAACACACACAAGCCTTTGTCTCAATTTCGCAGAAATGGAATTATAGGCAGTCTACTCTGCATGGTCTTTATTAAAAAAATGTTTATTTTTAATTATGGAAGAGAGTCTGGGCATGTGCTGTGTCCCAGCAGAAGCTAAGAGATCACAACCATGAGCTGGATTTACAGGTTTTATGAGCAACCAATGCCGTGCTGGGAATAACAAGTCCGGTCTTTGCAAGAGCATATATGTGTCGTTAACCACTGTGAGCCATCTCCCCAGACCTTGGTGGCCCTGGCTCTGAAGTGTTTCCTGGTGGATAGAATTAAGGTTCTCATGTTGTCACTAAAAAAAAAAAATATGCAAATGAAAACAGACAAGTAAAAGGATAAATCCATAGTTTTCTTTAGCTTATCTATTTCATGGTATTATAAATGAGATTAGGTGTGTTGCTGTGTTTACACGGAGCTTTATGAAGGCTAGGCGAGTACCCCGAGCTATATACCCAGGCCTGGTAGCATTGCTTTCATAATCATATTCATATTTGAAGAATCTCAACAGGGATCTTAGTCTTTTACAATTATGTGATACCTGGGTTTTCTTTTTATAGCAGTAATTTTGTTGAAGTAGTTTTCTCTTCTGTTTTGCTGTGAATTTTCACAAGAAAGAATGTATTTCACATGGATTTTTCTAGTGAACGAGAATATCAGAATCTAATGTCGTGGTTAGTTTTTGTTTCATATATTGAATAACTAAATTCTTCTTTTTTGTTTTATGTGTAGGAATGTACTTGTCTGCATGTAGTTTTGTGCAACCCATGTCATGAATGCTGCCGCAGAGTCAGAAGAAGGAGCATGGATTTTCCTGGAATGGATTAAGACTGGTTCTCAGCTGCTGATGTGGGTGTTGGGGATCTGAACCCGGGTCCCCTGCCTGCAAGAGCAGCAGCTGCCCTTAACTGCTGAGGGACATCTCAATCCAGCCCTAATCCTTAAATTTTCAAGAACAATACATCATGCTTTAGTTGCATGCATATATTATATATATATATATATATATATATATATATAAGTTTTCCAACTTTCACAACGCTCCTTTTTCCAAAGAAAATTATCTCAAAACCCCCTAAAAAGCATAGATTAAGAAGTTGCCTTCTTTTTTGTTTTTTTTTGGTCTTTTGAGACCAGGGTCTCCTGTAGCCCAGCTTTCTGGAAGAGGTTGCCTTTCGTAACACTTCATAGTCAACAAAGTTCTTTGACACCATCTTACAAACCAATGGTGCAAAGCAAAGCGTGAAGAACAGCGGTAAGGAGAACACCTGTACCTAAAGGACAGCAACACTACCTGTGGAGCACTTCAGTATCATAATCTTTTCAATATATCATGCCTGAGTGACCCCCTGAAGGACAGAACTCAACTGATCATTAAACAACCAAAACTAAATTTTAATTTATCTGACTAACTGTGTGGTTTTAAACATCCAACAGGAAATCATATAGTCCAAAAAGAGAGAAAAGCAAAAATAACTTATTTACCAGAGGAGATAGTGGTGAGAGCCTACTGTGCCAAGTTAGAAACCTATCTGTGTCATGTTAGAAAAACTCAGAAGATGATAGTGGTAGAGAACTACTGTGCCGCAGTTAGAAACCTACTATATATCATGTTTAGAAAATACCTCAGAAGAGATAGTAGGTACCTACTGTTGTCCTGTAGAAAATACCACTCAGAGAAGATATGAGAGACCTACTGTGCCAGTTAGAAACCTACTGTGTCATGTTAGAAAATACCTCAGAGAGATAGGTGAGAGACCTACTGTGCCAAGTTAGAAACCTACTGTGTCATGTTAGAAAATATCTCAGAGATAGGTGACGGATTTACTGTGCCATGCCAGAAAATGCAACCTTTTATATTCTCATGGTTATGCTGGCTCTCATTCTGGAGCCCTGTGTACTAAAACTGGCCCTCATTCTAGAGCTTTGTGTACTAAAACTTTTTTCCAATTCCTCAAACTAGGGTACAGGTCCTCTCTCCCTCTGGAGACCCTAGACAGAGACCCTCCAATTGCTAATGCACCCAGTAGCCCCCTGTTGGTACTGTGAAGTCCCTGCGCTGGTATACTCATATAAGACTCAACCAGCTTGTCTTTTCAGTTGCAGAGAAAATGTCCACTAACTATTGGCCACTATTGACCTGGACCAAAATCACTTGGCAGAGCACCCAGAGCAGCCAAGATGGAAAACCAGATTCAAACCCTCCAGCTGAAACCCAGTCCCCCGAGACTTCATCCCCCCACCCCCCTGAGCTCTGAAGCAGATACCGAAGAGGACAATGTCCCATTCCCTTATCATAATCAAAAGGCTTGATGGGGCTGGAGAGATGGCCTAGTGGTTAAGAGCACCAACTGCTCTTGCAGAGGACCTGTGTTCGATCCCCAGCACCCACATGGTGGCTAAGAACCGTCTGTAACCCCAATTCCAGGAGAACTCCAGTTCCAGGGAATCCAACACCCTCTTCTGACCTCCACAGCATTGCACGACACGGGTGCACAAACCTACATGCAGAAAGTACATTCATACACATAAATAAAATAAAATAAAATAAGATAAAATAAAATAAAATAAAATGTAAAAAAAATCTTTAAAAAAAAAAGGCTGGAATGTTAGATCTGGGCTTCCCAGAATTCCAAGGGACACACAGATGTCCACTTCCTCCAGAGGCCATCAATCTTCGGACCTCTTCCCTTGTACCTGAGGTCCTGCCCCGTGGCTATACATGAGTGGGCCTCAGTCGCCATCTTGTTCTTTTTCTTTTTTGGGGGGGTCTTTTCCGAGACAGGGTCTCCTTGTAGCCCCAGCTGTCCTGGAACTCACTCCACAGACCAGGCTGGCCTTGAACTCACAAAGATCCACCTGCCTCTGCCTCCCAAGTGCTAGAATTAAAGGCGTGCGCCACCACGCCCGGCCTCCATCTTGCTCTTGTTGTTGCTACTCCACCATGTGCCAACAGGTAGATAGCCCTGGTAGTTCCAGAAGTAAATCATGTTTCAGGAGTGACTTAAGTCTCATGTGCCTATCTTTTATCTGGAGTTCTTGTCTTTATAACCTAACAGCCAGATTTAAGGTTACATCCCAGACTAGTACTATTGTTTAAAGATGGATAAGGTGCTCACAGAACACTTGACTGAGTCCTTGAGATAGGGATGTCAGTACTAGGGACTGAACCCAAGGCTTTACATGTGCTTAGCCAAGTGTTCTCCAGAACTACACTCCAAACATCAAAGCATTCTCATTTTGGACATAGCATACCTTCATCAAAGGAAACAAAATGTTTTGAAAATCATCAGTAATCAGAACTATATTCTGACGTTAAAGGAGTTTAGAAGTCTGAGCTCCTAGAGAAATTTCCTATGAAGTTTGGCTTCCCTGTATTACCTACTTTAATATACATTAGTAGACTATTAGGAACTGTTTTAGAAGAATTGAGACCATCTTTATTAGCTGGCAGACGCACCAGTAAATGACAAAGAGAAAAATCTATATTTGGGATACATTTCACTTCCTGTACTTGAATGGAAACCAAAATATCACACTGACAACCGTAATTCAGTACTGAACCTTCAAAGCTACCATTTCAGTTGACACTTACAGCAAAGCCCATGTCAAAAAAGAATGAATTTTGAAAACAGTATTTTTCCATCATATAACATGTAACTGGATTTGGCCTAGTGAAATAGTACTATCTGAATTTGTTTCTACTTAGGCCTTTCACACATCATAAATTCTACTTATTATAACTACCTGTTACCTGGGTTATTTAAAAGGTAAGAATTTTAGGGGCTGGAGAGATGGCTCAGTGGTTAAGAGCACTGACACCTCTTGCAGAGGACCTGGGTTCAGTTCCCAGCACTCACATGGCAGCCAAGACTGTCTTAGGCCAGGTGTGGTGGCACACAGGGAGGCAGAAGCAGAGGCAGGCGGATCTCTGTGAGTTCAAGGCCAGCCTGGTCTAGATAGTGAGCTCCAGGCCAGCTGGGACTAAAGGGAGACCCTGTCTCAAAAAAAAAAAAAAAAAAAAAAAAAAAAAAGTAGTTAAGAAATCTCAGAAAACTATGCTATAATAGGGTTTTTTCATAGTGCTAGGGACAGAACCCAGTTTTGAAATGTGTACTGGGTCAATGCTCTGCCGCTAGGTTACATCCCAAGTTGTCTCACTGCAGTGAAACTGCTTCTTCATCAAAATAAATGACAAACTGTTTCTTTTGGAAGAGATATTTTTTCTGTTCATCTGGGTCTAAAAGTTTTAGGCAAAATATGCAGTTTCACCAACTCCTGAAGAGAAAAATTCTGGATATAGTTTTTAATGTAATACAGGAATGTGGGGTTTGTGTGTGTCGGGGGGGGGGTTTGAATGTCACCCAGGCTGGCCTACACCTCAAGTAGCAGGGACTGTAGGCTCTGTTCTATCTACTAGTTTTTGGTTATTTATTTATTTATTTATTTATTTATTTATTTATTTTGAGACAGTGTCTCTCTGTAGCTTCAGGTGGCTTTCAACTCTTTATGTAGACCAGGTTGGCCTTGAACTCATAGAGAACTGCCTGCCTCTGCCTCCCGAGTGCTGAGATTAAAGGCATGCACCACCATGCCAGGCAGTTTTTGGTTTTTCAAAAAATTTTGTATGAATGTATATTCATGTGTATATGAATGCATTGCCTGCATGTAAGTGCACCTGTGCCTAGCAGTCCCCCAGAGGTCACAGGAGGGTGCCAGATTCCCCTGGAATTGGAGTTACAGTTGACAGCTACCACATGGGGTGTGGGAATCCAACCAAGGTCCTCTGCAAGAGCTACCAGTGCTCTTAACTGCTGAGCCATCTCTCCAGCCCCCTATCTACCAGTTTTTTTTAAACTTTTTTTTTTAACTTTTTAAAATTTTATTTCTTTATGTGTGTGAATGTACTGTCTGTATGTAGGTCTGTGCACCCATATCGTGCAATGCCGAGGAGGTCAGAAGAGGGTGTCAGATTCCCCTGGAACTGGAGTTAAAGATGGATGGTTCTCAGCCGCCATGTGGGTGCTGGGGATCGAACCTGGGTTCTCTGCAAGGGCAGTCAGCACTCCCAACTGCTAGGCCATCTCTCCAGTCCCCTATCTACTAGTTTTAACAAATCCCCAATTTAGTCTGTATAAACCTTGTCAGACAAGCCCTGTATCTAGTCCTATAGCATACTGCAACGGTCCTCCTTAAGAGTACCCTACTTAGCCTACTTTCCTACCCTTTCTAAAGCTCTGCACCTTCCTGATTATTACAGCCATAGCAACTTATTTAACGTGCTTAGTTTGTGTTTTTAAACATGCATGATTGGGAACAAATGGAACTAGGAAAGTGGAGGGTGAACCCTGTTGTACTCTACTCCTAAGTCTGAGTGTTGTGTGGTTGTCCCCTTTTCATCTTCTACTTTCCATTTTCAATGGAAGTAATATAATCTTTAGTTAGAAAATAAAAATACCCCAAACAATAAAGCCGATGTATTGGATTAAATATCTATTGCTTCATTACTGATAAATGCATACATAAAACTACTAGTAACTACATGACAATGGAAATTTTCAACCATGCATTAGAATGTTAGCATTCTAGAATCTGTTATGGGCCTGCCACTACCGCTGACCCTTTCAACCAGGCCTGGCTTTTGACAGACAGGCAAACCCCTTGATTCAGAAGAACTGTGGTAAAAACAATGATACATGCACATTTTCAACTAAAAATTCCTTAGAAATGAAGTTGGGCACTCCATATCTACCACAATGCTGCTTCAAAATGGATATAAGTCATATAAAATGGCTAAAATTAGGACCTCTATTTAGCTTTTAAAAGTTTATCTAGATATATCTTGGCCATTTAGGTAAAAAATGATTTAAACCATGAGAAAAAGGAACTGAGATGACAGTGTCTATGAAGCAGTTTCTAAAGTTTTCCTGGCCACAATATTGAGCGCTGTATCATCAAAGAGCACACATAGATGGTGCAGGGGTGTGCCGAAGATACTTAGGCAGAATGGTTTCTTTTCCCACTCACATTAATGAATAGCTCCCTGGGGGGTGGGGGGAGTTAAGGAACAGAACTAATGCAATGTAAACTCAAGCAGTAATGCCCTGAAATTTAGCATAGCCCTCTGCATTTGAAAACTGTTGGTCCAAGGATTCTCCCCAATTGGTATAATAGCAAGCAATGTTCTGAATAAACTAGAAACATTCTCATGGTACCAACAGTACCATGAGAATGTAAGATTGATGGAGCCAGCCGCCAAAGTTGAATGAAACCTGAACGGGGGAGTGGGAATTGAGAAAAAAACACACACACAAATACACACACACACACACACACACACACACACACACACGCGCGCACCAAAGGGATAGAGCTGCGAGAGGTGACCAGTGAATACTGGAACCCTGAAATTTAATTTCCAAGGCCTTTTATACAGCAAGATAGAAAACGACTCTTCTGGGGCTGGAGAGATAGCCTAGCAGTTAAGAGCACCAACTGCTCTTGCAGAGGACCTGGGTTCAATCCGCACACCCACATGGCAGTTGAGAACCGTCTGTAACTCCAATTCCAGAACTCCAGTTCCAGGGGAATCTGAGACCCTCTTCTGACCTCCGTGGCATTGCACGACACGGGTGCACAGACCTACATGCAGACAGTACATTAGTACACATACAAAAATAAATAAAATTAAAAAAAGAAAAAGAAAAAGACTCTTCTTAAAAAAAAAGACTCTTCTGAAAAAAAAAGACTCTTCTGCAAATTTCACATGGGGTAAATGTACAGTTAAAGTGTTTTCATTCCAAGGACAGTCTCAAAGGTACAGATAAACTTTGTTTACATTCCAAGAACAGTTTCAAAGACTACTGCCTAGCCTTGCAAGGACATTCCCTCAAAACGACAGTGCACATCACATCTGCTTGTACAATATTAACCATGCATGCCAAGAACATGCTGAAATATCAAAGTTCACCATGGCGTAACTCATGCCAGCTCCCCACATAAAATCCTGAAGGCTAAGGGTCCCTTCATATTTTGCATATCACAGGTACATAAAGAGTGAACTTAAGACTACAGTTAATATGAATACTAATTAACCACACACTTTGAGACCACAAAATCTTATAGCATATTTTAGCATTTAAAACCACCAATGTGGCTCTTAAGTAACTGACTGGAGTTAGCCATGTCCCCATCATCATGCATTCATCTTAATATTGCTTGGTTGTCTCCATCGTGGACACCACAGGACACTTAGAGAGAAACAATACTCAATTCACCCTTTTCCCTGACCCTTAGGCTTGAAATAAAAGAATATTTAGAGAATCTTAGAATTTCAAAATTAATTTTTTACTTTTTCTTTCCCTGGGAAAACATCCCTGGGAAATTAATTTTTTACTTTTTCTTTCCCTGGGAAAACATCCCTGGGAAATTAATATTTTACTTTTTCTTTCCCT